>BMAW01126606.1:0-67404 GCA_019974015.1 Nephila pilipes | reverse complement strand
AAAAAAAAAAAAAAAAAAAAAAAATTGCAAATTTTTTCGAATTGAAATATGCGTTAAAAAGAGGAAAAGATGTACCTTTCACACGAAAAACAAATTATGCCAAAATACGGCGTCTAAATGAGGTTATGAGCAATTAAAGTAAATAACATGGAACTTTGCTCCATTTCATACTTGACAATATATATAATCCCATTTTTTACAAATTGTTTGATTAATTTTCAAAAATAGTTTCTAGAGCCTTGTAATACCCGTTGGATATTAATTGCTTCAATTTCTATTAATAATTTTAGTTATAATAAGTCAATGATAATAGTCTAAAGAACGGGAAAATGCACACATAGTAGAACCAAATTAATTAAATTTTGTTCAAGTTATGAATATTTAAAGTTGATGTCTATCTACTGTCTCTATGGCTACTTGCAATTCATTCAAGTTGTATTAAACAGAATAATTGGAATCAAAGGTTCTATTTCTGAATCTTTTTTTTTTCTTTCTATCCTTATACAGATCCCTCTGCTCGCTTCTTAGATTACGAATAACTGGTTACGAAATCTCACTTTGATTAAATATCACCTACTAACTTTCAACCTCAATATTAAATTCATCGAATACACACTTCAGTCTAATCTATATGAATCGCGTTTCATCTTATTGAAAGAGATTTTGAATTCCAACACAGCTAAAAAAAAAACCTAAAGAGTTAGTTAAGAGAAAAATCACGATAGAGCCGCCTAAGTCACAACCTTACAAATTAATTAAAAAAAAAAAAAAAAAACGCGGATTTTCTGTTATTTTCAGAAACTTAGATAAAAAATAAATAAATAAAAAAAAAACACCTTACTTCGTGAATTTCCAAAAATTAAACGTAATGAAGGCAATTTTTAGTCATGAACAGCAATATGTCATGACTCTTGACATATTGCTATTCAGAGCCCGAAAAAAAATATTCTATATTCAAGTAATCAACTTTTAGAAATATAATGAAACACGAGGATAACGAACAAAAAAAAAAAAAAGAAAACTCACATTAGTCAAATTGATATTTATGATGTCTACTAGGAAGTTATTAATCATTATGTCATATTCTGAAAATTTATTTATTTTTGTGACAGATCAAATTTAATATCTATCCTTAATTAACGTGATTCATGATACCTTACACAATATGCTTTTTAAACATTTATATCAATACTGGGGAAAATACGACATTGTAGACTCAGCCACAGTGGTTTTATTAACCAGTGTTAAGCCACCGGTATTTAGCGCGACGTGTATCTTCGATGTCAGCAATCCATTTCAAGAAGCCGAGATAGCTTTGAAATGGAATAAGAATGCCTTTACAAATCCTTTTCCTTTTTTGTGGAAACAGAAGTGAGAAAGTAATTAATTTTCAAGAAACAAAATAGTTAACCTTCTTCTGTAAACTATTAAGTTAGTAATTGCGCATTTTTACGAGAAGGGTTAAAAAAAAGGTCTGAGGATAGATTGCATTGTATTAAGGCAAGTTGGAGAAACAATTATGCACTGTCATCTGTTGAACGGTACTAAAACAGGTGACTGGGATTGTTGATTAATGTCACACTCGCCATTTGCGATGGATCTCATAATTTTGAGCCAGATAAGTGGCGAAGACGACACCTGAGGTCGCATCTCCAAACTTTCACACCGCGCCAATGTAAGGCCTGGGGATCTCAACCAGATTTAATGCGTATCATCCCTTTACACGGCGGGTTTTTTGAGGCATCAAGGCTGAGACGAAAACAAAGCCGGCCGCGAGACCACAAGGCTACCGTACAAAACAAATGCAACACTGATTTATAGGTTAGTTTTAATTGCTGCCTCTCCACCTTATGGTCATTTTGATTCCAGTTGTCATAGACAGTAAAAAAACTGGATTCATTTTAAGCATTAGAAACCAAGCAACAATTAAAAAAATGGGTTGCTTCCGGTTAATACGCTCCAAAAAAAAAAGGCGAAGATGGTATCGTAATCCAGGCGCTGTCAGGCATAATATTCTGTTTTTCCAAGAAATTTGTCGCCAAGGGCGAGACTAAAACGCATTAAGCTGACATCAGATTTATAATGAAGAGTACGATTCATTGATGTCTTGAAGGAAATTAAGAAATTTTGACCGGCGAAATTATTGGCCGGAATAATACCAAATCCCATAGGTCGACGAGATTTCACAAAGTTATACTACTATTAATATTAAAGATAAAATCATTGATTAACATTAAACAAGTTATTTTAATATTCTTTTTGGCATTAGCAAGAGATTTGTATGCCAATAGAAATTTTTAGCCCTGCTAAAATTAAAGCAACAAATAGACAATAGTTGATTCTCTTTAAAACCAAATTTGCAGCAAACCTCAGTTCAGAGCCTCCCTTCAAAATTTGAGCTATATTGGATAAAACTCGATCGATATATTTTTGGGATAGTGTATTTATTTAGTTTCCTACACCAAAAATCGAGAACTTTATATGATGTATTAGTACTGCAATAAATTGCTATATTGTGGTTTTCTGTATTGAGCATTTTTCTTCCATTAATTAACTTTTAAATCAAGTTATTCCCTCCCCCCCCCCGAAAAAAAAATGAAATGAAATTTCCCCTGTTCACCCATTTATGAAATGCAGTACACAAAAAAATTCAATACTTCATGTCCCTTCTGAAAGTTAATACACTTATTTCACATATGATACACATATACCTACTTAATTTTTAAAAATCAATGACATTCATTTTTTATATTCCATCTGAAAAGTGCCTTATAATGTAATAATAAATATGCGAAGTGTGGATATTAAAGAACAAGACAGAAGCTGCTATAGAAGACCTACTCATGTGCCAAATGCCAATTGTTCAGCATGAAGCTTTCTCTTTTGAATGCAGTGCCTCTCGCTTCAGTAAACAAATCTATGCAACCATAGCCTTCATTAGTATTATTTTTTTGTTTCACCAGAAAAAAGATAAGTGTAACAATAGAGCAATGAATTGTGAAATTTCACATTAAATTTGGAAAACTGACTATTGAAAGAAGTGTAAGAAAGACAACAAATATTTATCGAGTGCACATGTTTTTGAGTCGTTTAAGTGTTTTTAAGATAGTAGAGATGTTGAAGATGATTCATGCACAGGTTGTTTTTCTACATCAAAAACTGATGACAATATCGAAAAATCGGCAATCAGGCCCGATCTGACCATTGGTTAAATATTCGTGCAGTTGTCAAGATTGTAGGAATTGACAATTTGTCATACAGTAAATTTTACATAACGATATTAACATGCAAAAAGTATGCACCTAAAATTTTCTCTTTTGAACAACAAGAAGCTCGCAGAAATGTTTGTATTGACACTTTGAATGCCATTGAAAAAGACTCAAACTTTGGAAAGGATAATAGCATATGATGAATTGTAGGTTTTTACTTATGATCCTGAAACGAAGCACCAATCCATGCACTGGAAGAGCCCATCTTCACCGAGAGCCAAAAAGCTCGAATGAGCAAATAAAACTAGAAACAATGATTTTTTTTAAATATTCATGAGATTGTTTCTTTCACTGGGTTTCTGAAGGTCAAACTATTAATCAACATTACTATCTTTACATTCTTGTTGAGCTCCGAGAAAGAATAAGGAAAAAAAATAACTCAAATTGTGGGTGGACAAGTCATTCCGCATTGTCTGTAAGGAGGTTTCTAGGCCAAGTACAGCATCCAAGAGTTAGACCATCTGCTTTATTCCCCTCATCTTGCACCATGTGACTCCTATCTGCTTTCTAAGATGAAATTTGGATAAAAAGAAACATTATCTGAAGAAGCTGCGAAAGAGAAAGCGGCATGCATCCTAAAGGAGTTGACAGAAGACTTCCAGCATAGTTTTGAACAACAGAAGATTCCCATGGATTGTTGTAGGGATAGAGGAGTGTATATTGAAAGAGATAATAAGTAAATATGTGTGTATGATATCAAACTAAAATATTTTACAGTGTCAGTCATGTTATTTAATAGCCACACCTTGTAGTTATCTGAAAACATGACTTTGCGGTACAATATTGAAAGATTCACGGGAGAAAAAAATGTAACATTGTCAGATCTTCACATTTTTTTTTTCATACTTGCTTTGTGCAAATTAATACATAGACAATAATTGACTTGAAATACCCATGTTCAAAAAATCCTTTTTATTTACACAATATCATGCATCCTATTAACACTTATTATTATCTAATGCACATTTTGCACCAGTCATGTGAAATTCTTAAATTATTTTGAAGATACTAATTTAACGATAAAGATAATCAGCTTCAATATTTGCAGCTATTTCAGGTTCCCATTTGTCTCCATTACTTAGCAGCTTTTCTTTGTTATACAGCAGTTCTTCATGTGTTTCTGTAGAATATTCAAAATTTGGTCCCTAGAAAGAAATAACATTTTTAATGAATTTGCTATATGAATATATTGTTACTAATGTTGCATTCTATCTTTACACTACTATAGACCTTGAAACAGAGAAGAAAAAAAGGTTCAAATAAAGAAATATTTATTCCATAACTCAAAGTTTACAAGTTCTGATAGGAACTTTACAATTTTCCATTCATTTCAAATAACATTTTTAATTTCTACAGTATACACCTTACATATGAGTACATTCTGAATGTTTTAGAAGCATTCTATTTATATTTTTTGGTTACTTCCCAATAAATGGACCCTAAAAATTGTCCTAAAATAGAATGTACATTTAAATAAGAATCTAAGTTTTGAATCCTAAAGTAAGCATTCCTGATAGACACAGCAAGATAATAACTTTGTGTATGTCTTAAACTTGAAGTAATAGGTTGTTATAAACTTTTAGGGACCAAATTAATTATTGTTAGGTAGATAGAATCACAAGGCAATATATACATTCAGAAAGTGATCTCTGTACAAAAGATCAACTGTCTTAGTAGCCAACTAAAAAACAAATTCCAAATATTCACACTGTTTTTTGGATGCATGTGTTTTAAATAACCAATTTTTTATTCATTTCTTTCTATTTAATTAGCCTGTCACACAATATGTCAACAATTGTTAACTTATCTATACAACTTTTGCTTGCAATTTATCTTCTTATTATTATTATATATATATCACAGGTCTTTTTTCCAAGAAAAAAAAATTCTATTATTATTTAGTCATTTTTATTATGGGTAACAAAAAAAAAAAAAAAAGTTTTTTGGAGGCTTTATAGAAAGCCATCACACATTTTGTATAAAAAGGTTCGAAATTGTATGTGACATTTTACATTTGTTGTGACTTATACCACATGGTCTAATTGGAGGCTAAAAGAAGTCCATGAGACCAAAAATCTTCAAGAAATTACACACAACATGTGAAGTAAATAAATCATGGTTATTAAACACCTTACAATATACAAGATGGTTGGGAGAGTCTTTGGAATAATTGCAAATGGTCCAGGTTAAAATGGCTTTCTGCCCCTTGTCATAAGCAAGGCTCCTAACGCAGTGAGTGTTTATAAACATTGCACTGAGAAGCAACACGATGGCTATCGATAACAAACCTTGTAATTTTGAGCAACAGTCAAGAGACGAGGATGACATCTGAGCTCAACCCAGGCTACATGGCAGGTTTTTTGTGGTATGAGAAACTTCTAATGCATTCATATGCAAGTCTACCAATGGTGAGGCCTGGATAATATCTCTCTTAATTAATTCATGGTAAAGGCAACAAATTAGACATTTTAATGTTTTACCATAAGTGAGTCACAGAAGGGTCTTTTATAATTGTTGGTTTGATATTTTTATTTTTGAATAATTTTCAAGGATGGTGAGAGAAGTGTTTGGCCTGATATATTACAGGCCCCTTTCCTTCGCCAAAATATCAGCAATTTCGTTCCAAGAATCCTATAAGACAGTTTGAGGGTTCCAAGAATAGGAACAGAAGCTTTATCACCAACCTTAATCCAGTTCCTAAGGTGCTGAACAAGATCCAAATATTGCTTGACAAGATCCAAATATTGATGAAAGAAGTTTAAATTTTAATAGCATGAAGTGCCTCTTCAAAGGCTATAAGCTCGAATTTGAAAACTGAGCACTAAAATCTGGATTCCTACCATATTTTGCACTTAGAATGCATAAATTTATTTCATTAAGTTTTTTTTTCCTCATTTAATTATTTTAAAGAAATTCCAAAAACAAGAGTTCTATGAATATAACTACAGTTCTATAAATACATGATATTAATTTAATTTATATCCTGTTAGTACCCAAATTTGATTTGATGCAGAATAAAAATTATTAGAAAACATTTATTATTTTTTTATGTACAGGTGCTACGGAAAGAGACTTCCCTGATATGTTTGAGCATCACTAAGCTAGCTTCTTTTTTTAAATCACTCCACTGATTCATCTGACTTTATCACTTTTTTTGTATTTCTAAAGAATATCTCAAGTAATTCTTTAAATATCTTATTACCAAAGAAGTCTGTAACAGGTTCAAAGTTGGGTTTTACAGCTTTTTGTTAGCATATAAAAGGCTGAATTTTGTCAGCAATTGTTTAATGTGTCCTGCATTGGGAATACTGTTTTTTTTGAATTTTGTATTAAAATAATAAACAAATTGAATCTTAGAATTGATTTTTATCATGTGGAAAGGAAATTGACCAATGAGGCTATGCTTTCTATGTTGCTTGAAAAGGAAAAATGGTGGAAAATGGGCCAGAAAATAAAGGAGATATTTTATTCCGATTGTGATGCAAGACTATATAAATCGTTGTTTTAAAATGTATCAAAACAACAGCTGAGTTTTAAAATAAAATAAAAAATCAAGTATTAAAAATGCATGCTCTCTTCTAATGTACATTACCATAGAGTTTTTTTTTGTTTTCCTGGTTTTTGTTTGAAGGGAAGCCTATTTTAGAGGGAAAATGACACTTTTTTTTTGCTGTAATAAAAAAATTATCATTTATTAATATATTCAATACTTGTAACAATTTTGACTAATAATCTCAAAATATTTAATCGAATTGAAAACAAAATCATTTCATAAGAAATGAGCTTATTTTTGGGCTCAACATGGCAGGGGGGAAAAAAAGAAACTGTGAATTGGTTAAATAAAAGTGTAGGCTTAGGTTTTATATAATAACATTTTTTAAGATCTTTAATTTTATATTTCAATTATATATTAAAGTATAAAAATTCATTTACTTTTTGCAACTAAATACAAATTCATAAATATATTATTATTACTAAAAAAAAAGTTTTAAACTTTACTTACTATGCCTTTAGAGAGTGATAAATTGATTCACTAAGTTTATTTACTATAATTTGTATAACATCATAGATTATACTTTCAAAATATTCAGAAAGCTTACTAAACTAATAATGCTAGTATTTTGCCAAAAAACAATTATAGGTCATAATTTATTGCATATAAATATAAGTGTGGATTGTTTGGTTTCATAATGCAAAGGTTGGCAACAAAAGGCACAGCTGTCTATTGGGATTGCTCGTATAATTAAATTAACACTGTCATCTATGGAAATTAAACCTCTGAACTAATAAAAAAACATACATACACTGTGGATTTAGAATATTCCAAAATTTATAGTTACACAGTTCAATATAAAAAAAGTAATAAGGAAAAAAGAAATAGCAAGTAATTATTTTAAATATACAGGATTATTTTTCTCCAAAAAAATTGTGTTGTACAATATCTGTATTAATTTACATCTATACCTAATTAACAAAAGCAAATTAATGGAAGCAAAGTGGCAATAAATATATGCTACCAAAGCTCATCAGGACTGTTTCAGATGCATTCTGAGCAACTTGCAGTAAGTTTTCAAACACTAGTTTTAAGTTTGATGTTCATGACGAATGTATCAATCACTAACTAATTCACCTATTCTTATCTTCATGAGTAAACTGACTGCCTTGATTGCTTCTCTTGTCTTAAATTCATGACAGTAAAAAATAACCCGCAAAAAGTAGCCATCAAGTTTTTTGAAAATCGTGAAACCATCAATAATTCATCCCTTCAAAAAATAGAAAAATACAATACAATCCTTATATTAAAAGGCTTAAGAAATATTCTTCTGAATTTTTAATTCCTAACTTAAAATCTTAATTTCCACTAAAAGTCTACTAGAAATAGCAGTCAAAAATCTCCAATTGAAAGAGACTAGCAAACCAATCCAAATGCGAGCTGTCATGCTCACACTGTAAACAAAAACAAAAAAATTATCTAGCAAAATATTTTTTCTACATTATCTTTCTTACTACTTTTATATACTACACCTCAATTGGTTGGTAGCTTAAACTTCCTGACTCTCCCAATTGCAATAGGCTGACAATGATTCACTGGTAATTAAGCAAATCTGTGGCAGATATTTTTTGTTTGATACTTGCCAAAAGCAATGTTTTAATGTTACCTTTAATTCTCCTTCCTTGTAATTTTTATTTTACGAAAGAATGGACAATTATAACTTAATTTTTTTC
The DNA here is from genome assembly GCA_019974015.1 of Nephila pilipes. Lineage (NCBI taxonomy): Eukaryota > Metazoa > Arthropoda > Arachnida > Araneae > Nephilidae > Nephila > Nephila pilipes. The sequence goes on along the minus strand of BMAW01126606.1, from coordinate 58,909 downwards.
AATGCAATATAGTTATACTGGGCACGGTGACTAAAGGTAAAAAAGGATGAAGTCACATTTTACAGTAGTCAAAGAAACAGAGATTAAAAGCTGAAAAGTTTCAGCACTCCAGTAAATCTATCAACCTAACCTCTCTTACCTTCCCTTGAACTGTAATTACTATTCCTAAGGTACCCTCATACAAAATGCTGAGAAAAATTTAAATCTGCAATTTTCCATACCACATTTCTAAGTCATACCAAAGTAATATGATTACAAATATATAATATATAGTTGTAATAACTTTCATTAAAATTTTTATGCAAAATATAGTTGGTTAAAAAGCAGTCTTCTCTAATGCAATATTTCTTACTTTAAAACAATAGTTTTAGATATCTAAAAATTAGATGATTATTATTATTTATACTTTCAGATATTATATTTTGTCATTAAGGCTATCAAGAAAAATTTTACACTAAAATTAATGAATTTTTAGAAATCAAATAAACCTTGTTACTTTAATTATCATCTCCATTTGAAGAAATTTCACTATTAAATCAACTTTCAAAATAGATATGTTTCGATTTGGTCTTATAGGCAAAATAATATTTAATGAATTTGAATTTAAATTGGAGATTTCATTGATTTTAAATGTCTTTATATACACACAAATACAAGCTAGTAATATCTTTACATACATTGAAAAATGATTTCATAAAATATTTAAATAAAATTTTTCTAAAGATGGTGAATACTATATTACAAAGGGAAAAAAATGCAAACTGTTAAATTGATTATGTGTTCACCTTAATGAAAATTAAAACATTCAAATCAATGTATATATGATTCAAACCTTAAGTAAAATAACAAGTTATCAAGATTTTCAAAAAAGTTCTATATTTAGACATCAACAGAACTTTTTTCCAATGCACAAGTATATTTTTTGTAATATAATTTTGAGCAGTTAATAAAGTGATCATTAAAATTTTAAAAGTAAGCACTGTTACTGAGCATTGTTATTTTTTTAACTTAAAATTTCCCAAGCAACATATTTTTCCAAAACATATATGTTCTTATACATTTAAACATTCCCAATTTTGTACTTACTTCTACAATAGCATCAACAGGACAAGCCTCCTGACAAAATCCACAATAAATACATTTAGTCATATCTATATCATAGCGAGTTGTTCGACGACTTCCATCTTCTCGTTCTTCTGCTTCAATTGTAATTGCCTTCAAACAAGAATTTTCTTTTTTTAATGAAATGTTACTGTATTTAATTTGTTTAATAACTAGTTGTACAATTCAAGTTAAATAAAAAGGAGCAAAAGTGTTAGTGTTCTTAAATATGTCCATTAATGTTGACTCACTTTTCATTATCTTTCAATGTTTATTTATGTAATAAATAGTATTTTATTTTTTATTTTCTACCTTAATCTAATTTCATATACAATTTCCATAGTAAAAAATGCAACATTTTTGCAATGTTTTCCCAATTCTTTATAAAAAATTTTCATTTTGTTTTTAATTCACAAAGAAAATTTTGGATATGAAAAAGGAATATGATAACTATTACAATTTAAAATGATACAAGTAAGACAACTACACAAATAATGTAATAATAAAACATATGAACATTCTGTATAATTATATATTGTTAAACTGTTTCATATATAATCAATATAACACTTAATACAAAATATCACTTGAGAAAATTATAATTTTTATAATATGTAAATAAAATATCAAAAATATAATTTTAAGCATGGAATCAAATGCTATTAATATGCCTACATGAAAAAACCTTTTAAATAGTATTCAAGGTATTAATATGATTAGTATCATCCTTAAAAAAAAAGCATATTTTCAAAAATTATATAAAAACTGTTAAATTTTTAAGTAAAATATATTTTATTTATTAAATAGAAATGTTTCACAAGTTTTGTGTTACAAGGGGGGAAAAAATGTTACATCAATAACAAAAACTTGATTTGACTTTTTTAAAATTATAATAGAGTAAAAAAATATTACAAGACTGGATTCATAACTAAATTTTTCATAATTCAGTAGGTTAACCAATATGATACATCTAATAATATTATGACAGGGAAAATAAAAATATGTTAAGAACTACAGAATTTAAAATTTTATAACTAAAGAACACTGGTGAAATAACATAATTTTATTTTTAATTTAATTTAATTTGGAAAAAAAAATGGTAACCCTTATGTTTTACATTCATTTTATTTAAATTGATTTTTTTTAGCCAGAAATAATTTTTAAAAATGAATTCAATGAATATGCATATTTTGAATCTTTTAATTAATTTTTTTTCATTATTTTCAATCCTAGCTACTAAGCTTCTTAATTCAAATTTAAGTGATATTAATACATTAAAAAAATACATTTTCAATCAAAGGACTCTAAAGAATTTTTTTTGATTACACCAAAAATGGAAATTAATTTAATAGTATAAATTATATAAACTTAAAACTTGATATTAAATTAACACAATTTTATGATAAATGCTCAGAATCAATTTTCAGAGTACTTGTCATTCTTTCTTAAAAATAATTAAATCCATATTTGAAAAAAAAAAAATTTACTTTCATTATTATGAAAATTATTGTGTTATAATGGATTACTTCTGTGTACATTTTCTAAATATAGAAGAACTGTTACATCATAATTAGCTGTCTCTATTATATATTTTAAGTTGGAAGGAGAAACAAAAAGATTTTTCTTGATGATTTTTTCTATGAAGGAGCAGGACAATGAGGATTAACAAACTCATCTACGCAAAATCGAAAAGAAAAAATATGAAATGAAAGTTTAAAAAAAAATGTCTGAATGGTTTGATTTCATATGCCTACTCATTAAGGTAAAATTATTTATTCACAAATAAATTTTTGCAAGTTTTCTGAAAATGCTTTTCAACCAAGAAATAATAAGTAATGTCAATAAAGAAAAAAATATATCCTAAAGGAATTTTCTTTTTCTTTTATTGCTTTTACATAGTGCAGCAGCTCTCCTTCAGCTGCTTGCAATCTTCTCACCTTGCCATAAGGCAGCAGGTTAAAAAGTAACCTAATTATGTATGAGTTTTTTGAATGTGCATCTTTGGTGTAGTTATTTATACCAGTGCAGCCATCAGTTCAGGCAGAAGAGGAAAAGAAAAGAGTTTTTTTTATATGATCTGACTATTGTCCTTTGATAATTATCTAAATTTGAATTATTTCTCACTGTCAATTGCCAGCACATGCAAAATTCAGTCAGGATGATTAGATGCATCTCGAACCTGTCGATTTATTGTCTTCACAGCAAAACTAACAATCGTTCTTTGTAGCTGTTTGCTTAATGCTCAAATCCTACTCAAACTAATATCTATGCAAAACATAAACAATTATTCTTCTCCACCATGTTCCGTATTTAGCATGGCAACTTTCTGATACAAGCCGTATCCCTTTATCACTTAGCAATTAATTTTTGTAAATGTTTGAACAAATTTCTTTTTGATTTTGTTTTATATGGATGAGCGCAGATATGTTATCTACACCAAATACTGGTTCAATATGATAAACACATGTTAATGTTTTAAATATTAAAATTGTCCAGCATTACTTACAACTATTGACCTCAGTCATCTAAAGTGAAGTATATGCAGAAGCACCTATTAAATATTTATTTCCAGTATTTAAAACTAAAATTTATTTATCCACCCAACTCATGGTATTTCCTGTTTTAAATGAAACTTGATGGTGTTTTTTTTTCTGCATTATGATTACAGAGTAAAATTATTATTAGTAACAATATAAAATATAATCACATGTTCTTCAATCAACATTTTAGAAATCAGTTTTAATATTAAATACCTGAGCAGGACAAATAGCTTCACATAGCTTGCAAGCAATACATCTCTCTTCCCCTGAAGGGTATCGGCGAAGAGCATGTTCACCTCGGAAACGAGGACTTAAGGGACCTTTCTCAAAGGGATAATTGATAGTAGCTGGTTCTTTGAAAAGATGAGCTAATGTCAAACCCAAACCTGCAATTAAATTTTTAAAAATTTCATTCAACTTTTTTATATATATACAGATCATTAGCAAATTTATAAGTATAATATTTTTACTTTTAAGTAAAATTGATCCAATTTAATTTTCAATGAAAAAAAGTTACATTTTGTAATATAAGTATCAAAATAAGTAATGCAATTTAAAAACCAGAAAACTTTTATCCAAGAGAAATCATTGCAATATTGAAACAGATTCTCTCCAGAGTAATATAATAGATTATTAACAACAGATCTTTTAATTTTGAAACATGGTCAGGTGACTAGGGTGAAGCCTGACATAATACTCCTCTATCCAAATTTTCACACCATAAGAGATCTTTAAAGATTCTGCTAAAATTAATAGTTAAAAATTCCTGTTATTACCGACTATAAATTCATGATTGCATCACTATGCTACAGCTGTTCCTTGGAATGAGTAGCATATCCAACACATCAGTAATTTTATCAGTTTTTCAATTAGAGTGTAATTAAAGAAAATAACTACTTCATTTTTAAAAGTTACAGCTGCTATATCTAACAAAACACGTATGAAATTTATTATGAAACAAATTCGCCATTTATAATGATTATTTCAATCTGTCATTCATTTAAATTCAAAAAACCCTTTTTGTCCCATTCAACATTGATGACCTTAAAATCACAATTTGTGAGGTTGAAAAAACTTTCTTAGAGGTACATGTGAGTGTAAAAACAAAATTTAAAACGCTAACTCTTCACTTGCCCATTGAAATTAGAATTAAAATTCAACACAAAAACTGAGTATGAAAAATTTCTTGTGATCCAACTTTCAAATCTGAGCTCCTTGTACTGTATAATGAGAGAAATCTTACTCTTTCATCAAGATGGATAATCCCAATTGTAAAAATGAAAATAAATACTTTTTATAAAAAGTGATATAATTATTTTAATATATTAGTCCGTAAAAAAAATTGTTAGTCAATATAAAAATTTATGCATCAGTTAATGTAAAATAAGATTTTAGATTTTATTTATTTAGAAATTTTTAAATGTACTAATAATGTAATGTTAATTACACAATATCATCATCATGTATATTTATTTAAAACAGTTATTTTTACTTTTGTGAACTAGTTTGTTTACAAACTTCTTACCTCTCATAAGCTCTTTAACAAATAAAAAGTGAACAGTACGATCGACCAAACTCTTCATGTCCATTTCGGGTTCTTTATTACTAATAATTTCTGTAACAGAAAAATTATTTTAACTACTACTTAGTATCAAAGTAAATACACATAGGATGAATAAAGAATTATTTTTTTTGTATAATTACATACTTCATAAACATCAATATGTAAAGAATCCATTTATTCATAGTAATTTTACAAGTTACAATAACTAAATTCAGATTACTTCATGTACATTTTGCCATTAGCCTTTAAAAGATGAAAGTTGGATGTATGAACTCAAGCTACTAAATAAATATACCTGATGCTCAACACACGATTTTAAGTTCGATCTTCACAAACTGCCTTTGGAAGAAAATGTTATGAGAACTTGTTCAACACTTAATACTCTTTCAAAAGTTTGTTCTATACTATGATGTTACAGATATCATTGATTCATAGAGTAATACTATTTATAAAAGAGTGGAATGAAATGTTTACTTTCCATTAGCTGCTGTAAAATGATGTTTTACTAATCTACAAAGAATAGTTCCAGATAACAGACTCTTGAATTCTGAACATTACCAAGAAGTAATATGATGTCAACGACTTATGTAATTAGATAGCTTTTAACATTATTGTAAAATCAATGAGAAAGTTCATTTTTTTCCCCTGTGCTAGGAAATGATAAGTTGGTGGCAGTCTGCAAAATTTATAATATTATTTACACCTCATCATGGAGGGTACGCAACTTGAAGACGAAGATATTAATGGTAGTGCTATGTTGATCTTTGCATGGTGAATTGCTTTGAGAACATTGTAATTTTGAACTTCAATAAAATAATAAGTACTACACTCGAGCTGGAACCTCCCACTTCTAACTTTCACACCACACAAATGGGAAGACTTTGAGCCTTGACAGAGTTAACATGCATCAGCACTAGCTACACAGTGGGTCTCTTTAGTGGCATCAAGGCTTGAACCTACGACTCGACGAAAATCACCAGTCACAAGTCTGCAACCATGACCATTAGGCTACTGTGACCAGAACAATTATTAGAATAACACTACTAGAAATGACTGACATAAGTTTGGTAGAAATTGCATCAACTTTCAAGATTGACAAGAATTTACACCCGAGCTTCCCTTTCTTACAGTAAATAGAGTTAGAACTACCCTTTCTAACAGTGTGGGCTTGTGTATAGGCATTGTGGAACTGCAGCAACCCCTCCACTTGATATTATCGATAACATTTAATATAATGAGTCCTTTTCTTTAATACCTTTGTTACACTTGTACAATGTATAATACTTGTGTGTTATTTCAGGAACCATCTCTCAATTTATATAAAGATCCAACCATCTAACAATTTATAAAAAGATCCAAAGTTCTTTGCATGGAACTGAGCACTTCATAGTTCCAGCATTGATTCATTTAACTGTTAGGTGCATGAGTACGTAGGAAGCTGTGCGCAAGGCTTCAAAGGAGAAAGAGCACTGTCATTCTTGCAGTGCTGACCCTGAGCATGCTAGCAAAATGTTACTTTTTTTTTCCACTTTGCGTGAATAGTACTTAAAAACCATGTACCATAATCTTGAAAGTTAAAGAGTATAAAATAAGTTTATTTTATCCCGCTTCCTGCTATTCTGTTTTATTCTTTTTTCTCAATTATTTTAATTAAAAGAAAGCTTTAACCATGGCCTTGCATCTCCAAGGAATTTTTGTGACTGTTAGCGAATTTCAATAACTTAAATTTTCACAATTGTCTCTCCACGAGAAAGTTGCAGTTAAGAAAAAATTTCAGTCAATACCTAATATTCTACTCTCAGCTAGTCATAAGCAACAAAAAATATATTAGTAACTATAATTCTGAATGGAAACAACAAAAAAGTTAGCTTTGTGGCTGTGAAGAAAAAAAATTGTACTGTTTTGCTTTCTATTTTTGCTGTCTTGAGGTGATGTAACATTGGACAAAAGATAGTTTTAGAAATATAAGCAAAATAAAAGAAAATCGAAGAGCACCTAGAAAATGTAGTTTCAATATCCTTTTTAGGAATTGTTAGTAGTTAGAAGAAACTTAGTGAGGCATGCAGACTTTCAATTAATGAGCATGATATAAAGATTAAAAAGAACCATGAGATTTTGTCCAAAATAATAGACTGCATTTTCTTTTCTGGAAACTTTGAAAATCCCTTAAGTGGGCATGATGATGAAGACGATTAAAAAAACCCAGGGGTATTTAGATTATTAGTAAAGATTGCATTTAAATTAGATTCAGATTTGAAAAATCACTGAAACTAGTGCAGTCTTCAGAAGTGTTTCTATGACAATTCAGAATGAGATACTTGACTCCCTGCTACAAATATACTATGAGGAGATAAAAATGGAAAGTATAAAGGCTTCCTTTGAAGCTATCATAGTTGATGACACAACAAATGATCCTTGTTCTACAGTATGCATTGAATGGAGATATATTTGAGCATTTTTAATGATTCTTTATTACAGAAAAAACAAATTGCACATGACATATTAAAACATATTTTAGAATAATTGGATATAATCCCTTAATGAAATGGACAAAAACTAATAACTCAGACATTTTATGGAGCAAATGAATGGCAAAAGAGCAAATGAATGGCAAAAGAGCAAATGAATGGCAAAAGAGCAGAAGTTTAAGTAAAAATAAAGCAGTGTGTACAGTGATGCACATTTAATTCACTTTATGCACAGCAACTTAATTTAATATTGAGAAATGCAGCAAGTATTTCTTGAAACACAATAACTGATAATAGTCCCTCTGACAATTTCTATAACTACATTAGAGGCAGAATGCTGCTTTTCAACATTTAAAAGAATAAAAACATTTATAAGAAGCACTATGAATTCAAAAATACTAAAAGCCCTTGTAGTGCTTTCAATGGAGAAAAATTTTCTCAGTAAATATTTTCCTCTGAATAAATTTTCATTTTATACATGTTTGTTTTCTTTTAAACAATTTTAAAATAAAGGCTAAAAATTTTCTGCTGCGCCCGCCCCGGGGGGGGGGGGGGGGGGGGGGGGGGGGGGGGGGAGGTAGAGACATATGTATATATATATATATATATATATATATATATATATAGCATTCAAAATATTATTTTTAAAATTGTGACTTACTATAGTTCAATAAGATGGAGGAGCTGCTAATAAATCGCCCATGACGTAAAACACAACAAGCTGAAAAATACATTAATGAAAAGATGTACAAATAATTTTTGTAGCACAACCAAACTTCATGTAATAACTATTCTAATTACAATAAAATAACAAAATTTAGATCCATAACTGCTTATAATACAGGATTTTTAAAATATCTTTGCCAATTTTGTTTCAAATTTACAACTTTTCCAGCATTAATATTTATAAATGATACAAATATATATTACTGAAATATGGTTTTTACTTTTGAAATAGTTTAAATAAAATTATTACCATGTTAAATATAAAAGAATTGTATGTACAAACATCTGCATTTAACCATGGATTAAAAAACATCTAAGGGGGGTCACTTCACGCAAATTGGTCAAAAAATCAATTTTTTTTAAAGAGAAACTACAAATCTTTCTGCATCAAAAACAATTTTAATTATTGTTCTAGCTAAATTAGAAGTATTTTAAAAATTTTTTTAAAAAGTTGTTTACATGTGTCAAGACCCAAAACAGCTGATTGCCACACCTCCTTTGAAACCAAAACATATTATACACGCTTCTTTCGATCCTTATCAAATTATTTTAAATTCATGAAAACAATTTTTATCGATCAGCAACTTGTTGAGGAAAGAATTGAAGTGAATAGTAATAGCAGTTTGTTTACATTTCAACGTTTGTTATTGAATGCAACGTGCTACTTTAGACTCACCAAATATAGGCAATCTGTTCTTTTCGAAAACTTGTTTCATTAATACTTTTCATTATGTCTCGGTTTATTGCTTAAACATTTAAGAAAAAGAAGTTTGAGAGAGACGTTTGTTTATCAAATAAAAGTTCTTCTAAAGTTATATAAGCTTCATAAAAACAAAATCTTTATAAATATGGTAAGTATGTTGGTATGGTAAGTATCAACATTATGTAAGTATGCTGGTGAGTAAGATGATTTTTTTAAATTCCTCTGATAAATTTAAGGAAACAATTGACATTTCTCTGTTTTCTTATAGCTTAAAATTATGTGCGTTATGCGTAAAATGCAAAAACCAAGGTATCCTTAATAATTTTGGTCGTCAAATCCAAGGTTTGGCTACAGAACTATTTATATGTTGTGACATTTGTGGTTTCAAGCAACCAATCCTTAACTAGAGTCACTCAGACTTTATTAAAGGATATACTAATGCGCATGAAATTAATACGAGACTTTCATATGCTAAGAGATCAAAGGGTATGCTGCTATGAAAGGGTTTTGCGGAGTGATGAATTTAACTCCCCCAACTAAGCGCTTTGATGAGTTAACCCACACATTAAATGATGCTATAGAGGAAGTCGCAAAAGCTTCTAAGGCAATAGCTACAAAAAATATCTAATTATGATGGAAGTCCAAATGTAACTGTGGCTAATGATGGCACCTGGCAAAAGGGGGGCTTGTTTCACTAAATGGTGTTGTGACAACAGTTAGTGTCAAAACTGGAAAGGGATGCCGAAGTATTTTCCAGATAAATGTGCAATTTGAGGAATGGAAAGGCATACGGAGAGAAGTGTTTCGCAAATTACTTTGGAAATAGTGGAGAAATGGAAGTTGAAGGACCACTCTGGATCTTCAATCACTAAGAGTCATTGCACAAGTTTTAAATTTATTAAATGTTCAACCTGGATTTTATACATGTCGAGCATTACAAGAAGCAGATCGTGTTCACATAAGGAAAGTAGAAAAGGCAGTTTTACAAAGAAACAATAAAGCTAGAATTAAAAAAAAAAAAAAGACTATTAAAATGTAGACAAGAAAATGATCTAACAGATGACCCAAGCAATTCAAGCTATGGTGCTGGTATCCATTAGTGAATGGTAAGTTTGTACTTTAAATTGTATTTTCTCAAAGGTGTAAATTTCAACACAAAAGGAACATTTTTTAAAAACCTACTTATCTTATAGCTTTGAAACTTGGTGCATGTATTACTAGTACAGAAAGAAATATTTTAATAACAGATTTTGTCAAAAACATTTTTCAAAAAAATTTTAGAGGTTGAAATGTACACAAATTTTCTTTGTTTTTTAACTTTTCATGTGTTACTCCACAAAATAATTTTTTTAAAAAAAAACTAATTGAAATTTTAAAAAAAGCTCTCATTAAAATAATAATAACTATTCAATAAATGAACACAAAAAAAAAATGGTAATTCTACAACTAGTTAATTTTTTAAAAATGTTCCTTAAACTTGGTCATTTTTAACATTATGGAGATAGGGAAAAGGCTGCGAGAAGTGATCCCCTTGATATTACATCAAAATATCTACAAATATCATATACATTTAGTAGAACCTTTGTATATAAGTTGACCACTTTTCAAGTAAAGTTTTTAAGAATATGTGAAATTACATATAACTAAAATATAGTAGAATTATATATATCATATGAATCAAAATGAATATCCTTATTATTTTCCCAACACAATGGAAAACAAAAAATAATGTTAATAAATAAGAAAAAATAATTATAATCACTTGACACAGTTTTCACTATAAAAACATAGAAGTAATTTGATGTGAAATCTAATACTGAATAGAGCCACAAAGAAATGCACAAAAATGTGAAATTTTTTTAAAAAAAAAGTTAAAAGGAGCAAAAGTGATGCAAACAGATTCTTGATACAATAAATAATAAATGTAAACCTCAAAATTACAATAATCCAAGAATAATCTTTTTTTTAAATAATCAACATTTCTTTTCCCTAAAACTAAACTACCTTGAAACAGGTATATAACACATCAATCAATAACTCCCAAGACTAACCCAGAGATGGCGCTCGTAGTAAACCAGTAACCAGGTCTTTCTAGAGTACTAACCTTTGCTTGAAACATGTCAAAATTTTAAGTCGATCAGACCATAAACAGCTGAGTTATCGAGGTTGGAGTAAAGTCGTTTTGTAGTTTGTTTAAAAAATGGAAAAAACCGAGTTTCGTGTTCTGATAAAACATTGTTTTTTAATGGGTAAAAACACCGTGCAAGCGAAACAATGGATTGAAAAATGTTACCCGGACTCTTGTCCATCAAAAGCAACGATTTGTCGGTGGTTTGCCGAGTTTAAACGTGGTCGTACCGACACAAATGACGCGGAACGCTCCGGTAGACCTGTGGAAGCCGTTACACCGGAAAATGTGAGTGAAGTGACAAAAATTATAATGAAAGATCGTAAAGTGAAGCTCCGTGAGATTGCTGAGATGACACAGATATCATATGGAAGTGTATTTACTACCCTTCATGAAAAATTGAGCATGAAAAAGGTTTTTTCCAAGTGGGTGCCGCGATTGCTTTCGATGGAACAAAAACAGCAACGAGTCGATAATTCAGAAAGCTGTTTATCGCTATTTACTCGCAACAAAAAAGATTTCTTGCGTCGTTACGTGACCATGGACGAAACATGGATACATCACTACACTCCAGAGTCGAAGCGGCAGTGGCGCACAGCTGGCGAAAGCCGTCCGAAAACGCAGCAGTCAGCTGGCAAAGTCATGGCGTCAGTTTTTTGGGATACGCATGGCGTGATTTTCATTGACTACCTCGAAAAAGGTAAATCGATCAACAGTGATTATTATATTGACTTGCTGGTGCGTTTGAAGGAGGAAATCGCAAAAAAACGACCGCACATGCAGAGAAAAAAAATCATTTTTCACCAAGACAATGCACCCTGCCACAAGTCGATGTAAACAATGGCAAAATTGAATGAATTGGGCTTTGATCTGCTTCCCCCCCCATACTCGCCAGATTTAGCCCCCAGTGACTACTGGCTCCTTGCTCCAGGGGAAAAGATTTGGCTCAAATGAGGAGGTCATCGCTGAAACTGAAGCTTATTTTGAAGCGAAAGATAATTTTTTTTATAAACATGGTATTGAAAAATTGGAAAAGCGTTGGAACGATTGTATCACCCTAAAAGGTGATTATGTTGATGAATAAAAAAAAATTTTGCAAAAAAATTGTTGTTTTCAATGTTAGTCTCGGGACTTATTGATCCATGTGTTAGTTCATACTCTATATATCTCTTGTACAAATTTTCAATTAATAATAAAATACTTTTTATTCATCCACTCAAGTTCAAATACATTTTTTTAAACTTGATGTTAACAATTTTTTTAAAATTAATTTATTAATTAAATTTAATTGGTTAAAATGCAGATAAGCCGAACCATTTGGCGCGATTTCAAAAATTGCCAAATTTAGCAATATTTTTTGGATAAACGTTAAGTCTGCGATGCGGACTTTTTGGCAAAATACCGCCAAATAATAACTGTCGCCAAGAGTGGTTGGGGCTAAACTGCATTCCAACAATTTAGTTTACTTGATGAATTAAGAAACAAGCCAATGCTTCTACTGTCATTTGTCATGCATTAGCAAAGGTGGTAGAGCGTCGGCGTAGAATCTTCATGAATTCGGATCGAATCTTGTAGAAGCATAAAACTTTCTTATTTACTTTTCAACTAATTAATTTTAATTTTATATGGGAGAAAACAAATTTCTCTTATATAAGATATTTAGCTGGATATAAATTTGGGAATAAATACCATCAGTGACGAAGCGGAAAAAAATTTCTTTTCCCACTTAATATCGTAATTCTGTCATATGTATATACATATTTATATTAATTGTAATTATTTCATAAAAAGTAACTAAAATAAAATTTTTCTTTGTTGACTTAAGTAGGCATTGTCTTACTTTTTATATATATATATATATTACTTGTTTTCTTTTTGATCAAGGGGTTCCTTAAAGAAAATAGAAAGCTCAAATGGTTCGAAAAACTCAGACAATTGAGAAGGTGGGTAGGAGAATGATTGTCCAATAAGAGTCGTAACCTTCAAGAGAAGAGAGGAGGGCGGTTGGATACTGCAACGGCGTATCTGTAGCTGGGGGTTCCGGATTCTGACTCTGTCGAGAACAGACGTTTTATCCTGAGCGCATTTTTCAACTTTTCGTACAAGCTAGCATTTTTCTCTCACCACTGGTGATTTGAAATTTCTTATTTCTCAAGGGTTTCTTTTTAAAAAGAAACTATGGATTCGTCCATGGAAGTAGTTTCGCAAGCAGAATTACCGCCGCAAGCAGCTGCTGCTGATACATCGAATTCGAATTCTGAAGTAGGCTTAGCGACCGCCAACGATACATTTACTCCACCTCCCCTTGACCCGGATGCTTCATCGGAAGATACCGAAAAGTTCTTCGTGGAACATGCTGAAGGGGTAAGAAAACTCATCGAACTTCGGGATTGCTATGCACTTTGGGTAAAGAGACTGAGTGCGGCTTTCCAGAAACCTGATGATTTTGCCAAGGCACACGCCGAACTAGGCATAGCCTACGCACAGCTCACTGCCGTGAAAAGGAAATTAAATGTTCCCCTATTCAAGCTTCCTGCCACCGCTGCTATATTTGCTAAAATTATAGAATCAGCAAAGAAAAAAGCAGAAAAGAGAACAAAAAAGTCTTAGAAGAAAAATGGAAGCCATTCTCCTGCAAAAGAAGTTCCGTCAGTGGGCGTGGCCTCCGAGAAAGCTCCGGTTCAGGGCGGAGCCTCCCGCACGCAGAACCAATCCAAGAAAAGATCTGCTGATGCCGATGAATTTTCTACTAATAATGGCAAGAAAAATTTAAATACTTTGTCCTCAGTCCAGACGACCCGTAACTTAACTAATTCAACCAAAGGAGATGAGATTTCTGATCTCAGTGAGGAAGAGGACGCTGGGGAACCAGTGAACTCCGCCACTCTTGTTAATCGCCCAAAAATTCCTCCCTTTTTCATCACACCGAAGGGTGATTGGAGGCAACTCCTCTCCTTCGCCAGACTTTAAGCGCCTTCGCTTTACAGCAAGCTTAGCGGCCGCTTCCTCCGCCTCACTGTCAACCATGAGACGGAGTACAGGAAATTAGCCAACTTTCTACGTACAGAAGGCGTAGAATTCAAATCATACAGGTTAAAATCAGACAGGCCTCTGAAATTAATTCTTCGTGGACTTCCCTCGACCACCGATTTAGAGGAAGTCAAACAAGAGATTGAAAGTGCAGGATTTTCTGTACATAAAATCTCACACCTCACTAAATTTCAAACAAAGGCGCCCATGCCTTTGATTTACTTCCAAATTCTTAATAATTTGCAAGCTGAACAAATCTATAATTACACAGATATGTTTGGAACTGTAATCAGTATTGAGAATTATCGGGGCAACAAGCGCCCTTCTCAATGCTGGAGGTGTCAGGGGTTCTTCCACTCCTCTGAGGTTTGCCACCTCCCTATCAAATGGGTTAAATGCGCAGGGGCTCACCGTGCTAGGGATTGCCCCAATGAATTCGATACACCTCTGTAGAATACACCGGAACTACAAATGCATTCCCCGTTTCGAGTGCAAATGTATGGCATTTAGGCCTAATACGGCAATCGACTTGCCTCAAATTTGGCTTCAAAAGCCCTATCGATAAAAAAAACATAATTGTGCGAAACGGAGCATATATTGAATCAGCTCACTTAACACTTCTGTGACATTTATAAGATTGCGATAATAGTTGTTGACCCCATACAACCAAACAATCCATATTGTATCAGAGGTTGTGTGATTAATTTATGAGGAATGTGGAACAGTCTCATATCAGTGGTGTTGCAGTTAAACTAGAACTTTCTTGGTATCAATTGTAATTTCTAGATTGCCATTTTAGCGAAACGTAAGATATGTTCTTAGTAGCAATTTAGATTTTAGTAGATGTGGTACATAAAAATATTTAAATTTCGGTGTTTAAGTTGTAAAATTTTGTTGAAGTGAAATAAGATAAAATTTATATACTTAACGATTTCATCCTTTTTTATTTTGTGCAAAATACTTTCATATATTTAAAATGGCTCAATTTGTAGATTATTTTGATAATCATGCTATTTTACATGAATGTGAAAATTTTGCTTTAAGACATTTAGAACTTCTTGAGTTCGAAAGAGAAGCTGCGATCGAAAAAAATAAGTTAGTAAAAGTTTGCCTTAATTATTTATCCGATATGTCAAAAATTTCACTTTTCTGAATCTAATATTTTAAAATTATTTTACTTGTTATTTTGAGTAGAAAGTTTTCTGATAGATTCCTAAAACGTAATTTGTTTTAACCCTAGATTTGTTTTAACCAAATGTTTCTCAGTAACTAATCATTCGACTCGTAGACTATGAATTAAAATTAAGTATATTTTTGTATTTCCTTTATTTCATGCAAATTAGCGTAACTTAAGAGAAGTATTTGAATATTTTAATTGAAAAAGTAATAATTTGCATTCTTGGTAAGTGTAAAATGTATGTGCTTTCCATGAATAGCTTTGTTGTGCAATATATAAATGCACATGTACTTTGTTATTTTGCACTATTTAGATGGACAGAATGTACAAATTCTTTCCTAGTTTGCCATACTTTAAATACTGTCTTTTGTATACTTGAAATATCTTTATTTTGATGAGCATAGCATAGCAGTGTATTCAAAATATCTTGGACATTTATTTTGATGGAATGCTGCAGATTTCTGCACATTACATTAAACATTTGTCTAATGTAAAATTTTGCAGTTTATATGTAAATTGTTTAAGTAAAAAAAAAAAAAAAAAAATGAAAATGACTTTTTTTTGTGAACAAGAGTTAACAGGTAACTGATTTTTTGAATCACTTTAGCTTCCTTTAATTCTGTTATATGATTAAGGAATATGATTTCTTTAATCTGAGGTAAAGCAGTTGGAAAATATTTGTAATTCCGTTCATCTACATGGCATCGTTTTTTTTTGAAAATGAGATATGGGGTGTTTCTTTTAAATTTGAGGATTATTAATATTATATAACTCAGAAGAAAAGAATATTTTAACACAGCTATAGTAACTTCCAGAAATTGAAGGCATGCTTTTAACATATTGAAATGAAGCAGATAATTTTTTAACAAAAGAAAAAGTTAGGCTTTAAGTTAGTTGCTTGTATCACGATGAAAAATTCTGCTGTATTTTTCTCGGTAGATTGCTTGAAAGAGTTAAGACTTCATTTGCCTGCCTGTGGCCGCGGTAGCCTAGTGGTCATGGCTTTGGATACGTGGCCGGCGGTATTCGTCTGTCGCGAGTTCGATCTTTGGCCGCTAAAGACCCGCCGTGTAGCCGGGCTAATGCACGTTAAATCTGTTCGAGGCCTAAAGTCCTCCCGTTGGCGTGGTGTGGAAGTTAGGAGAGGGGGTGCCAGCTTAGGTGTCGTCCTCGTCACTTGATCGTGGTTCAAAATTACGAGGTCCGTCGCCAATAGTCCTCGTGTTGCTTCTAATGCGACGTTAATAAAAGCTGAACTAAACTCATTTGCCTGCCTATATTTTTTTTAATTTTGATTATTTTTTTATGTACCTATGTAGTTGAAGTATTCACCACAGTTGTTTTGGATCAAATGGCAGTGTTAACTTTTTTCCAGAATTTCTAAAATAGAACACTCAAACATTTTCCTAAACTGAAATCAGCAGAGTATTGTCAAATAGAAATAACTATCTTCAGTTCCTTGGGTAAAATAAGAGGACCGAAGTATCTTAAGTTGAGATCTCAATTCCTGTTTTTCAGAAAAGTAAAAATTACTTTTTGTTAATATTCTTAGATTGTTATTATTTTTATAGTGATATGTAATTATTAAGGTTTTCATTCCATAGAAGGAGAACATATTGAATTTCCTCATATTTGAAAGAGGATATATTGCATGTGGTACATAATTACTTAATGTTCTGGTTATATGCTTGTTATGAACTCGATGCAATGGGCTAGAAGTTTTATGATTTTCATACCTTTCATGTATGCATCCACTCTAAAATTATCATGATTTGTATTCATTGTCTATGAAGAGAGATTTCTATCGTGAGACCTTTTTTTTTCAAGCAAAGGAGCATTCAAGATCGCTTGCCAATTAATGATTAAAACATTCTCTTGTAAGCTAATATCTTGTTTCCCGATATACTGAATTTTTTTTAATCAAAATTTTCTTATTGCTACAGATTAATCTATATTTTCAAAAAATTTTAGATTTTAAATAGATTAATATTAAAGTTACTAAAAATTGCAGTTCAAATCTTGAATAGGTGTCCCTTAGGAATTTTGCGACGAAACTTGGCGACTTCTTATATAGGTTGCCAAACATGTGTGACTTAAGCATTGAGTATTCTTAGGGTTACCATAACAAATCGCCAGTTTTAAATTATTATTGCCCCCAAAATTGCCAATGCTTCCTTAAAGTCGCCAAATTCCTAGGGGACACCCTATTCCCGATTAGAACCAAAATTGCATTCCTATATAATATCAGATTATTTGAGATGTGAAGAAAGTACTATTAACAAATATCTTTCTTGCAGATTTCTTTCTAATAATTTCCACCTGAGAAGTCTTCAGGAAGAAGGAATATTTATTCCAAATGTTTATGTTTCTAGAACATCATTTGGATTAAATAAGAGAGTTCTGATAGATTTTAAAATCAGTTGTGGAAACAAATCCTTATCCAATGTTGGAATATCTGCAGGTAAATTTTTTTCCCATGAAATATTTAATTATTTTTATTTCTAATTGCAAAATAACTATTAAGTAGTTGAAATTTTGTGAAGTTTATCAACAAATTCAACACATACCTGTGATTGTTAATGGTTTATTTAATATATTTTTTTGGGGAGTCACAGATTTGATTTCTTTTATGAAGCATATTTTTCAATCAATTTATGTTCTACAATTTGATAATGCTATATACATTCAAACTTGTCTGTTGATATCTTTTAGAACCAAATGAATAAATATATTAACATTATATTTACTGGGGATGATAGCTCAGATGTAATAAAATGAACTAATTTCTATAAAGTTTATTTTTCAATATTTGTAGCTTTGGCACCTATGTGCAAAGATAGTAATCAGTACGTGAATAACATCAAATCATTAAAAGTATATAGAACAACCATGCAGTTATGTCTCTAGGGTAATTTGAAACATATAAATTCAAGTTCAAATATTAAAGAATGGCCACACATTCTTGCTGCTAGTAGAATTTCTTTGAAAAAAACACTCTGAGATTTTGGTGCTGGTAGGAAGAAAAAAGCAGGTTTGATACATGCTTTTTGGCAAAAAGTAGGAAATAAGCTTAGTATTGGTTTCATTATTCTGAACAATTTGTCCCATTCTAGCTAAATGTTTTGTTGACCTGGTAAAAAAAAAATGATTGTCATATATATTTAACAAATAATCCATTATATTATTGGGTGTATTTTTTATATTTGAAGATTTAAGACTCAATATAAAGATTCAGTTAAGTAATTTATTCACTTGCAAAGAACTAACTGTTGTATAATTATATTTAACTATTGTGTATGGACAAGAATATGCTCTGTTCTCATTCACCATCTCAAGTGTTTTTCAAAAAAACAAACTGGGTTCTAATTTTTTTTTTTGCCTGTGTACCCTCAAATGTTCTTATTTTTTCAATCTCTTCCCTTTCTCCCAAATCCATCCTTCTGAGTTATGCATGTTCTTACTCTTTATTTTATATTCTCTAGAAAGAGTCACTAAAATGGGGGGAAAAAATGCATGAAAAGGAAAAAGATGCATCTCAAGTGTGTACTGGTGGGGAAAATTAAGATTTTTTAAAAATATCATTGATGAAATTGCTAAAGTGCTAAATATAATGCAGTGTTCATTCTTGATGTGAAAAGGTAGCTTTTATAAAAGTTGATTTGTTACATTTTCTTACATGAATATATATGCAATTTTATTTTAAAAAGGAATGAAATATGAAAAAACAAAGTTTTTATTTAATTGAATATAAGCTTTTATTTATAAAACATGAAATTGCTGTAGTCATTTTGTTACTGGTACACCTAAATTAAAAAGCAAATGCAGGCCTGATCCTAAGTTTTACAGGGTAAAAATCCTGTAAAATCAATTTGTGATAAATACTGATAGTACAAGTTTAGAAATTTTTAAAATAAGTTTCCAAATATATTCAGATGCGTAACTTCAACATTTTAAATATTTTTTAATATATCCTTTGATGTAGTTATTTTCTATATTTTGGGAAAATTGTCTTGGTTATACATTTTAGATTCAAGTTATGTATCTTCTATAGTGTAAACTGAGAAGGATTTTTAGAATAAGGAATGTTATGAAATAGTAAATTAATTCCAGAAATAGCTTGAAATTTATTTATAGTTTGTTTCCATTGTAGACCATTTTAAATTATAAAGGTTATTATATGTTAATTTGATTAGGGCTTCAAATTTTTGCATGGTGTTCAACAGAAGTTTGACAAGCTACAACAATTCAATTTCCTTCTTCAAAAGTTGATTTTTTAAAAATGCAATATGCAGTTATGTAATTTGAATAATACTGCTCATTTTTATTGAGTATTTCTGAATCTTTGCCATCCTCTTGAAGTGATGTTTAACTATTCCATGCAATTATTCCATAAATTTAAGGTGACCAATCGTCCTCCTTTTGTAGGTTTTATCCTTCTTCGAAAAGTGTCCTTTTCGATATTTTAAAACTAATCTGTTAATCTCTCTATTCAGAGATGCTGCACCAAAATGTTACGTTAATATTGAATGCAATAAATTTTAAGATACTCAAAAGTTGCATGGCTCACTCTAATACCTGCTATAGAGCATGGTTTAAAATTATTTTAGCCTTTCTGTTCATATTTTTTAAGTTTAGACAAATGTCCAAAAATTCAGGCATCTTTTTTCAATTATAAATTATCAGGAGTATTAACGTATTTTTAAATAATCAGGCATCTATTTTCCACAAAATGATTCAAAAGATTGAAGATGAACATATTTCAGCTACAGAAGTTAGTCTTATTTTGAACGATTTTATCTTTCAATATAAATAACTATTTGAAGAAAGATTTATTCCTTTAATGATAAAAAGAAAATTGTCAAACTTAGAGGAATCATATCCGAGTATAATGGGAAAAAGTGTACCAGAGAAGTGTAGAATTTTTACCAATCATCTTTCCAATGTATTGAAGAATGGTCTGAAACAAATATCACAGGTAACAGCAGTTTTCAATAGTGTTTTTTAACTTGATTGCAAGTAAATTGGGTTGATATTCAAAGCTTAGTGGAGTTTTTACTGTTAGAAATGTTTGATATTAAATTAGAAGACTGAATTTATATTTAAATTCTGATGAATTAGAACAATAAATTAGAAGACTGAATGTATATTTAAATTCTGATGAATTAGAACAATGGGGAAAATCACTATGTTGAAATTGATAATAGATGGGTTGAAATATTTAATCATTCTAAAATTAAAACATTCCATATGAAGATTTAGTTAGTCTTGTTGAATCTATGTTGTGCTGTCCTGGAACTAATGCAGCAGTTGAAACAGTTTTTTTAAATTGGTAATGATTTTTGGACTAGTGAGAAATCGAGACTGAATGTTGATACTCTAACTGCAGCACTTACCATAAAATTCAACATGAAGGATATTTCATGCTATGAAATTTCCAAAATATTCTAAGAAAATGATATAAATTTTTTTCATTTAATGGGGAAAATACTCATTTAATCAATAGAGATGAAGCATAATTAGTGTATTTTTGTTTGAATTAATAAAGGGTTTAATTTATTTATGCTGCACTTTTCCTTAATTTTTTTTTGTCCTTTTCTTTGTAAAAAAAATTGGTCACCTTAATAAACTCCTCTGTTTACTCCATTACATTACATGCAATTTGATTTAGCAAGAAATTTTGTTATGCTGAGAAGAGTCTGTTTTATGATGGCAAGTTGAATCGATACCTACTGTATTTTATAGTGCTTTCTTTTTCATTATTTGAATTTTTTTTTTAATTTCTTATGTTTCAATAAATAAAAAAATTGGAAGTTTTTTAGATGGTTATTTGTATTTTTTTATCATCAGAAATTTATATTCTCGTCAGTATCATAAAATTGTTTTTTTCTTCCTTTTCGTTTTACCATATTTGATTTACACGCAGTGTTTTGTAAAATATTTAGAATTAAGTGAAAAAGCTTATCTTTTTATTTTGATATTTGTTTAATGTAATTAATATTGGCACAATTACGAATTGTATCCCTTTTTCAGGTGAAATGTCCTCTTGAATATGTTTTGAAAATGATTCTGCCAGTTTAATATAAATAATTAAAACTTTATTAGGTCTGTATGATGATAAGTTGATGGTAATTTGCAGGCTCAAATTTTGATTCTACATGAGACTGTTGTGCAGAATGAAAATACTCTTGGGTAAAAGGAGTTGAATCTCGCACATCACATTATAGAACTTTAGAGAGTACAATCTTCTCAGTGTTTTTTCAAATTTAACATTAGAACAATCAATGTTTTGAATTACATGGACTAACAATTAGTGGTCATTTTGACTGCAGTAAAAAAACTTAAGAGGAAATTTTTTTTTTAATTGAAACATAATAAAAATTTAAAAATATAAGTCATAAAATTTCAGAGTGCTGTCATAAATGTTTTAAAAATTATCACTTCTCAAAATAGCTTTGCTGTAAAAAGGACAACTATATTCAATATAGATTCAAAGGGCTTAAATGGGAAAATTTCTTTGTTAATTGGGCATATTATTATAATTTTAGTAAACACTTCTTGTCAAGAATACTACAGTAACATGGCATTAAGTCATTTTGAAATATTTCTTGGAAATTTTTTTCTCAAAATTTCATTATATTTGTGTAAGTTCATCATATCTTTAAGAAAAATGAAACTCTTGATGCCATTTGTCGTGCAAAATCACAAAAACATCTGTTTAGAGAAGTGTTTTGTTTGTTGTCAATGATGGAGAGTCTTATATGTTTGTTTTATTTTGTCTAATGGCTGTGGTAGCCTAGTGATCATGGTTTTGGATTCTTGGCCAGCGGTTTTTGTTCAGTCACAGGTTTGAGCCTTGGCCATGATAGATCTGTCTAGGCTGATGTACATTAAATCTATTGGGGCCCAAAGTCCTCCAGTTGGCTTGGTGTGGAAGTTAGGAGAGAGGTATCCATTGTCACTTGACAGAGGTTCAAAATTACGAGGTCCATTGCCAATAGCCCTCATGTTGCTACCAGTGCGACGTTAATAAAATAAACTAAACTGAAACTTATTTTGTCTAATAATGTTTTTTTTCTTTTTTGCCATTATGAACATACAGTGTCATTATTAAAAATCTTGTTTCATGGTTGGTTGCCCAAAATGTATATTTTTTTTTTGTTTATAAAATTAGATTAAATATATTTTTCTAGAAGTGTTAAATTTTTTTTTAATGGATTCGTATCTTTCCACCCTGTTATAGAAACATCATACCTTACTAGTCAAACTTCATTGTCTATATAGGTTACCAATAAATATTTTAGAATGTGTTTGCTTGATTTTGTTGGATCAATCATACTGATTTTGAAAAAAAAAAAAAAAAAGTTTTTTTTTTTTTTTTTTTTGTTTTCTTTCCACTTTGGGATCAATACTGCTTTGTTATATCTTTTGAGAATTCTAAATTCCTGACATTTTTTTGTAACTCTCCTATAGCAATATCTTATACAATCATAGATGTAACTTTCGAGAGTTGATCTGCCCTCCCCTTTTGTATAATGAATCCCCATTCTTTATGTGTATAAAAAACAAGATATAATTCATGAATGATACTAAACTTGCATTCATTTATCATAAGAACATTCTTCCAACTGGAATTCAAAATTTATTAATCTATCAATGGCATAAATTTCAGTCTGCTTTTCAAAGTCAAATGTTGGTTGATAAAATTAATTTTAGTCATCAGCTGCAATTCATAGTAATTACCAGCTAATGGTTGGATTACTGACCACTTTACTCTATTTTTTTTTTTAAATTCTTTTTTTTTATTACATTATTGTTACCATAAAGTTAGATCTTTTGATTATTACATGATGTAAAAATGAAAGTAGTAAGTATACATGACATTTTAAAATTTTTTTTTATTAAAAATATTTTTATTTCATTTATGCATGTAAAATAACTTTTATGCAACAATGTATTAGCCAAAACTCTTGCTAAAAGTAATTTTTATGTGCAAGGAAATTTTTTATAACATTTTCATTTGTATTATTTTAGGTGATA
Organism: Nephila pilipes; assembly: GCA_019974015.1. Classification (NCBI taxonomy): domain Eukaryota; kingdom Metazoa; phylum Arthropoda; class Arachnida; order Araneae; family Nephilidae; genus Nephila; species Nephila pilipes. Next base: position 35,435 of record BMAW01126606.1, on the reverse strand, counting down.
TCATTGGAATTGGTAGCTCAAATATAGATGAACTTGAAATTGTAACTTCAGGTGTGGTTTCTCAAGTAATGGATACAGCAGTGTCTGTTGCTCTTGCAAAGAATGATGTTTTGTACTTTGACTGTGATAAAGAGTTCTTCCTTGTTAAATTACCTTGTAATGTTACCTACAAACGTATGGAAAGGTACATGACATTTTGGAAGTTGTTCTATTTTCCAGATTGTTTTATCACTTTAATATTTTTATTTTGATCTTCAAAAAACACATAAGGACTACCTCTTCCTCTCCAAGAGTAAAAAACACTTAATGACCTTACTGGCCTGGTAGTGAATTTCTTTTCTGATTCAGTTGTCTAAAATGCATCTAGGTAACGGAGAACCATATAAGAATTATATATAGATCTACAACTATTTTCTGTGTGTTGCTATTAATGGCTTAAATGAACAAAATCAAATCATTATTTCGTTTAATTATAGTTCCTAAGTAGAATTCTTTTTTTTTTTTACTCATAATTTATAATTTGGTTAAATATGTTTAAAATAACCTTTTTAATCAGATCTTTAGTTATAGAAATCTATTGGAGGGGATACTGTTAGGAGACCATTTATTAGATTACATGTGACTGATTAATTCCCCTCAGACCAATACATTCATTAGGAAAATACTACAGGATTTAAGAACCTAAGGTACTTGAGTGATCTTTTCTTTCTTCCATAATGATTGCTACTTTTGGTAAACATGGGGGAGGGGGAACACAACCACTCACAGAATACCCTAGTAATCTCTTTCCACTCTTTCTCCTTGTCATTCCATACCACTCCCCCCCCCCCCCCTTTTCTTGCATCTTCAAAATTTAGTCTAGATTGCAGATACACAAGTTTTCTTAAATTAAGGAGGGTTTTATGCAGCTTTGCCAGTTATGGGGCTTGCACTGGTGCTAATCAACTGATTTATCAACAAAACAGATATATAACTTTTTGAAAGATATTTGATAATTTCTTTTAAATTGTGTAGTTCTGAGGTTATAATAATACCTCATTTGTGTAATGGAGAAAAAATTTAGCTTTTTAATTACATTTTTACAATAATATTCAAACTTATGTCATAGCCATTTGCATACTATCATAGCAAGTAATATAAATATGATTGGAACTGGTAAAGATTAAAATGATAGTGTGTTTTATACCGATGAATAATTTGATTCAAATACATTAAAAACCAGAAGTTATATGCTTTTCATTAGGGAGTTTACTATTTTAAAGATAAGTTGTATACAGCTATTTAAAAATATTTCACTGAGATTGCATATGTACATTTTTTTTATTTCTGAATATTTTAAATGATTTAATATGTGTAATTAGTTACACTTGAATTTATAAACATTGAACATTCTATTCAAATCTAAACTATTTGCACATATTCAATAGTCATAAGACTTATAATATTTGCAGTAAATAAAGATTTTAATAAAAATGTTACTTTGATGATTTCTCAGTTCTTTGATATAGTTTTAATTGATAGATTAGGAAAATATCTTATTTATCATTGATACAAAAACACAATTTGTATTTCTGTTTAATCTCTCCTAATAGATCTTTATTATAGCAAGCATTTCTTAAATTTTTTTTTTATTTCAGTGTGAGTTTATCAAAGTGATTAAACTCTATTATGAAAATTGGGGTAAATGATTGACAGTAATTTGTAATTTGATGTGAATAAGTTTATGGTAATCCTAAAAAGGGAATGTATGTAACTGTCATTATATTTCATGTTTCTTACTAATGTATTACTAAATAAATTATTTTTTCTTAATAACTATCCATTTATTATAAAAAAAAAATTTCTTAATGTATAGAACCATTTTATAAAACAAATTATGATAAAAAAAAATTTTTTTTTTGGTCATAGGATCCAATATTAAATTGTTTTTAATTATTAGTTTTTGTAAGAAATTATGCTTTGACAAATTTTTTTTATACAAAAATCAACAAATAGTACTTTGTATTTTATAAATTTCATAGAAAAGTTCTAAGAAACTTTTTACAGTGTTTGACATTTAATTTAAAAAATTTACTTATTATTAAAAATCTTAACAATAATATATCAGCAGTAATTGTAAAATATATGGATCTTAAAATATATGGAATTGTAAAATATGTAGATGGTATGATTTCGAAATTTTTATAACTTAACCGAGAAATGTTAAATTGCAAGTACATATTTTTTTATAGAGCGATGAAGTTTTTAAAGAGACATGGTAGAGAGCATCATTTAGTTAATGTATTATTTGGATGTAAAAAGCCATCAGTCTTTCAAGAGTCATCCATAAAAGGTGATTTTTACTTCAATATAATTTTTCATATAGTTAATAGAAAAATTTGTATAAATTAGATATGTTCTTTTTCTATTTTCTCAATTGCATTTTTCTTAGCAAAATTTCTAAGATTTGAATGGCATATGTGGTTTTTACAACGTTTTTCTGAATTTCACTTAATGTGTGTGTCATCAAATTTTCGATTGTTAATTTAACCAACTTCCCATCAAGCTAGAGCTTTGAAATTTTGGGAATCGTTCATACTCGCCTAACAATGCAATATTTAGACGTTTGTGACAAGTTTTAACTAATATTTCAATAATTTTAATAAGTCAAAATATTCTTTCCTCTCGGCGCTTTTAGGATTGAGGAAAAAATTTCTTTCTCCCTCTGGGAGCACCGGGCACTCCCCACGCAGCATGAGGTATCATAAACCTTTTGTACTCACAAAGGGGAGATACTATTTCCCCTTTACTATCTCCGAGATAGCAAGGGTTGCTGACTTTTAGTCGGTAATCATTCGCAAGAAAGAAAGTTTCCAATATTTGGTGCCATGTCTTATCACAATAATTTTTTCTGAATTCTGGTTCCCATTCTTTTTTTTAATAGAATGACTTACAAACTTTTAAATGCATGTTTTGATTTTATGAGTATTATGAATTTTCTAATACTCTCACAAATGTCTCTTTTTAAGTAACTTTTAAAGTTAAAAATAACTAACAGTTTTAACTAATATTTCAATAATTTTCTCTAATAAACTTTGCCACCATATAAAAACGTTGTTTTTATATTGAATTATTTTTTAAGTTTTTGTTCTCCCTAAATTTTTTCATTTTACAAATGAAATCAGTAATTAACTAATATTAAATCACAATAAAAAAAATACTATCTTTTAATAAATAGTTAAAAGTAGCTTCGATATTTCCCAATTATCTTCGGAAAAAATAGCTTCTAGAAATGAACATGGATTAGATACATTAATATTTATGGAACAAGCAATTTATATAATATTCCCCTCTCTCCATTTTTGTGTATTATGTAATCTTTTATGGCTGAGTTTGTTGCTCAATGACCAGGTAGCAAGTGGGATTTGAGCATGAGGCTTGCTTTTAATGATGATTGTATGGAATAATAGGACTGAGTAACACATTAAGTTTAAAGTTCTGTGTAGTGTGAAAGTTAATAAATTGCAGTGCCAATTTGAGTATCATTTTCATCATATGACAGTGGTTTTATAATTTTGATATTTGTCTCAAAATAGCCCATGATATATAACTCAAATAGATAAAAAAAAAAGCAATATATTTTCTCTTTCAGACTTATCATTTTACAATGATAGCTTAAATAATGTGCAAAAAGAAGCAGTAAGGTTTGCTCTTTCCCAAAAGGAGGTGGCTATTATCCATGGTCCCCCTGGTACAGGTAAAACAACTACTGTTGTGGAATGCATTTTGCAAGCAATTTCACAAAAATTAAAGGTAGTAGAGTCATTTATAATATTTTGATACTTTTATATATATATATATATATATATATATATATATATAATATATAATTTTAAAAAAAAGTTATAGACTTGTGCATAATTTTTTACTTGGAATACTTAATGTTTTGTTGTCACTAATTATTATATCTGTTATTAAATGTCTTTTAATTTAAAACTAATTTAAAACTAAACACATGGTAAAATTGGTTATTAATTAAATAGAAGAGAAACAATCTTAAATAGTAGCAAAATTGTTCTAGTGTTTTTAAACTCATTTTAATAATTGCATGATTTTTTTTTAAAAAAAAGAAAGTATTAATTTTATTACTAAAAATGCACATCTAAGATTTCAAGTACAGTTGTTTTTTTGTGATGTTTTAATAATTATATTGATAAGTAAATCTTGCATTTTCTCATACATGCATAATTTTTTTCATTTTGCAAGTTGAATATTTGGTATTAAATTCAAACTTACTGAAATTATGATTTTTGTATGTAGCTTATGAGTTATAAATTATATTTTACTCTTCAAGTGCATACTAAGGTAAACTAAGCGAGTTTATTTTGATTTGAAAGCAATAACCTATATTTTTTTTCAATCATAGGTACTTGCATGTGCTCCTTCAAATGTTGCAGTAGATAATCTTGTACAAAAACTAGCCGGTTATGAAATCAAAATGGTTCGTTTGGGTCACCCAGCTCGTATTTCGACCATTGCCCGGCAATACTGCTTTGAAGCTATTGAATTTAGGCATGAAAGCTGGAATGAGGTAGAGAAAATCAGTGAAGACATTGATGAAATATTAGTGAGTAGTTTCATGCAATACATTTATTTTTTTAGCCACCCAAGGGTTGTTTTAGTTTGATCACTTTTGGCATACCAGATCACTTTCCAATTTTTTATCATTAGCTTCAATTTTAATTACATTTAGCTCAAATATATTCAATTTCATAATTTATCATTTCCTTTAATTTTAATATCAAATGTTTGCTTTCGTCCAATTCTTAAGATATCATCGTTTATTTGAATTCTTGTATTTGATTGAGTAATGTAATAATAATTTATAAGAGAAAGTGCACCCTAGTCGCAAAATCTGTTCTTTGCAAAACTTTGCATAGAACTTTTAAAAAATTTTATTGTTTACATTGGTTTTTTTTATAGCACTGGTGAGTTTTCAAGAAAATGTCAAGTGCTTGTCTGCTGATACTATCTTAAGTTTTTTTAGTCCTTATCAGGATTCAATCAAATGATAACAATGGAATATTTTACTATAGATGTTTATCATTTCAAATTATATAAAATGGTATTATATCTCCCCTCCCCCAATAGTTATAAATACCATTTCATTATTTAAAAATAATTTGTTAGATATTTCTTCTTCAATTCTAAATTTCATGTTTTATTATAGATCTGGCATCGGGGGAACTATAGCCCTCAGTTCAAATCCAAATCAGTCCAAATAATATTCCTCTCAGGTCAAATCCAGTCTCTATGTTGATATTATTTTACTTGAAAAAAAAAAATCCAGAAAAATAACAACAGCATTTGTTAAATCTTAATGCAAGTACTGAAAACATTTCCATACTTCATAATGCATTACACTGTACATTTAAGTTTTAAAATCTCAATACAGATCATTGTAAACAGAGGACCATTTGCAAACATTTTTGTGGATATGAAGTCGTAATTATGAACTCCAGTATGAAGAAATATTATCTCGAAAACACAATTATGTTCATCGTGATAATACACAGTTTAACCATTCTGTGAGTGTAATATTTTTATTAATAAATGAAAATATTTTTTCCATTTTGTGTGTTAGTATGTATTTATAAATGTTATGTAAAATATCACTTGCTAATTTTAAAAAATTGAAACTTTTTTGTTGTTCTGAATAGAATTACTCTTGTAAATATTTTCGAGTTTGCTTTCTTGGCCCACTCGACTTAAAAATATTACGATATGGCTCTTTGAAAAAAAATGTTTACAAATCCCTGTTATAGATCAAGAAATTTTTTCTTCTCATATTCTTAATCATTTTAAATTATTTATTGTATACTAGATCATTGTTTTAACAAATTTTGTAAACTTTGAAAAACTTTGTTTTGCTCTGCTATTAAATAAATAAAAAAAAAAACTTACCAAATTATGAAACAATGTATTCTGCATCTCTCAATATTGTAGATTAGCCAGCTCTGTTCATCTGAAGTATGATTATTAAAAAAAAATTAATGGTATGCATATTAAAATTATAAATAAAAGTGGAGAAAACCTTAGTGAAAAATAAAAGTACAAATGTTTCATAAGTAAACAACAAAAGCTTACAAGCAATGTTTTTTGAAATATAATTTTTCATTTTTAAAATACTTCTGATGATTTCTTGTTGTTTAATCAGTTAAATATTCATACTATTGGCCCAAAAAAGTATTGTTTAATTTTAATGAATGATTCTTAATGAGACTATTTTCAAAAGGTTTTTTTAATGGGATAAATAATCATATGGAGATATCTTAACTAGATGTTTCAAAAGTATACTTGGGACTTTCTTATCAAATTCTTTTGTTTGATATTTTAAATTTATTTAATCCAGCTCATTTTGGTTACATTTCATATTTTAATTTTTTTTCCAGGCTGAGATGGATGAGAGAGAAGATGATATTAATATATTATGGGATGAATATGAGCAATTGTGTGAACAATTGGATATTACACGCATATCCATCAAAACAGACATTTTGAACAATTGTGATGTAATACTCTGCACTTTAACTTCTGCAGTAGATGATGGGCCTTTAAAATATCTGAATGAAAACCATTTTGATGTGTGCTTTATTGATGAATGTGCTCAAGCAATTGAAGCAGCTTGTTGGATTCCTCTTCTTATGGTCAAGAAATGCATTTTGGCTGGTGACCATCATCAATTGCCACCGACCATCATTTCTAAAAAGGCAGCCAGTGAAGGCTTAAAATTAACATTAATGGAGAGATTGCTAAAACTGTATGGAGATGAGATAATGAAAATGCTCACCATACAATATAGAATGAATGAAATTATCATGGAGTGGCCATCAAAAACATTATATAAAGATAAACTTGTAGCCCATAAATCAGTCCAATCACATCTTTTAAGTGATTTACCTGGAATTGAAAGTAATAGTGATACTACAGTTCCATTATTATTAATTGACACAACTGGATATAGTTTACATGAATTTCAAGGAGGTAAAGGTTCAAAAGGCAATGATGGTGAAGCATATTTAGTAGTTTTACATGTTAATAATCTTATTAAAAGTGGTCTAAACCCTGAAGATATTGCTGTCATAACTCCTTATAAATTGCAGATTGACTTAATTAAATCTAAATTTGGAGGACTGTATCCAAATCTAGAAGTCAATTCAGCTGATGGGTTTCAAGGAAAAGAAAAGGAGGCTGTTGTATTGTCATTGGTACGATCCAATGATATGGGAGTTATTGGATTCTTAGCTGAAAAACAACGTATTAACGTGATTATCACACGGGCAAAGAGACATTTAACTGTTATATGTGATAGTAAGACAGTATCACATGATGGATATTTGAAATCTTTTGTTACTTACTGTGCAGAAAAGGGACAAATTAAGACAGCCTCCCAGTATGTAGTTTTATTTCTTATGTAATGTTCAGTTGAATGATCAGTATTTTTAAAACATGATATATATGTATTGTTTCTATATTTTACAGAATCAAATAAGTTTTCTTTCTGAATTTCTAAAATAAGAACCTTTTTACACAGAGGATTCTATTTTGATTAAAGGAACTTATTTAAGAATCAAATCCTACCATTATATATAGATTTTTCTTCTTTTTTTATAGTTTATGTTTTTGATAACAGCATTTTTTTATTAACCAAAATAACAGCATTTCATTAATTGAAAGTTGAATATTTACTCATGCATAAATTTTTACTGATAGATTTATTGAAGAAATTAATCAGAAAATTTTTGAAAAATACATTGAAACATCTCGATCAGTACCAAACATTTTATCTATTTTTGAGCAGTGGACAATTCATGAGGTATGAAATTTTTAAAATTTAATCTGTTTCTAAATTAACGAATTTTTTACGCTTTATTACTCGAAAAGATTCTAATTTTGATCTTTTCAAAAAACCTGATGCATGAATATTCAAATATAAAGTTACTGTGATAAAGTGTTATTTTTCCTTACAAATTGTGTATCGATTAATTTATGATTTTACTATAGGAGAATTTTTTTTTAAAGAAAATACTTTTAAAATAAGTTCTCAAATGCATGAATTTATCTTAATAAATTCATATAAATTAATTGATATACATGGTTAAGTTTTATTTCTTTCAAATTTTTTGTATTATAAAAGGCCTATTGCAAAATCAAACAATATACATTTTTTAAAAATATACCTTTTTCTGATTTTTTTGTTTGCATATTTTATTCCTGAAGTAAATTTTGTGGTTGGAATATAGTTGAGCTGCCTAAGGAAATATTTGTTCGAGTTAAATTGCTGAAAGTGGCAACCCTTGCTTTCCTGTTTATGCATGACTGTTATACATAGCAACCCTAAACTTTTCAATTCTGTGTTACTATTTAAATGTTCATTATCAATTTGGAACTAGAAGCGCATGTTTAGATTTCATTTGCCAATCAAGGGTTCTTTTTAATGTTTTTTTTTTTTTTGATACTTGCATCTGGAACGGGTTTAAAGCTTTTGCTGGTAAGATGATGTAGATATCTTTATTTGATGTGCATTTTTTTCTGGTATTTATTGCATGTTTTCGAACATGAATGTCATTTCTTGAAGGTAATCTTTAAGATAAAAAGATATTTCATATGTTTGATAATAGCTAGAAACTTGGAGTCACAATTTTTGTGAAAATAAGTGTATCCAAATTCTTGAAACATGATGATGATTAAGTTCTTAAAACATTTGGATCCACTGGCAAAACAAGTTAGTCAAACATTTTTGTATTCTTTCATTTAGCTCTGTGTGGAGCTCTAATGTGCCATTGTAAAGCAAGGGATTATATTTTGTTATAAATATTGAGTACTTTTTGTTTAAGTTGTTAAAAAGTTTATTTTAATAAATTACTATAAGTAATTTTTATTTTAATTAAGAATTTCATTACAGTTATTTTAAAAAGCTCTAGACAGAATTTTAAGAGATCTTAGACAACAATACAATCACAACATAAAGTTAGAATTGACATAAATTTTAATAATTACATTAAATTCCTATAATTCTTTTATACTTGAAGAGGACTAGAAAACATTTTTATAATTCATTTTGATATAGTTTAATCAACAAAAGGATTATTTGTATGGGAATATGTAGTTGTTATTATACCATGAATATAATTTGATTTGCCAGAAAGTGATTTAAAAGCAATAACAGGTCTTGCATTTATTTTTATTACTTATTGTGAATTAGTTTAAATTCACGAAATTGATGATTATAAAGTTTTTAAAACTAAATAATAACACCAGCAAAAAAGGAGCTTTTTTGAATGAGGGTTTTCTTCCAAACTTCACACTTTGCACAACATAATTTTTTTATACTTCAAATTTTAAGAACAAAAGGGAAATTGAATTTATTCAATGATTAGTTTTAATAATTTATTTTATTTTTTGATGTTTATTAAATTTATCATCTAAAATAAATACATATAAATTTTTTTAGCTCAACTAAGCATTATGTTAATTAAGCTACGTGTACCTTTTTTTAGTTTAATCAAATCTTGATTATGAGTACCCCTTCACACTTAACTGTAATATTTTCAAATTATAGAAAAGGGTTATGCTTCACAATATATTCTTTTATTCTACTGCATTATTTTACTATAGTTTTTCCCCTTGTAGCATATTACATTTAAAAAAGTTAATGAAAATTTTTTTGGCTTTATTATTTCTGATTATTTTATTGTTATGGGGAATGGCTTACTTAGTATGCTAGTAGAAAAACAGTCCTAATTTGACAGATTCATGTACTTTGTTAATTATTTGAAAATAAAGTAAGAATCATTAATCTCTATCTCATTCATGAACCATGCCAGAGGACAAACAGTCCTAATTTCAGGTATTTATGTTCTTTAATGTTAATTATTTGAAAATAAAATTAGAAACAATCTCATTCAAGAACTGATACATAGTGGTAATTAATTATAGATTGGTTACATTTGGATAATAATTCAATGTGGTTGATATTATTTTCATGCCTAACTTTAAATCAAATTGGATTTTATCCCTTATTTTATTTTTTATAAATAATGAAAACCGTGTTTGCTAACTTATTGGGAAAAAAAACTTCAAAGTCTGTACACTCTGCTAAAGAATTACACTTTAAATTGATACCTAAAAAAATTGAAAAAAGTTTTGATGTAAATGACATTTTCTTTTTAGTTTTAATGTGTTATAAATTTAAGGAGATGATTAAACTTTATATAATTAAGAAAAAATTTATAATTGCTTTTAACTCAGTATTTGCTAAAATTATACTGAACGAATGTTATATGTTACATTACCCTAGATTGATAAGTGTTAAATATTTTTTTTTTAAAAAAAGAACTGCATTTGCAAACCTTTATTGAAATATAAGAGTGTAGTGAATATTTGATATTAATTGTAAATTTATCCATTATTTTGATCAATATTTGAATAGACAAACATTCTTCTTGTATGAATTTAAATGGCTTACATATTTTTTCATAAATTAGGGAAAACTACATGTAAACCTCTTAAGATTAATGTGCATTTTGTCTTAATTTAAAAGAGATGGGAAAAATTGAAGGAAATTGTTAAGGAAAAGTGAGATAGAAAATTATAAGTGGTTAACAAAAATCTCAGATACATATTGCATCTTTCAATTCTTAAACTATTTTTCTTTCTATGAATTCAGTTTATTCTAAATATTTTACCCAAAAATTCAATTTCAGATAGCAGAAAAACTTGGCATGAAATAATTGATAGGAATTGAAATAAGACAAGTGGCCACATTGAAATAAGACAAGTGACTTACATAGTGAGTTGAATGATTTCTTTCCTCTACATTAATGCAAAATACTATCATAAGGTATATAAGATTCCCTTTTAATTTTAAAAGAAGTTCATTATTCCTGATATCTAAAAGTTTAAAAATCAATACTCTTCATTAAGTTATTAGTTTAATTATTTAGAAATAAATCAAACTTATTTCATACTGATGTATCCAAATTTGTAGGAAAAAATTGTATGGAAGTTAACTAGAGGTCTAAACACAAATCCTTAAAACGCTCCAGTGTAGAAATTCTAGCCAAATTGCAAGTTGAATAAGAACTAAAAGAATCTTAAACTATAGTATTACATTTTCTATTTATACTACAAAGGAACAGTTTTAATGATATAAATTATCAAGAATAATACTACACACAATTTGGCCGATACATGAATTGAGTTTGTTTTGTAAAGAATTTGTTAAGGACATTTCTTTTGTTACTTTGTGTATGATATTTATCAATAGAGTTGTGTAATGGCACTTTAGTAAAAGTTCAAGTCAACAAGTTAAGCACAATATTTAGTTAGTTAAATGTCTTACATAAACTTAAATTTTCAATTTGCATATTTCGGGTGTAATTAAGTTTAACAAGCTAAAATGCTCTTGTTCAAGGAAATTGAATACTTTTTTTAATACATATGCATCACATCCATTTGTTTCAAAATAACCACTGATGAATCATCTCATTCAATTGCTTCTGTATAAAGGAAGCTAAAAGTCTGATATTTTTGTAATTTTAGACATTGTAAATGGTAAATCATTTACAGACAACCTATTTAGGGAAATGGAAAATTTATGTCTAAAGGATTTTCTTATAAAATTTTTTTTTTTGTTTATTCATGTTAGGTTTGCTTTAGGAAAAAACTTGGAGAGTTCACCAAATCACGAAACAAATAATATTTATTAATAATATGTTACAATTATAATTGCATTAAGGCTCAAGTTTGTAGGGTTAAACCAAATAACTATTGGTGTCTATCTAGCACTATGAAAATTGAAAACTACAGGGCTATTTGACCTTAATTTAGGAAAAGGTATGCTCATCATGGTGTTTATTTCTTCAACAGTTTTGGCAGAATATGTCCATCAATCGACTCTTCTTAATAATATGTTACAATTATAATTGGTATTGTAGATGGCACCACACAGGGAATTCAGGTGTTGCCCTTGAATTTAATATTCAAACTTAAAGTAACATCAAATAACCTTAGAAAACAATATGTACATTTTAAAAAGGAAATTATACAACTAGACTAATAAAGGATCTTGTTTTGCAAAATTCACAATTAAATGTCAAAAAGAAGCAATTATTATAAATGTACTTATTTTAACTATAGCATTAGCAGTTCTTATATAAACAGTTATTTGAGATTTTATAAACTTCCTTATTGAAAAAAAAAAAAAATGTTATAGTAAAGCATATAATGGTTACTAAAACTACATGTATTTGTATAAGAGTCGCCACCTCTTTGAATGATTGAGCAATGCTGCACAATTGCTAATCATTGTAAGAGTAATTCTTAAGAACTTTGGACTTCACAGCATTTTTCTGCAGAAACCTCAGATCAAATCTAATTAGATATCACTTTCATATGAAAACAATTCTCTCCACATTAATGCATCTTTATTGACCACCTTGCATTCTAAATGTAATAAAAATAAATTATAAAGTTCCTTTTATTTTGCAGGGGAAAAAAATTGGAACAGTTACAAGATCAAGTAGTACACAGCTGGTTTTGAAATGAGAGGAAGATGAAGAGAAAAAAGGTCCTGACTTTATTGTATGTGGCTGTAATAAATGTGTGTACACATAGTTTTATGGTTCATTACAGCATAATATGTTGTTTTTGAAAATTAAATCATTTTGAAATAAAACCTTCAGTGTACATAAGAAATATTTGATTTATAAATTTTTTAAAAAAAATCTGTCTTGAAAGTGACCAATTTATATAATGTAAAATACTTCATAGTAGTTTTCCTTATATTCCTTTAACTGGAATTCCTATGTTTGAAAATCATGTATTTGAAATTGTTGGTTACCATTATTTTGAAAAAAATCTGAAAACTAGATAAAACTCTTAGAAAGGGAGTTATCACAGTTTTAAACTTCAGAAGACTTCTTTCATTGAGGCATCCATTTTACAATCTTCCTTAAGTTATGATAACCCAGCTGTCACTGCCAGGAATTTTTTTTTTTTAAATTGGAAACATTAAGCTCTGTCCTGTCTTCAGGGTCTTACTTTCTGCTGTTAAGTATGAGAATCATAGCCTCAAGGTAACAGTGATATTTTTTTGCTTTCCCATGGGGCTTACCATCTTTGGTAAATGCAGGTAACACCCCCCTCCCCGGGACACCCTAGTGCTTCTCTATTTTCGACATACCTTGTTAACCAAGATTCTTTTTTACCCTCATTTCCAAATGTCTACATCATAGTTACACATTGTTTGACACAGCATAGACGTATTGGGCTCTTGTGTCATAGAACTCTATTTTCACTCACTCCATATTCCCCTTCTGAAGGTACCAACTTGGATCATTCCAAATAAAATCAGGCCAATCTACCTTCTAAAAATATATTTTCTTTAATCCTTTCCTGGTCTTTTAATGGTTCAGATTTGGGATAAACATTTTGGTTTTAATGTAAACACCAAGAGACAGATTCAGGCAATGAATTTTTGCCAGTTACATTCGGATTTAGTTCTTACCAGGAGGTGACGATTCTTATAATTTGCGTTACAAAGCAAGTGTGTGAGTATAGTTTTGTACTTAAGTTTTGAAGTAAAATTCAATAAACCTTTACATAATTAGAGATATGAAATGTTTACGTACAATACAATGATAACGAATCCAGTGATGGCTACGTGTTTTGTACTTATCAGAAAGCATATGAAGCACATAATTATAAATGACTGTTGTGTAAAGAATAGTTTACCATGGTCAATCATGTATGGTATGGATTCAACAGAAGTGAAAAATACCAAAAATTTGAAATGTTCTGAAACTTGTGACCTAAAAATATCTAATTCAAATAATTTAAGCAAGGGTGCATGTTTATTAAAGTTATTTTCTATTATATGACAGAAAATTTCGAAAAACACTTATTATCAAAACAAATTGCTTCTCTCATCGGGCAATGCTTGACGAGCAGGTAAGAGGGTAAGTGATACTTGGTATTCTGTTACCTTATACCAGGGATTTCCAAACTTTTTAGCCCAAAGGGCTACATTAACTATCTAATAGCGGTTTGGAGGCCCGACTACACACTCAAGGTCCAAATAAAAAAGAATAAAAACATACATGTTTTTAATTATTTTTTTCATAACACATACACAAACACATGAACACCTATATTAGTGGGAATTATTAATTAGATATTGTTTCCTGGATGCCAAAAGAGCAGGCATTTCTAGCTTTAGATTTGGTGTCCCTAACATCACCAGTGACCTGAGATTATCATCAGACAAATTTGTTCTTAAATTATTCTTACTATATTTCTTTCTCAAAAATGTTTGTTCACAGAGTATGTTGGTCCAAAGATTGAAAGATACTTTGTTGCAAAAGTTTTGACATTAGGAAAGTATTCTTTGGGCAAAAATTGGTGTACACCCACCACTTTTTCTTTCAACTTGCCCCTAAGGAGGTTATTTGTTTGCATCTCAATGACCTCCAGCTGCAATTCGTTTGAGAAACTGGCCACATTTGCTTCAAATAGGTTTTGAAACAGTCTTGCTTTTTCTGCCTTTGAATCCAAGTCAGAAAACTGCAGCTGGAGGTCTTTGATTATCTCGCATGCAAATGACATGGGGAATCGGCTGTTGCTTTAGTCATGAAGACTGCCATGCTGAAAGTGTGTCAAGCTGTTGACCTGTGCTTGTTCCAAAAACAAGACACCAAGGCACTCTAATGATCTTTTTCTTTTCTATGGGGTTTACTGTCTTTGGTAAACACGGGTGACGTGCCCACGGGTTACTCTAGCAATCCTTCTCTATTTTCAACCATCCTTGTCCCACATTTTTTTTCTTTCCTTCAATTTCTTCACGTCTAGACCACAGTTAAATCTTGTATGGCAGATCATAGCCATACCTGGCTCTTGCACCAATAAATTTTACACTCGCCAAAAACAAGACAAATTTAGATCTGAAGGCCTTTGGTGGGTGTATAGATCAGAAACTGGATTTTCTCTTATAACTTTGGGTTCAGAAAATTTAAATGAGTTGTTATGTCTGCAGCAAAGACTAATTTCTATACCCGCTTTTCGTCAGACAGTAATGACTTACCTTTACTTTCCTGGGGCCGCGGTAGCCTAGTGGTCAAGGTCGTGGATAGCGGCTGGCGGTTTTCGTTCAGTCGCGGGTTCGATCCTTGGCCACCAAAGACCCGCCGTGTAGCCGGGGCTGATGCACGTTAAATCTGTTCGGGGCCCAAAGTCCTCCCGTTGGCGTGGTGTGGATGTTAGGAGAGGGGGTGCCAGCTCAGGTGTCGTCCTCGTCACTTGACCGTGGTTCAAAATTACGAGGTCCGTCGCCAATAGCCCTCGTGTTGCTTCTAGTGCGACGTTAATAAAAACTAAACTACCTTTACTTTCCAGGAAGTCGCCTATTTTTTTTCTTTAATTAAAACACTTTGCTCATAACTTTCCCACAAATTAGCCGTCTTACTGCTGCATAATATTCTCTCTGGTAACAAGGCCATCTATACTATGCAGGAAAGGAGGGAGCTCTTGTATTATGTTCGGGCCGTGGTAGCCTAGTGGTCAAGGTCGTGGACTCGCGGCTGGCGGTTTTTATTCAGTCGTGGGTTCGATCCTTGGCCACCAAAGACCCGCCGTGTAGCTGGGGCTGATGCACGTTAAATCTGTTCGGAACCCAAAGTCCTCCCGTTGGCGTGGTGTGGATGTTAGGAGAGGGGGTGCCAGCTCAGGTGTCGTTCTCGTCACTTGACCGTGGTTCAAAATTACGAGGTCCGTCGCCAATAGCCCTCGTGTTACTTCTAGTGCGACGTTAATAACTAAACTAAATTTATATTATGCTCATGTCTTCATCCACACTTCTGATTAATATATGGAGCTGAAAGGTAGAACAGTTGTCCAGCGATTCATCCTTTGCAATTGAAAAAATTCGATATAAAAACCAACGTTTTTATATGGTGGCAAAGTTTATTAGAGAAAATTATTGAAATATTAGTTAAAACTGTTAGTTATTTTTAACTTTAAAAGTTACTTAAAAAGAGACATTTGTGAGAGTATTAGAAAATTCATAATACTCATAAAATCAAAACATGCATTTAAAAGTTTGTAAGTCATTCTATTAAAAAAAGAATGGGAACCAGAATTCAGAAAAAATTATTGTGATAAGACATGGCGCCAAATATTGGAAACTTTCTTTCTTGCGAATGATTACCGACTAAAAGTCAGCAACCCTTACTATCTCGGAGATAGTAAAGGGGAAATAGTATCTCCCCTTTGTGAGTACAAAAGGTTTATGATACCTCATGCTGCGTGGGGAGTGCCCGGTGCTCCCAGAGGGGGAAAGAAATTTTTTCCTCAATCCTAAAAGCGCCGAGAGGAAAGAATATTTTGACTTATTAAAACTATTGAAATATTAGTTAAAACTTGTCTCAAACATCTAAATATTGCATTGTTAGGCGAGTACGAACGATTCCCAAAATTTCAAAGCTCTAGCTTGATGGGAAGTTGGTTAAATTAACGATCGAAAATTTGATGACACATACTCGCACACACACACACCAAGTGAAATTCAGAAAAACGTTGTAAAATGGCGAAACTTGCTTTATTTTGTTTTTTGAGTCACAGTATTGTCAACCTTATCTGCAGCATTGCGGGCTTTGGTATTTGTACCCAAAGCTACACTTTTAAATTGTTTCGACTTCTCTGGTCAAAATTGCTCAGCCACCTCCAACAAATACTTCTTCACTACTTCACAATCTGTAAACGGTTTGCTTCTTTTAGCCAGGACTTATGTAACTTTATAACTGGCCTTGTTAAGGATACATTTTCATTTGAGGATTTACTGAACAATGTCCTCTAAGATGTGAGTTGATTTTGTAATTTAGAAAATGTTTCGGCACGAACTTTACCTTCCAACAGTGCATATTTCTCCTGATATTTATTTCGATGATGACGCCGCGGGTTCTATTCTTTCATCACAGCCTCGGTTTCGTTACATATCACACACAATACATTCTCGTCCGATTTAATGAAGTATTTCAGACTACATTCTTGCAATTGCCGACACTTCATCGTCTATTTTTCTTTTCCTCTTCTCGACCATCGTTGCGCACTAAAATAAAGTGCTTCAACACAAATAGCACAACTAAAAGTATCTTGCTCACAATATCGCTCAAAAAACCTGATTATGCGAACTAATTTCGTCGCAATTATAGCTGTAAATAGCCCGTAATAATTTTTAAAAATTAATAAACTCAGTAGCCTAATGGTTATGGCAGCGGGTGGTATATATATATATACCATTAAACTAGTTTAACCCCGCTTAATCGGTCCTCAGCCCGATAGTGCTTTTTGACGACCCGTGTGGTGATCGGGCATGACAGAATAGTCTCACTGTAGCTCATGCATATCGTAAAAGGCGACTAAAATGGGTACCCAGCGTCTGGGGGTATAGCCGGGCACCCTGCCCCTGGGGATTATATCAGGGGACCTCAGGGACTTGCCTTCTTCAGGTAAGTATGGGCTTCACGAACCCGAGGTACCCTAGTGATCTTTCTTTCCCATGGGGTTTACTGTCTTTGGTAAACATGGGTGACGCACTCCCGGGATACCCTAGCGATCTTTCTCTATTTTCGACCCTCCTTCTTGTCAACCACTTTTACCTTTTTTCACCTTCACGTCTAGACCACAGTTTAATCTTGTTTGGCGCAGCATAGCCATATCTGGCTCTTGCGCCAATAAACTTTACATTCACTCACTCACTCACAGTGCTTTTTGACTTGCTGGGTTCCTTCTTTTCTTTTCTTTTTATTTTTCTTTCATTGTTACATTTCTTTCTGGATTTTTGTCTTTTTAAATATTTTAAATTATTCTTTCATAAATTTTCAGTATATATATATATATATATATATATATATATATATATATATATACGAGAGTAGTCTGAAAAGTTTCCAACCTAGCAGATACAAGACCTTTTTCTGTTCAAATTTATTTTTGTTTTTCTACATGGTCTCCTTGTAAGTCTAAACACTTCTCCTACGGATGCTCCTATCTCTTTAACCCATCTAAATAATATACTCGCCATCTTTCTTTGCAAAATAATTGTTTACGAAGGTGATGGCCTTCTCATTTCCCAAAAAATCTCTGTCATCCGAGCTCAATTTTTAGATAAGGAAACAAAAAGAAGTCGCTTTGTTCCAGATCTAGTGAATAAAGAGGGTGGTTAAGCAGTTCAAACCGTAAATCCTGAATTTTCGGCAGGGCAACCGCTGAGGTGTGAGTTGACGCATTGTCTTGCTGAAACACAAAATTTTTTCTGTAAACGAGGTAATGTAATGATGTTACCTGACTGAAGAATATCGATGAATATAACTCCATGACTATGCCAAAAAAAAACAGTCACCCTCCCTTTCCCAGCAGAAGAAACGTTTTTTTGAGCCGATTCCCCCTTCGCGGCCCACTGTTTTGACTGTATTTTTGTTTTGGGCGTATAACGGGGTATCCAAGTTTGTATACAGTAATTAATCAGCGTCAAAGCTCTGATTTATTGCGCTTAAACTGCGCTAACAGAGTGTTGGAAATGTTCTTTCGAACACGCCTTTGGTCCAACGTGGACAAATGCAGCACCCAATGAAAGGACTTCTTTCTCATGTTCAAATCTTGATTCAATATGTGACATATACGTTCTTTGGAAATAATCATAGCCTCTATTATCTTTCTAACTTCAGTTCGACGGTCGCCTAGCACCATTTGGTGAACTTTAGCAATGTTATCGTCAGTGGTTGCAGTTTTTGGACATCCCGAATCTTCACGGTCTCTCAAGCTAGTATGGCCTCGTTTAAATTCATTTGCCCAAACTTTCATCGTGGTAAATGATGGTGTAGAATCTCCGTACACAGCTTCCAAATCCTCTTCGGTTTACGCAGGCGTATTGTCTTACAAAAACAAATAATTGATTACAGCTTGATACTCAATATTTTCGATATTTACAAAAACACTCACATCGACTCCTTCAAGCGATTGTCAAAACAAAAACTGCGCGTCCAAAATGATTGAAATTTCGGTGAGTTCCTTTCAAAAGATGCGCACCCACATTCCCTATTTTTTATTGATGAGTGCTGCCATCTTCACGAAAAGGTTGGAAACTTTTCAGACCAGCCTCGACTTGATATTTTTACACAATGTTGCATTTCTATATAAGAGTTTTTTATATTCTTTTTATACTGAAGTTCCCACGGAATAGGAAATTCTAAGTGTTTCGCGAGTATTTAATAAAAACAATTATATCTGACAAATGACTATATGCGTCAGATTTCTTTTCACTTACACACATTACTGTTATTAAACTTTTGCTATTGCTATTAAACTTTTGCTACTAAACTTTGTCAAATACTTATGAATTTAACAACGAACGTACAATTAGATAAGCAGCAAATTTTTTTTTGATAGTCAGTGGGCTAACTCCTGCTAACATTTTACTTTTTTTGCTCTCTGTTGTCACAATTTTTCTTACTCTGATGTAAATAGCAAAATAAACGTCATTGGGGGGAAAAAGTGTTGCTGTGACCAGTGATTGATTGATGTGCATATTATATCCAAAACATTTAAATAAAAGTTTGAATTGGTTTTATTTTATCTGAGTCGAGATTTAATTACCCGTTTCAAAAAAATAAAGGTGAGTTGATTTCTTACTTCAATTAATTTGTTTTGTGTTAAAGTGAAATATTGGGTGCCTCTATGCGACTGACGTTTTTGGGTGCGATAACGATTTCTATCTGGCGAATTGGTGTTTGATGACTTTGATACCTTTTGAGAAATTTCTATATAATCACTGGTTTTTGTTTTTTCTCCCCCTTGATTACTATTCGATAAAATCAGCAGATGATTTTTGAAAAACAGTAGAAGATATTTTATATAAATACATTATATAGTTCATTTTAGCTTTTTAACCATTTTTTTTTAGAAATCATGTATTATTGAACTCCTTTAAGGCTCCCGTCTACCCGCCATTTTGATTTCGTGGACGTAATCTTATTCTTATGGAATTTTCACTTTAATTCTCACATTTTTATTATTCGATCTATTTGAATGCAATAAAGTGCATTTGAAAGAGCAAAAAATAATCAATGCTTCTATGAAATTACTTTTTTCCTAAGATTTTTGAAAACATTTTTATTCTTATTTTAATTATTCGTTTTTGATTTTTCCAGTCTTTAAAGAATATTTTCAAATATTTTTAAAAATCGGAGGAAAAAAGTAATTCTACAGAAGCATTCACTATTTTTTGCTCTTTGAGATGCACTTTATTGCATTCAAATAGATCAAATAGTAAGGATGGGAGAGTTTAAATCACAATTCCATAGGATTAACATTAAGCTGACGAAATCAAAATGGCGGGTCTTAAATCTTAAGGGACTCTTTAATTGTGCTTTTAAGTATGTCTAAAAAGTGCGAGTTACGTATTTTTTTTTATTTATTATTATTTTTTTAATGATTTGGGGAGAAAGAGTGAAAAATGCATATTTTACTCTGATGCATGGATTAAGATTTAATTTTAAAAAAGATCGAATATTCGGTTTGCAATAGGAATGAATGAATTTATCCTCTTTCGTGGAGCTACTCTAAAATAATATGGGGTTTTTTGAATAATTCTTAGTGCATAATCTTACTACATGTTTAAATTTCCTTAATATAAATTTTTAAAATAAATTTTAATTACACATTTTATTCTTTGTATTCTATATAACAGGGGGAGGAGGGGATTTCAACCTGCGTCTCGCGAGCCACATGCGGCTCTTTGAAGGATTATTTGTGGCTCTCGATAAATGTACCCGAGTTGCCTTTTCATTTTTGTGTTATTATATTTTAAAAAAATATTATCACTCCGTATGTTTCAAATGTTTTAAATTACTGACAACAAATATGAATGACTAAGTGCAACGTTGTAACAAATTTCATTTCCGTCCAAGTTAAGAATGATGACTCATCGAAAACGCGCGAACAAACATAAACAGTGGCGTAATCGACCGACTCTAGACCAATTTTGAATTTGTAAGATTTCTTTGCAACGGACAGTTGACATTGTGCTCTGGAGGAAGCAATTTGTATCACACTTGCTAACGATATAATTTGTAATCTGGAATTTTTGGTAAGTTAACTATAATTTATTTCGTAGTATGTAACACGTGTTGTCATTGTTTTAATAACACAAAACTTGTGTATTTTCTAAATTTCTTTATTTATTTCCAGTTCTCTTAAAAATATGACGACAGAGAACGAAAATAAAAAAAGAAAATACGGGCAAGAAAATAGAAGTTTTAATAATGAGTGGGAGGAGAATTTCTTTTTTATTGACAATAACGGAAAAGCATTATGTGTTATTTGTAATTCTACGGTCAAAAATTATAAAGCTAGCAATTTACGTCGACATTATGAAACCAATCATCCTCAGTTTTCTAATCAGTATCCACCAAATTCCAAATTAAGATTTGATAAACTTGCTTCTTTAGAATCAAATTTAAATAAACAACAGTAAATTTTGACGACATTTAGCAATCAAGATAATAATGTGTCTGAAGTCAATTTTGTTATTGCCTGGAATATTGCTCGTGCAAAACGCACGTATGGAAAAGGAGAGTTTATTAAAAAAAACCTTGGAAGATGTACTTAAAGTTTTAGATCCAAATAATGCAGCATTACACAAAGTTGTTTCGCAAATTCCCATCTCGAGACACACAACCGAACGACGCATAACTGCAATTAATACATCTCTTGAATATAATTTAAAAAATGATTTGAAGAACTGAATTGCATTCAGCTTAGCCCTCGACGAATTGACAGATATCCGCTATTGGCAGTTTTAAACGTTTTGTTTCATCTGACTTCGTTGTCAAAGGAGAATTATTAGATTTAGTAGCACTTCAAGAGTTAACTCACGGTGTCTATATTAAAAATGCATGAGATTCCATAATGAAAACTTTTGATGTGCCACTTAATAAACTTGTAAGCATTGCAACTGATGGAGCTCCGGCAATGCTGGGTAAAAAAGTCGATCTTATTGGGCTTTTAAGAGATGATTCTCAAATTCCACAATTTATACCGATTCACTGCATAATTCACCGAGAACATCTCGTTACAAAATATTTAAAATATCCTGATGTTATGAAAACAGTATTACACATTGTAAATTACATTCGCACCAATGCAAAAAATCATCAACAATTCAAAAATTTCCTTGAAGAATTAAAGGATGAAGAACTTCCAAATGACATTAATTTCTTTTGCATTGTTAGATGGTTATCTAGCTACAACGTATTAAATCGATTTGTAGATTTGTTTAATCCGATAATTGCATTTCCAAAAGAAAAAAAAAAAACCTATTCAGAATTAGACGATGACGAGTGGTTACAAGACTTAATGTTTTTGGCTGATGTCATGGAACATTTGCAAACACTCAATTTACAATTGCAGGGGAAAGATAAAATAATATCTTACCTCTCACAGTGTAAAAAAATACAATACAAAATACAAAATTTTGTCATTTTCCTTGAATTAAAAAAAATTTGTTCCAATATTAAACAAGAAAAACTAAACAAGTATATAAAAAAGCTAGAAGAAATATTGACGGAATTCTAAAATAGATTTCAAGACTTAAAATTTTTTATATCGTATCTTGATTTTTTTCTAAATTCATTTGAAAGTAACATAATTCAAGGTCAGTTTTCCATTTCCAATATAATTATGACCCAGAAGGCATCTGGAGAATTAGAATTAATAGAGATGCAAGAAGATCAAGCTCTACTATTAATATATGTGTCGATGCCGATTACTGAATTTTGGAAATTTGTATCAGAATCGAAGTATCCTGAATTAAAAAAGGCTGCTTGTCGAATTAATTCAATATTCGGTACAATGTACTTATGTGAATCATTTTATTTCACTTTAAAATTTGTGAAATCCAAACACCGATGAATATTAACTAACCTGCATCTGAAAGAGTTACTGAGAAGTGCTGTCACCAATTATACACCAAATTTAAAAAAAAAATTATCAAAAGAAGTAAAATAAATGTTTTTAATTTTTAAATTCAATATAAATATTTTGTACTTTTTTTTATATGTTTTCAATAAACATAATTTCTGTAAGAAAATTTAATACCTTTTTAATTGCAGCTCGCGAAAAATTTCAAATTTTGAAAAATGGTTCGGACTATCAAGGAGCTTGGCCACCTCTGCTATAATTTACAAATTTAAATACAAATTTAATTAATTAAAAAGTATAATATAAAAATTAATTATTTTTTATTATTTATGATTTCTTTTGTAATTTAAAATTATTTATAATATATTATGTTTATTTATAATGATTATATATAATTAATATTATAAGTAATATAATTTATAATTATTATCTACAACTGTAATGCATAAAAGTTTTAATTATAATTTGTAAGCAAAATTATTTATAATTATATATTAAATTTATTAGTAGTAATACTTATATAAAAACAACTTTCAGTGAAAAACCTTTTTTTTTTTCTTTCATTCCGCAGCAATGCAAAGTAGAATGAAACATTGTGTTATGTTGGTGAATCCACGCTCCCTAGAAAACTTTATTTACTCCTCTGCTTGTTTGGTTTTTTGAACATCAAACTAGAAGCAACACTGGCTATTGGCGGCGGACCTCGCAATTTTGAGCATCGGCCAAGTGACTAGATCGACACCTGGCGCCCCACTCTCCTAACTTCCACACCACGCCAACGAGTGGAGTTTGGGTCCCCACAGATATAACGTGCAACAGCCCCGGCGGGTCTTTAGTCCCATCAAGGCTGGAACCTACGACTCGACGAAAACTACCGGACACGAGTCCGATGCCTTATACCCTCTGCTGACGCGGCCACATTACTTTCATTAATAACTAATGTCAGACTGAACCGCAGCTAAGCGTGGCCGGTTGTAGCTAGTATTTTAATAAACGTGGTATATGAAATAAAATTCTTAAAACTTATATTTGACAAAAAACAAGAGTTTCGTTCTCATATTTTACTACTTCTCAAACGTTGCGAAAAATCAACGAACATTTTAAAGGTTTTATCGCGTACTTCATGGGGTTCTGATCACACTTGTTTATTATGAATACTCTATTCATACTCACACGTTAAAAACTAGACAATAGTTGCATAGTATAACGGTTGAGCCAGAAAATATATTATAAACTATACGTAAATTAAACATTGTACATCATGCTACTTTACGACTATGTTCCGGAGCCTCCTAATGTCTCCGATCAAAGTTTATACGTGCAGTTCTGCTTTGAACCTTCCTTAAACTAACTTTTGTTCTTTTAATATCAACATTAAGGTTTTTATGTTTTTTCAACAGAAGCTTTTATTCTTTTAAAGGTTTTTATCGCGCCACAAACTATCTATACCTCTTTTTCACAGATGAGTAATATATATATATAAGTTATCTAATATCTCTACCACAAAAGTGAAGAACAAGGATATTTCCACTTAGTGTAATAAGAATAAAAATTTTAACAAATCGGCCACAGCGCAGAATATTTACACACAACTTTTTAATGACCGTGCAGGTCAATACTCTGATTTTATCCACATCTACACCGATGGGTTTTTAGTCATCGAATCTGGGTGCTTCATTTCTAATGCATAATTCCTTTCGTTTCATTCATTTCTAATATATACTTCATTTCTAATACATAATTCAATTTTTAACTTCATCCCTCATGTTCTGTGTTTATCTCTTAAATATCTGTTATCCATAAGGCGTTAGACAGTTTTTAAAAGTCGTCGATGATAATTTTACTTTATTTACATATTCCAAGAGTGTATTGCAATATTTAAGTCACCCAAACTATTCATCTCATCCACTGTGTGATCATTGAAACATTAAAAAAAAATTAATAACCCGCAGTCTCAAAATATCCGAACGCTGTTTTGTTGGACATCCCTCCAATGTGGATATCAAGGACAACCATCTCTCCTACCATCTATTCTCCATCTATATTGCGATATCATAAAAAGTATTAAATCAGTTATTCGCGACCACTGGCAAGATCAATGGAATCTCGACATAAGCAATAAATTTAATAATGTAATATTTATTACATTTCATTAGAATACATTTTCAAGCACCGAGGACAGGACACATGAGGCTGGTGAAGAAATATTTTATACTAGGAGAAACTCCTTTCCCCCCCCCCCCATCCAAGGCTTTTGCCCTTTATTGATTGCATGTTTTGGGTGGATAAAGAGCAACACAGGCTATTATACCAATGGTTCTTTAACAGTTGCTTAACAACGTCTTATTCCAAACTCGTAGTTGTACTATGTGTGGAGCGGGGAGTTAGCTGCCGGAAATTAAGTAATTTAACTGCGAGACACATCTTAACTGAATATAACCTGCATTTAACTCTTTGTTCGTTAAAATATATATTAAATCATTTAATCGACTTCGTTGGGGAAAACCATCAACCAAATATTTTCAATTTCTTACATAAAACTGACTTTTCTACAAAAATATAATTTTTTATAATCAGATTTTATTCTATATTCTATCCTGAATTTTAAATTATTCTGTGTATTGAAATAATAATATATTCATCTTGTGTTTGACACAATATATCCCACGAGGATTCAGTGTCATAAATTAACACAATAAGCCAACCTAAACTTATAAGTATATAGAAAAATATTTGACATTCTTCTCGTCAAATGTTTTAAAATTATAAGAATCAAACATGGCTATTTGTAATATATTTACATGCAAGAACATAATAAAAACAATTCGTGTTTGTATTTTAATAAAGAAATAGATTTTTAGAGAAGAAAGTTCCAGCCCAGTTGTCATCCTCGTCACTTGACAGAGGTTCAAAATTACGAGGTCCGTCATCAATAGCCTTTTGTTTCTTCTAAGTGAGACGAAAAACAACAACAACAATCGATCATTTTTGGGATATTCATCAACAAAGTTATATATTGTTATCCTCCATTTATATTTGCGGTAGCCGAGGGATCATAGTGACGAGTTTGCGATCGACGTTATTTTTGTTGAGTCGTGGGTTCGAGCTTTGATTCCTCTAAAGACCCCACCATCTCATATTTTTTTTTTTATCAATATTGTATTTTATTTATCGTTTGTTCTTAATGTGTTTTAAAAAAAGGCACATGCTAAATAGATGTTTTGCGCTGCTTTACCAGATTTTGCTATTGCACGATAAACATACAGTTTCTAGCACACATAAAGACGTGCCGTATAACGGACTAACGAGCATCGAAATTTGAGCCTCGGTCAAGTGACGACATGACCTGAAACAACACTCCTCTAACTTCCACGACACGATAACGTGAGGACTTGGAGCCTCGAAAGACTTATATCCTCCCTACTACAGGGGGCCCTTGTAGAATCAGGACTCAAATCCAGGATAACCTAGTGGTTATGGTTGCGAACTCTCGACCAGCGTTCTTTCAGCGAATCCAAAGAAGACCCACCATATAACGGGGTTGATGAACGTTAAATCTATCGAGGTACCAAAATTTCCCTTGGTGTAGTGTGGAGAAAGAGGTGCCATCTCAGGTGTCGTCCTCGTCACTTGACCGATTTTCAAATTACGAGGTCGGTCGTCAATAGCCTTAGTGTTGCTCCTAAGTTCGACGTCAATAAACAAAACAAAAATCAAACACTAAAACTCGAACTAATGATTTGACGGAAAGAACGCGGGTCGCAAACTTGCGACTCAGGGAACTCGGCTACAGTGGCCACCGTGTTTCTTTTAAGTGCGATATTAAAAACAATCAATCAAGCTGTCACGTGAAAGTATTGAACGATTCAACTCGTTAGAATAGAACTAATTAGAAATTTTAGTTTGAGTTTTTAGTTCAAACTGGAACAGAAAGGTGATGGGTTGTGTTAACCGATATTCCTCAAATTGTTGGATACCAGTATTTTTGAGGGTTTTTTTCTTGCTATCTGAATAAGAGGTACATGAATTGTTTCATATTTATCATTTGGATTTTGGTAAGTTAATCAATTGTCTCTTATTTTTGAATATCTGGTGGAGGCTCGAACTGCGTCATTCAACATTCCAGATAAAGTATTTTATTGATGAAAATCAAATGAAAACATGGTGGATGTACTAGATTCTAAGTAATTTAAGGAAATAGAAAAGTGCAAAGAAGCTCATAAGAGCTGTGAATTAGAAAATTACCGATACTACTATATTATTGGAGAATAAACAATTTATTTCGCATCCCTGATTCGAAACCGCAGCTTTTGCTGGCCGAAATAAAAAAGCAATATCTCCAAACATCAACACGTGCAACATCAGTTAATTCAAATGGTAAAATCGAGCTTTATACTTCTATCATCGTATGTGTGGCTGAAATCTTAGTTATAGAACTAATTTTGAACGCATTGGTCAATGTTTATATAGTGTGGGAAGGATTCGCATCCAGATTCCTTTATACTAAATTCCATGAAGCGTGTCTGTGGTGGGTTTAAAAACCAAATTACGAAATGCTAATGATATTGAAATAGTTGAAATGCAACGCTTCTCGAAATCCAGTAACTTCAGAAGCTTGCCGTTTTCAAATCAGTACGGGCATCATTATCCGAGGCACCCGTGATCTTTTTCTTTCCTCCGGGTATTCTATTTTTAGTAACTTTGGCTGACATGCTCCTGGAATAGATTCTACTTTTATTTTCGACTCTTGTGAACCAACACGGGTAACTCACCCACGGGATACCTAAGAGAACCTTCACTTTTTCTAACCCTCTTTGTCAACCAGTTACATTTTTTCCCCCAGTTTTTACAAACGTCTTGTTCACAAATTTATCTTGGCTCAATACATAAAAGTGAAATACATAAAAACGTTTTTAAAAAAGTAGAAAGGTGTAATGGGAACAATGTTCTCACATTTGAACAGTCATTTTTCTATTTCTAAAAGACTATCAGATAGACAATGAAGCATGTGTTTAAAAACTTTTTGTTCCCATGCTTTGTGCATTAAAAACAGACTAGCTGTTCTCAAACTCTGAAGTCCATGTACCTTAAATAGCTTGGTTCCTAAATATGTATCTCCAACCCCATATTCTCACCCATACGGTGACCGGGTGAGGAAGAATACTCCCACTGTAGCTCATATGTCGCAAGAGGCGATCAAAATGCTTGGTATAGCCAAGTACCCTGCCCCTGGGATTATATCAAGGAACCTAAGAGGCTTGCCTTTAGGTGGGTACAGGCATTGTGAACCCAAAGCATCCTAGTGATCGTTTTCTTTCCCTTAGGGTTTACGGTCTTTGGGAAATACGGTTGTGATGCACCTCTGGGATACCCTAGAGATCCTCATCTATTTTTGACCCTCATAGTCAAACAATTTCTATCTTTTTTCAAAATTCTTTCACACATCTAGATCAGTTTTTTCCGGAGCAGCATGGCCACATTAGGCTGTTGCATTATAAAAGTACAATCACTCGCTTGTTTGTCTTACAGCCTTATCTCAGAGATGACGATGATTCCTGGCTAATGGAATTCCAAAAGAACCAGGCTCAAACATAGCTAAATACAGTGCAAAAGAAACTCTTAACATATTCGTAGAAGTAGCACCAAACATATTTGAGCATCATTGGTATATTGGAATAAAGCAAATATTTACAATTTTTTTTCTATTTAATCCATGGATCAAATGGAAAAAACTATCGTCTTCAAGCAAAAGAAAATTCGTATTAGACCTTAGTTTATTCTATTTTACGTTTTTATCTAATTTTAGTCTGATGTGATTCCTCTTTTATTTGATTTTAAAATGCCTTTTCAACATTTATAACAAAATTGTTTTTAATGTTCTATTTGTCACACTAGGATTTTATATTTTCCTTATCGTGATACTTTAATTCATTTTTATGTATCACCTGGTTTGGCGCAGCATAGCCACATTTGTGTCTTGCGCCATAAAATTCAATTGTCACTCACTCGTTTGTCTTAAATTTTTTCTCGTATTTAGATCGTAGCTCTACCTAGATTGGCTCAACGTAGCCACATTCGGCTCTTGCGCCATGAAACTCGACCATCGCTCATTTATATCAAGAATGATCTAAAACATCGCACTTAAACATGTCAAATTTTGATGTGATAAAATTCTAGTATGCAAGTTAATTTAAGAATAATCATGCTACCTTGAATAGACATTTGTGTAAGTCTCCTTTATTTTTCTTTCACACTATTTCATAAAATTGCTACATTTAGGATACTATAGGTAGGCGCAATCAGTTCAAGTTTGGTATACCATTAATAACTGGACCTTTACGTTTTGCTTCCAAATTTGTTACAAATTTTGTTGTGCATTCGCTCTCCTCATGCATACTCATACCAACAGCATTGCAGGAACCCGAGCTTGGAAAAATACCCATTGGGGAAAAAAATAGAAAAATGCACGTCCAATTCACTGATGTCTACCGTTCAAATAACTCTCTTAACCGGAAAAAGTTCGAAACAAATTAAGACGCAGGCACATAAAACACTGATTAGCCGAAAAACTAACATATGAGCAAGTGCTGTTTCGTGACAGCCCATGACGGATAATATTAGTTTGTCATGTACAACTCGTATCTAAACAGAAAAACAAAGATGGCCACATATGGCAAATTATTCCCAACAAACATTTCCTTCGTCTAGTTGGTTTAGTGATAGACTAAACCACATTACATCCAACAATTTATCCATTTTTTGACTTGTATAAATGTGTTACTATTTATTTACATCAAGTTATTGAAAATAAGCTCAAAATGTGACAGCAACTGAGACAATGTGTGCGATCTTTAAAGCGTTTTAAAGATTCAACTAAAAGCAATTTCAACCAATTTTATTTTAATCGTATGTATACGAGGAATATCGTAAAGATTTATTACTAAATAATAATAGAAGCTTCCATTCAATAACGTTAAGAGCTCCATGCTTTTGCTTGCGATCATTAAATTGTTTCAACGAATTAGCTGCTCCGACAAAATTTGAGCCATTGTCGCATTATACAGTTGAGAATCTTTTTCAACACCACTTGGGAATCAGTTTTCGAAAGTGATTGACAGTCTTTAACAGATCACTTAAAAGTTTCGAATCGAGTGCAGATTCAGGTAATAGTTGTATGCGGAATCGAGCTCTTGCTCTTTTGCAATTTCTTTGTCACGACTATTAGAATTTTTATTGCTTGATACAGTAGTTTTTTGAAACGAGATTTGCTAGTTCTTACTAACAAAATCGCACAGGATTTTGTTTTTTGCTGGTTTTTAAAAACTTGATCTCGTTAGGATTAGCTTCGCTAAGTCTAACCGGCTTGTCTCTTTCGGCTTAGACCCGGCTTAGAATTTGGACTGCTCTTCAACGTGGAAAAAGGAAAAGACTCGTCGGAGGTGAGATTTCTTGTGTCAACCTGTGTGATTTAAATTTAGAGGAAGCATACCATAGGGTAGATATGTTAGATACTGCAGGAGCTTGTGAGGGACTCTACGATCAACTTGAGTAGTTAATCTACCCCTATACTAGGCAAAATGCCGATTCTAATCCAGACATGAAATTAATAAGTGAAATACACAGCACATTATTCTTTGTGCTAGAAAAGCAAGTAAGATTTTGTCTGCTGAGGTAAAATATTATCTTCAGCAAATCTTAGAGAACGTTAGGCAACAGCCTACTAACACCCTTCCTCTCCCAGCATCATGACCCCGAGGCACCTTAGTGATCTTTTTCTTTCCCATGGGGTTTACTGTTTTTGGTAAACACGGGTGACGCACTCCCGGGATTCTCTAGCGATATTTCTCTATTTTCGACCCTCCTTGTCAACCATTTTTACCTTTTTTTCAACTTCACGTCTAGACCACAGTTTAATCTTGTTTGGCACAGCATAGCCATATCTGGCTCTTGCGCCAAGTAACTTTACATTCACTCACTCACCCTTCCTCCCCCATCTCAGGTTAGGAATAATAAAAAATCAAAAAAGAATATGAAAATTTTGGCTTCTCCTACTTTGACAAATGAAGACTCAAAAAAAAAAAAAAAAAAAAATCCAAGAGGGAGGCAAATTCAGAGGTGTCGGACAACGACTCCGAATCCATGCACTCCTCTCCTTCATCCGGAGGTGAGAGAGAAAATGAAATTGATTTGAAAGAAGTCACTCCCTCGTCTCAACAGTGCACTCGATTGATAAACATCAAACAGATCGGAGGATGAAAAGATTTACTGTTAGTAGAAAACAGAGTACCGCCAATTTTCATTGACGAAAGTTTAAATACACTGGAATTGTTGAAGGAGTTGAGCGAGAAGACCGGCCGAAAGGTGCTGGGAAGATTTATAAACGGGAAACTTCCCGTTTACCTCGTAAGAGGAAATTTTTTCCAGAAACTCTTAGTGAGCATAGAATTATGCAGAATTACATCTGTCAAGAAATTAAAGTCGCATACCTTTGGAATGCAACATCAAAAAATGCTCAGTTATTATTCGTGGTCTTCCCAATGATTACGACATCAAAGAGTTAATAAATGAAATTCAATTGTATGGATTTAATCCAGACCGTAAGTCCGATCTGCGCAAATAACACCAATATACCTCACTTCCTTGTAATTCTAAGGAAAAGTCCTGAAACTCGGGTAATATATAATATTACCAACATTGGTTGTTTTCGAGTGAAGATTGAGGCTTTAAAGAAAAATTCAATGTCTGCGCGATGTTTTATAACATGCCAGTACTTTTACCATCATAGTCGCTTCTGTAACCACACTCCGAAATGCATTAAATGTGCCGGTAGCCATCTCTCTAAAGACTGCAAGAAAACTTTGCAAACTCCAGCTAGGTGCGCTCTTTGCGGAGGTCCACCCCCTGCGAACTTCTCTAGATGTTCTAAAAATCCGATTAAAGCTAAACCAGTAAAAGTACCAACTGTTAGTGTTTGGGAGGAAAGGAAAAAAGAAGCTAAAATGGCTCCTTAAACTCAACTCGCTGCACAGCAGATTACAACACAACAAATCCTGCTCTTATTGAAACCATGTCACAATTATTAAAACCAATGGGCACCATGCTCCAAATTTTCCCAGAGCCAGCTGACTAACCTCAAATTATGCTTAACACACAAAATTTTGGTTACCCTACACTTCGCTTTTTTAGCTGGAATGCTAATGGACTCAAAAGCCAAATCGAAGAATTGAAAAATTCAATAGCCAAACGTGATCCTGATATCATGGGTATTCCAGAAACTCAACCTTCTTTAGGTAAGTAAGGACATAATAACCCCGAGGCACCCTAGTGATCTTTTTCTCTCCTATGGAATTTACTGTCTTTGATAAACACGGATGACGCACCCCCGGGATACCTGCGATCCTTCTCTATTTTCGATCCCCCTTGTCATCTAATTTGTGTCTATTTTTTCAATTTTTTCACTTCTGGACCACAGTTGCATCTTGTTTGGAGCAGCATAGCCACATCTGGCTCTTGTTCCAAAACCCCTTTACCATTCATTCACTCACTCACAATCGAGAAACTCGTATTCCCTCGGATACAGTTAAAATTCCAAATTACATTTCTCACAGAAGTGACCGTCTTACCCATAGGGGAGGAGGCACTGCAATTTTTATCAAAAATATAACTAAGAATATTGCTTTAATATTTTAAACTCAAACTTTTGAAAACACTACCATAAATATTTGTCTGCAAAATAAACCCATGTAGTGACCGGGAATGACAGAATAGTCCCACTGTAACTCACGTATGTCGTAAGAGGTTACTAAAATGGGCACCTTGCGCCTGGGGATTATATCAGGGGACCTCAGGGACTTGCCTTCTTCAGGTTAGTACGGGCATCATGACCCCGAGGCACCTTAGTGATCTTTTTCTTTCCCATGGGGTTTACTTTCTTTGGTAAACACGGGTGACGCTCTCCCGGGATACCCTAGCGATCCTTCTCTATTTTCGACCCTCCTTCTTGTCAACCATTTTTACCTTTTTTCAACTTCACGTCTAGACCACAGTTTAATCATGTTTGGCGCAGCATAGCCATATCTGGCTCTTGCGCCAATAAACTTTACATTCACTCACTCACTTCAGGTA
The DNA here is from genome assembly GCA_019974015.1 of Nephila pilipes. NCBI lineage: Eukaryota > Metazoa > Arthropoda > Arachnida > Araneae > Nephilidae > Nephila > Nephila pilipes. The sequence goes on along the minus strand of BMAW01126606.1, from coordinate 2,297 downwards.
AGTATGGGCATCATGACCCCGAGGCACCCTAGTGATCTTTTTCTTTCCCATGGTATTTACTGTCTTTGAACCCGGGTGGCGGGCCCCTGGGATACCCCAGCGATATTTCTCTATTTTCGACCCTCCTTGTTAAGCAATTTTTGTCTTTTTTTTTTTAATTTCACGTCTGGACCACAGTTGCATCTTGTTTGGCGCAGCATAGCCATATCTGGCTCTTGCGCCAATAAACTTTACATTCACTCACTCGCATTGTCTGCAAAATAATTCGTTCATCACTGCCTCTATCATTTATAGACCTCCCTATGGTACCATAAACACTGTTGACTTGGATGCCATCCTCGTTCAAAATCGTTATTCTTTTTGGTGACTTTAATGCTAAACACCCCTGCTGGAATCCTGACAGAGGAAACAGAAAAGGTACTGTCATTTGCAATTAGGCGGCTACCTCGGTACTTGCTCCAGATCAACCTACACACTTCCCTCACAGAGGTCCACAGAACTCTATTCTTGATTTTGCAATCGTAAGAAATCTGGCTCACTCGGATATTTCTTCTGTTAACGAACTTGGCTGGAAAATCTTGCTCGATAACCTTAACCTAAAAGATAATTCTTTGTTCAATTTGAACAGAATTATCACTAGAAAAGTCAACAATATTCCACCCCTCAGTGGTTTGAGTGGAATAGCTTATTCGAATTTTGAAAGAGCTGAAGCGCTTAACCTTTTGAGGAGCGGTATATAAAAAAAAACATCAAATTTTAGTTAAAATTCATCTTATATGAATTAATGCTAAAAGGACACAATATTAAGCGGTAAAATGTTTATTTCCTCATTTAAGACCCGGTATATATACTATACCCCCCTCTAGGATACCTTATTCGTACACTCGTTCTTTCGTATTCCTTTGAAGAAATAATACTTTCCAAGAAAGTATATTTTAGTTAATTTAGGAAATATTAGGATCACAAAAAACTTTGTGAAAAAATGAAATTCTTATGTTTTTTTTTTTTATTTCTCAGTGATGTTTGCGAAAATGCCCTAATTATTCTGAAGTATCTATGGGATGTATACTCAATTGTTTTTCTTTCTTTTTAATCATCACTAAAGCGGTATTCTTGGATCTTTTCAGTTTAGAAGGAATCTTTTCTTTCAAGATTCACATATGCCTTTCGCTAAGGGTTTTGTTCTTATAAAGCGGATAACTCTTTGCTGTATTGTATCTTCTGTAATACCCTTCTTCAATGATTTACATCTTGGTTCACTTAGATTCTTTGATAAAGTCCACAGCTAGAGGCAATAAACCCTTACTATCGTCTCTATTGTCGGCAGCTTATTGTCTATTTTTATATCATTCTAACACTATGCCATACAAATTATCGTTTGTAAGTCTCATGTATATCAACAACAAATCCCTAATCTGCTGTCTCCAGCTAGTTCTATCTTCGATGCCTTCGAAGATACTCCTTCCACCCTAGCTTTGAATCCGTGTGGTGACAGGGAATGACAGAATAATCCAATTGTAGCTCATACATGTCATAAGCGACTGAAATGGGTACCTTGTGTCTGGGGGTATAGTCGGGCACCCTGCACCTGGGGATTATATCAGGAGACCTCAGGGACTTACCTTCTCAGGGCATCATGACCCCAAGGCACCCTAGTGATCTTTTTCTTTCCCATGGGGTTTAATGTCTTTGAACATGGGTAACGCTCTCCCCGGTTATCCTAATGATCCATTTTCGTCCATCCTCCTTGTCAACTAATTTTTTTTCTTTTCTTCAATTTCTTCACGTCTAGACCACGGTTAAATCTTGTTTAGCGCAGCATAGCCGTATCTGGCTCTAGCACCAATAAACTTTACATTCACTCACTCGCATTGTTTATTGCGCCAGAGGAACAAAACTTTTAATCAACTTTTCAATTTGGGATTGCATACTGGTAAATTGCGAAAGTTTGCTTTAAATTATTACTCGTATTTCTACATTGTTTTCATCGAGAATTCGATAAATTATGTACATAACTTTTACACATTTTTGTACTCATTCTTTTAGCTGCTGTTTGTCACGAAATGTTAAAATTGTTGGAAAAGACTTGGAGCATTTTCAATTTTAAGGTAAAAAAAAAATTATTACAAAAAATTATTAAAAATTATTAAAAACTATTGATTCAATATTTCCTGCAGACTCAAATTCCAAATAAAAAAGGCCAAGAAAATATATAGGAATACAATTTGCAACAATGTATTCAATCTGAAATTTTTAGTTTTCTGTGAAAACAAGTTTTCATTACAAAGCTTTAATTT
>BMAW01126599.1:0-18144 GCA_019974015.1 Nephila pilipes | reverse complement strand
TATTAATTAAGACTGACTGAGTCAAGAGATATTGGTCAGAATGCAACTCAACTTATACTTTAGTAGTTAATGAAGTGTTTTGTCCTGCTCTTACGTATCATCGATTGGGGTTTTGAACTTATTGACTCATTAATTAAGCTTTAAGATGGCTGTAGAATTAAATAATGAAGAAAATGTGCCACAAATTGCATTAAATTTTTTTGTAACATTGCCTTTTGCTTTCCTGAAGTAAATGCTTATTCATATTATTCATGTGTTTGGTGAAACAAATTATTTGCCTATTTCGATTCTTCTTTATAGAATCGGGGATATTACTGACACAGGTACGTATTACAGACCCTATTCATATTTTTATATATTCTTAAAAAATAAAATACTAATTTGTATCAAAAGCAGACATACGTTAAACGGATACACTAAATACTTTCTAAGTTTGTGATATTAGGCTCTATTGCAGGGGTGGCGAACCTTTAAGTATCAACGTGCCATTTTTTCTAAAAAAATGTTTAATGGGTCAAAGACGTGCCGTCAAATAATTTTGACTTCGTGATTATTGGGAAAATAATTATACTAAATACTATCAACTCAAAACTCTTTATTTAATACAAAAAAGTACATTTTGCAATGTCTCAGTTTTTCGCGTAATTCAAATTAAAGTAACATTAATGTGACTTCTGTTGCTACAGATTAGATGACAAATAATTTACATTAGGGTTGAAAGATGTTACTTTTAGCATAATGCATGCTGAATTCGAGTCATCTGCGAAATGTATTCTAAGCAAGCCTTTAATGTTAGCCATCTCTGAAAATAATGACTCGCAGGCATAGGTAGATGAAAATATGGTTAAAATAGCAAAGCTAACTTCTTCAAACAGTTAAATGTGTCTAGTAATGAATTCTATGTTTCCAAAATTTTGTTATTGGCATTTTTATTTATATTGCTTGTCAATCATTCTGTTTCAAATAATTCCGACTATTTCCTCGTTTCAATAAATTTTTAAACCCATATTGAACTAGACTGGAAATCAATCAGCTGTATTTCAAATTCTTCAATTTCCTAACAATCGAATTGGGACGAATGAATTCACATCAGGGTACTTAATAAACTTGAGTGTTTCCGATAATTCTTTGAACTGAGAAAATCTCGCTGACAATTCATTGATTGAAGACTCATTAACAGAAATAAATTCTTCAGTGACTGTTTCTTCACCTGGTTTCTCATGTATATCTAAATCGTTTTTATATATATATATATAAATATATTTTTTCAAGTTTGGAAAATATTTGTAGTTTCTTGTAATAATATCGTTCCTGTGTGAAAACATGCAGTTTAGCGTCAAAAGCGTGAATGATTCTATCATGGAGATAATTGTTTTATTTGTGCCTTGAAGCTTCATGTTCAGTTCATTGAAATGTTGGCATATGTCTGTAAAAAAAATCAGTTTGAAAGCCACATAACATCCAACAACTGTGGGTACTGTTCAATTTCCCCCTCATTTTGCAGAAACAGTCTGATTTCTTCCAAGGAATCAACAACTCTTTGAAATACGTTCCCGTGGCTATGTTCCCAGCAAACATTATTATACATCAGTAAGCCGTTATACACCGAGCTGACCTCATTTAACAAAGCATCACTTGTTTAATGCCTGCGACGAAATGAGATTGACTATTCTTGTGACTATACCACCATTACATTATCAAAAAATGTTAAACCACTCTTAGCACACAGGGCTTGTTGGTGAATAATGCAGGGGAATTGAAGAATATAATGTTTTACGTCTGTTTGTAATAAACTTATGAAACTATTTTTTTTTTTTGCCCACTATACTTGAAGCACCATCAGTTGTTACTGAAACAATTTTTTTCAAATCAATTTCTTTCGCAGAAAGCGAATGTTTAACAGCCGAACAAATATCTGCGCCCTTTTTAGTTATTAGCAACTATGTTATCGTCATAAATTCTTCTTTAATGACGTTTCCTACGCAATATCGAGCAAAAAACAGCTAAACGTGCAGATTTAGTGACGTCAGTGCTTTCGTCAAGACATAGCGATATAAAAGGAGTGGAGTTAATGTCATTTTTTTGTTGACCTGCTACATTTCTGGCCAGTTTTAAGATTCTTTCTTTTATTGTGTTTCTAGATAGAGGAGTATCTTTGATGCGCTGAATTGTCTATATTAGTCGATATCATCGAAAAGTGAGAGCGCGCATGCTAACCAGGTTTCCTACAAAAACTCTACCTCTTGAAAAGGTTTACTATGCAGAGAAATAATATTTGCCGCGCTCGTATGACAATTTTTGCCAACGTATTTAATTATAGACGTCGACTGCTTAATTCTGTCTTTCATTGTGCTTGCAATTAATTCCTTTTGCTCTGGTTCACTTTTTGAACTACCGAATTTGTGATTTGTTTCAAAATGCCGTTTCACAGAGAATGTTCTACATACTACTGTTCCAGAACATAAAACACTTACCACTTTGTCGCCTTTACTAATCATGCCATATTTCTCAGTCCACCATGTTTAAAATTCTCTGATACACTTACTATCTTGCACTTTTTGGTTTTTTGCTGAACTAGCCGTATTAAATAATGGTTAAAAATCGTAAATATAACACAAATAAACTTTAAAATACAGTTGTATCAGTGAAATTGACTATTATGCTATGCGTAAATAAACTATTCATCATTAGCAATTGTAGCCCACGATGTAACTACAATAACAAAAGAGATCACTTCCTGCCCACGCTCGAACACTCCGTTGCGTAAGATCACTCGCGTTCGTTCGTAATAGGCCTCATAGTCAACTTGGAGATCGGTGGCGTGCCTAAAATATTGTGTCGCGTGCCATTGGTTCGCCATCCCTGCTCTATTGCAATTTTCTCTATAACTAACTCTTTGGATTCCTTTCTATTTTCGTTTGAAACTAAAATCCCCCTCCTCCCCAATAAAATGAAATGTGACTTATGTAAATTAGAAATTTTGAAGTTTTATGAGTAGATTTAATAAATTACATTTGTAAACAACGAAGAATTGAAAAAGAATGTTAGAAGTTAGTTAGAGATAGAAATAGTGATAAGAAGTGAACAAATGGAGACATCTGGAGAAACCCTAGTTGGTTAAGGAATTCCCAGACCATAGCTAGATATGTTAGACTTTGTGTTAAGGATTCGATCCCTCGACTCCTGTTATTTTGTATTCACCTGCCCCGAGTGATTTGGTTAGAGAAAGTATAAATCAGAATTCAAAACGTTAGTTCAGATGCGTTTGGGAAAATAAACTACAAAGAAAATAAAGTAGAAGATAAACTTTAAATAATCATAACTTTAAAGATAGTAATTTTGTTATTATTATAAATTGATCTTCGATTTCTTCTCATTATTGTTTGGGACTCTTTTAATAGGTTAATGAACAGCTGAAAAAGGAAATACCTTGACGAGTATTACACGTTGCATATCTTATTATAATAGTTGCAAGATCATGTTCAGTATCAATGAAAAAATTCAGCTATTGCGTAAATGTAGTTCCAGCTTATGATTGAGAGGATTTTGTACTGAAATTATTTATAATCCTACTACTAAAAGCTTACAACGATCAAAAGGAGTGTTTTTTAAATGGATAAATTCGTAATTTCTACCTTTGTGGACAGTAAAAATGATATATTAATTACATGACACAACAGCCCTAATACTGGGCCACATTAATGTTTCTTAAATATAATCAGTTATTTTAATATCATAATTTGGTAATGTATTTTATTGTGAAAATATTATTAAGAATATTATGATAAACTGAAATGTAAAAATCTTAGAAACGCATAGCTAGATAAGATATTTTTGTTTATTTCTAGATAAAGTTTCTTGTTCTTTATTTTCAATTTAGTTTGAGAATTCATAATTGTATTTTTAAAATATTAAAAACTGTTTTCTAATAATATCACTGTTTAAAAATCACTTATAAAATTGTTATACTTATTTTTTAAACAGCACATGTCAGTTCAATAAAATGAAATTTTTAAAATGAAAGTTTGAGCTTTGGAAAAGGTTATATTCAAACAATATCAGTATACGAATACTGACTTTAAAAAAAGTACACCCCTCTAAAAATTACACAAAATAAAATAATAGGAATACATTAAACTTGCGTTAAAAAACTAGAACAACCAACAAATTGTAACTATTAACCCGACCTTGACATTACATTTTTGAAATATCAACCCTTTCTGGAGCATTTTGCAATCTATACTTTTAAAAATAAATTTAAGAAGTTTATCAGAGAAAACAAACAAAATAGCAGAGTGCTGGATATATCTCGCTTTGCGCCTTAAATTTCTCATTTCGCAGAGTGATTTAAAAAAAATCAGGATATGAGTAAGATAACACTTATCGTTCAAAACGAGCAATAATTTAATATACGATTTCATATGATTTCGGGGAATCAAGCTCACAATAAGCTAGAAAAACTTTTACAGGTACATTTCTTACTTCGATATGTCCTGATCTTTGACTCTTTCAATTCTGTATTTCTTATGATTAAAAAAATGGCATTTCAATTAGTAAGAATGCATCAGTTTGATTAATTTATTTTTGATTTTTTTCAAGTAATGAGATTCCTTTTCCTACTTGTATATTTGCATTTTAAATCTAATTTTCACTTTAATCATGTATGCTACATTCATGCAATTTATACTTTAATTCTAAAAATCAAATTTCTAAAATTATTTGTAAACATAATAAATTGAAAACTCGTACTAATATACAAGTATATTTTTGTGATAGAATGTAACGAATTCTGTATTAAAAAAGCAGTAGCATTGCTTAAAAAAGTTCCTATATCGAATACTTGATAAAAATAAAACATGAAATAATTTTTTTTCTTCCTTCCCAATAAAAACATTTAAGGATTTGGGGGAAAAGAAAAATCTCTTTGTAAAGTTTTCCAGCACAGATCTATAAACTTTGTCGACATACTTAACCATTATAATTTTTAGGCTTTAACGGAAGCCTCTTCTCACATTTAAGAATATAAATCTCAAGACAATATTTTTAAATAGTTCGATATTTTGTAAGTATTTTTTGTACATACAACTAGAGAAATGTATTGTACTTTTTATTAAAAACTTTTAACCTATAATTAATGTTATTTACTCATTAATAGCATTAATTCTTGGTCCACGTATCATCTACTTTTCCATTATATTCAGTGACTGGCGTGTGTTTGTGACATTGGGCTATTCGCGGTTTCTCTTCACTAACCTTGGGGACTTTCAATTGAGATTGATTGCTTTCACTAAACAACCTTTGCCCAACCAAAAATGAAACGTGATGAAAATCGTTAATATGTAAAGCAGTTAGGAATGAAGTGAAGCGGTTGAATTAAGAATTATATAAACTCCGTCTGAAGGAGTGGAGTATCTGAAGGAGGATCAGAGAGGCGTTGTAGTGAGAGGAGGTGAAGTCTAAGTGCTATATAAGAGGAAGGCGGAATTAAAGACTAGTATTGAGGTGTCGAGTAAAGATTACTCGAAAACGGGATTCGGTCTAGTATTTTCAGCAGTTGTTCCAGATTCGGAGTTGCAGTCGATAAAAGATATTAGTAAGAGTCTGTTAGATTATTATTGGTGGGTTGAACTAAGGTGATAGAAAACCTAACCTGGAGAGCATAATTATTGGTGTTGTAGTAGATATATACTAATAAATTGTGAAAGTTGTTTTGGTGGTTCTGTAATTATTGGTGTCGTAGTATTTAATATTTGAAATTAGTGATGGCACAAGATAACACCCGGAACGAAGGAGTGTTATACTGGCGCCCAACCGTTCCCACCCCTGGAGTAGGAGCGGCCGTGTTTCCCGTTGAGTTTTTCGATGGTTCTGGAAATGTTAATGACTTTTTGGCTAGCTTGGACGATAATAACTATAAGTTTTTACAATATACCAGAGGCCCTTCAACCGGCATATTTGAGGAATCATCTCACAGGTCGTGCTCGCGAGTGGTACTCGGTAATAGGTGAAAATTTAGTTAGAGGTAGAGAGGGGGGTATCGACAATTTAAAGCAAGCCCTACAGCGCACTTTCCCTGCAGTGAGAGACCGCACGGAATTAGAGGCAGAATATTATGGGTCTAAGCAAAGATCTAGTCAGTCGCCAAGAGCATTTATTTTACGAATGCTTAAAGTTGCTCAGTTGCTGAATTTTGTGGTTACGGAGGCGACAATAGTGCAGCACATAATTAGCCGCTTGACTCCAAATGTGCTGGACTATGTAGAACTTAGGAATCCCACTACTAAAGCCCAACTCTTGGAAGTAGCGACAACATACGAGTCGCGTCATGCATCTTATAACCCACCACATAGACAGGAGAACTACCAACGCGCAGGGTATCAGCAGGGAAATAGTAGACCGAATTTTGATAAAAGGCGTTCTCCAGATAGAATATAGGACAGGGGGCCGCAATATAATAATGGATATCGCCAGCAAGGAATCAGGTATCCACCTTCAGGGTCAAAGCAACAAAACTACAGGAGGTTAAACTAATAGGCGATCGAATACAGGGAGGTCCTCGATCGCGTGCATGGCAAAATCCTCCAGTTATGGCTAACACCATGAAAGTAAGACCCATAGATATTCCTCATATACCCGTTATACTACATGATACATTTATAAAAGCATTATGGGACACGGGAGCTGAGAGATCGTTTGTATCACTTAAACTTTATAATCGCTATTTTTACTTTGTTAGAAAGCTAGAGTCAAACCTCACCGTATTTACGGCGCAGGGAGCTACATGTAAAACCCTGGGGAGCGTAACCTTATCGGTATGCATAAGAAATTTCAGTAAACAGTGGCAGTTTCATGTAGTGGAAGGAATGCAGTACCCTTGCGTTCTGGGTGTGGATTTCGTGAAAGCGTCTAAGATTACGCTGGACTTTGAAACAAACACCTTAAGTATACCTGATGAGGAGATACGACAGGTTGACAGTAAGGAAGAAAAAAAGGTCGAAATCGATCTAACTAGAACTGGGTTGCTGGAAAACCAACAACAACAGTTGCAGCAGCTCTTCGGGAAATACGCGGAGTTATTCTCAGATCAACCAGGTCTCACTCATGTGCTCTACCACGAAATTGACACGGGAGATCAACCTCCGGTAGCATCAAGACCTTATCGCTGTGATAGTGTCAAGGAAAGCATAATAGAACTTCACATTCAAAGAATGTTAGAGGAAGGAACTATTATGCCCATTCAGTCCCCGTATGCTTCCCCTGTGGTGTTATGTAGAAAGAAAAATGACAAACCTGTCGATTCCCCTGACGCGTATAGGTTCGCAATAGACTATAGGAAACTGAACGCTATCACTAGGTACCCCAAGTACCCATTGCCAATAATCGATTATCTATTATTGAATATCCAGCAAAATTGTATCATGTCTACGTTAGACATCAAATCTGGGTATTTTCAGTTGGCTATCAATCCCCCGGACATACCTAAGACGGCGTTTGTCACAAAAAAAGGGACGTACGCTTTCAAAAGGATGCCTTTCGGATTATCAGGGAGTGCACCCACGTTTCAGCGAGCGATGGACATCATATTAAAACCGGTAATTGGGAAATTCGTGTATGTTTATATGGATGATGCTATAATTACATCAGAGTCGTTTGATGATCATATCCATCACCTGGAGATAGTTTTTCAGTTGTTACGGGACGCTGGGTTGACTTTAAACGCTGAGAAATGTCATTTTGGGCAAGAAGAATTGAAATATCTAGGAGTGATCATAAATAAGAATGGGGTACACACTGATCCTAACAAAATTAAAGCTGTTCTTGACATACCCGCCCCGAAAAATGCACGATGACGGGATGGTACCAAAAGTTTATCAGGGGGTACTCCGAACTGTGTGAGCCATTGTACGCACTTAAGCGTAAAAAGGTCAAATTTCAATGGACTCCTGAGGCACAAAAGGCCTTTGACACGTTAAAAGGAGCGTTGACTTCTGCGCCAGTTTTACAGTTGCCTAATTTAAATGACCCGTTTGAATTGCACACCGATGCTAGTTCAGTAGGAGTAGGAGCAGTGTTGATGCAGGGTGAAAGGCCCATAGCGTATGCTTCTAGAACGCTAAATAGAGCTGAAAGAAACTATTCCATTACGGAAAGAGAATGTTTGGCAGTGATTTGGGCTTTGCAGAAATTTAGGTCGTACTTTGGGCATTGTCCAACAAAAGTGGTAACGGACCATGCAGCGCTGATTAAGTTAACAAACGGAAAAAATCTTTCAAGTAGGATGATAAGATGGGCATTAAAGCTGGCCGAATATAACATAGAATGGGAACATAGGCCGGGAAAGCAGAATGTGGTGGCCGATATGTTATCTAGACAGGCCTTTGAAGTACAGACGCTTGAGGGTGTCTCTTGTGCCATTATCAATTCGCTAGTGTTAACGTCGAGAGAACAGCTGAAAGGCGAACAGAGACAGGACCCGGAGTTGGGTCATATTTATCGATATTTGGAAAACCCGGAGGATTCGGCAATAAACTCAGGAATATGTGAAAATTGGTCCCAAGACTTTAAACTAATTGATGGAATTCTTTTTTATGCAAAACTGCTAACTTCTAAACACGAACTACGAGCTTATATTCCGCAAACTTTGCGTGAATCCTTATCAAAAAAAATTCCATGATAATCCATTGGAGGGTCATTTTGGCCAGAAAAACTTATGCCAGAATAAAAGTTTAGTTTTTAGTTTAGTTTAGTTTAGTTTTTATTAACGTCGCACTAGAAGCAACACGAGGGCTATTGGCGACGGACCTCGTAATTTTGAACCACGGTCAAGTGACGAGGACGACACCTGATCTGGCACCCCCCTCTCCTAACATCCACACCACGCCAAAGGGAGGACTTTGGGCCCCGAACAGATTTAACGTGCATCAGCCCCGGCTACACGGTGGGTCTTTGGCGGCCAAGGATCGAACCCGCAACTGAATGAAAACCACCAGCCGCTAGTCCACGACCTTGACCACTAGGCTACCGCGGCCCCCCCAGAATAAAAGAATCGTGCTACTTTCCTAAAATGAGGAAAATCGTAAGCGAATATGTTTCAAGGTGCGACATATGTCAGCGCTATAATTATAAAAACGCGTTTCCAGCTGGACAATTAATTTCTGTAAAAACGACGTACCCAAATGAACAAATTTCTTTAGATTTGCTAGGACCGTACCCAGCCTCGAATCCCGAAAGGCATCGTTTTCTTTTAGTAATTGTCGATAATTTTTCTAGATGGGTCGAATTAATTCCTTTGCGAAAAGCTTCAGCTAAAGCAGTGGCCACTGCCCTTTTTAAAAGTTATATATCTAGATATGGAGCTCCAATTAAAGTAGTTAGTGATAACGGACCCCAATTCATTTCTGAAATATTTGAGGAACTATGTCGCACCTTGAACATTGAGCACATAAAAATTACGGCTTATAGACCGCAGGCTAATGCTTCGGAAAGAGTCAATAGAAATATTGTGCAAATGATTGCCAGTTACGTGCAATCGAACCACACTTATTGGGACCAATTTCTACAGCAGTTTGCATATGCAATTAGAACGGCGGTACATGAAACTACAGGAAAGACACCAGCCGAACTGTTTTTAAAGCGTAAGTTGATAACACCCTTCCAAAAACTGATACAGGTCCCCGAGCATGGAGATATGGTGTGCAGGGATATTGAAAAACTCTTGGCAGAGGTTCAACAAAGAACGGAGATGCAACAAAATAGACAGGCTCGGTACTACAACAAGAGAAGAAGGGAATGGACAGTTAAGATAAATGATCTTGTATTAGTGGAAACGCATCCAATTAGTTCAGCAATTCAGAAGAGGGTAGCGAAGTTTTAGCCCAAATTCGAAGGACCCTTCAAAGTGGTTCGAGTGATGCAAAACAATGTAGTGATTCTAAAGCATGGGAAGAAGACCACGGTCGATATTGACCAAGTTAAACTCTACCACCAAAGAAAAGGCAATAGAGAGGGAGAGTTGATTGAACAAAGTGTCTATAAGGAGGATCGAGAAACACAGTCGGGACATAGCAGGCAGGATAGTTATGAGGGGAGCCCAGAACCTCAATCAGTTAGACGCAAGGGTAATTCGAGGCTAGACTGCCGAGTGCCACAAACGAAGCGGAAGACCTCAGTTGAGAGTAATGGGAGTGGGACGCAAAAAAAGCGTTTCTTAAGGAAAGCAATAGGTCCCAGCCGGCAGGGAAGCAGATACAGGGATAGGCCAGGCAAACGGCAATTATCTAAGAATTCAACCTCCTCTCTAAACTCTCCGCCTCCAAAAAGGAAAATGCCCTTAAGGTTGGACACGAGACGAAAAAGGCAGCCAACGTCATCACTACATAATTCCAGGCCAGCCAAGCGTTCGCCAGTGCAGTTGAGAGGAAGACGAGAAGATACGGCAATCCGAGAGGAACAGTCAGAAGGAGCCACCTACATCCGACAGAGTGAAGAGGACCTCGCCACAAGACGAGAGCAGACCACAAGGAGTCCTTACAATCTCCGCAGCAGGAACAAGCAACGAGGAGGGACATCCGATATTTCAGCAGAGGAACGAGCCTTTATAGAAAAAATGTGGAATGGAAAAGTGATTCAACTGCCCGAGAGCCTAGTAGGAGAAATAGCTTCACGCCAAAGCTGAATCGGATCCGAGATTTCTTGAATAGCAAATATCAGGTTGTATTATTCCTTGTTATTACATTTGATTTGAGGACATGATATTGTTGAGACAACAAGTCTTTCATTTTTACGGCTTCAATTCCAATACGGCAAACATCATTGGCTCTTACTCCACTGAGAGCCGAGAACTTTAATGGAAGGTTTGAACATTGTGTCACCAAGTTGGTGATCTTCTGATGGAGAAGTATTTTGTTTTGTTATAAAGATTGGAAGTTTTAAACTTGTTACATTTGTTAAAGCACACATTGTTATGCTTTGACTTGTTTTTTAAGTAGATGTCTTGTTTTGATGAATTATGTATAATCATTTATAACTGAATTTATGTTATAATCTGGTCACAGCGTGGCGTAGGGGGACGCGACTATTATAACACTTAGCGCTGTCGTATCGCATTCGTTCTGTCTCTATTCCAGATCCGTCATTCATCAATTCTGAATTTAGGGAAAATTGTGCATATTAGTAGAATGATGTTTACTAATGTTTAAATCTTACAAAATGATGTACACTACAATATCCATTCAGGACAATACAAGTAAATGAAGAAGAAAATCTCCAGGCTAAAGAAGAGAAGAAACTGTTTGTTAATAAAATATTTTGTAGTATTAGTTTTTTCTTTGAAGCTCCATTAGGTTAGTATTATTCAAACTTAGGAGTAATATAGTAAACTAGAAAGTCAAATTTTTTATAAGAGGGTATAAGTTTAGAACAATTATTAAGTAGCTTAAATTCAAGAACAGGCTCGTTCAGGATACGTCCAATTACTAGGTATTGGACTTTAATCATTCACGCTGGGTTTTGACCCAACGATAAATCTTCATTTCTGAGGAGGATGTACATTGGGATATTCGCGGTTTCTCTTCACTAACCTTGGGGACTTCAATTGAGATTGTTTCACTAAACAACTTTGCCCAAGCAAAAGAAACGTGATGAAGAACGCTTAATATGTAAAGCAGTTAGAATGAAGGAAAGTTGAATTAAGAATTATAAACCCATCTGAAAGAGAGTATCTGAAGGAGGATCAGAGAGGCGTGTAGTGAGAGGAGGTGAAGTCTAATGCTATAGAGGAAGGCGGAATTAAAGACTAGTATTGAGGTTTCGAGTAAAGGTTACTGGAAAGGGCTCCGATATAGTATTTTCCACGTTGTTCCGATTCGGAGCTTGCAGTGATAAAGATATTGGAAGTCTGTTAGATTTGGTGGGTGAACTAGGTGATGAAAACTTAACCTGGAAGCATAATTATTGTGTGAAGTAATATACTAATAAATTGTGAAAGTTGTTTTCGGTGCTAATTATTGGTGTCTAGTATTTAATATTTGAAATTAGTGATGGCACAAGAGGACGCCTGGTCGTGGTGTTATGTTTCTACTTTCTTACAGAAATTATCAAAGTCTAGTTCTATTGATGTTATCTGCTTTCTAACATAAATATTTTGCTTTTGATTGTTTTCTTATTTTTCTTTGTTGTGCCCATATACTCAAACACAACATTAGCTCACCTGTAGACAAAACCTATCACAAATTCGCAGACGAACGTGAATCTATTTGCACAAAACGACTGAACAATTTAAATTAGATCATTGAACAACGCATCTTAAACAAGGTCTGAGTTTATGCTTTTGATGGAATATACGGAATATATATATAAGTGTGTGTGTGTGTGTGTGTGTGTGTGTGTGTGTGTAATAGTGTGTGTGTGTGTGTGTGTGTGTGTGTGTGTGTGTGCTGTGTGTGTGTGTGTGTGTGTGTGTGTGTGTGTAATACATTCATAAAAGGTAACTTTCCAATATTCAGTGACGACAAGGAAATTCTGTATGTCTTTCTTTTCATACATGACAAAATTGTACACTTTAGTGATATTCCAATTCTTCCTTAGACTTTGAAGTTTGTCGTTGTTTGATGTTTGTTCAGAATATAGTATATTTCAGACCTAATCACCCCAAAATCTTTGAACGCTAATTATTTGTGGAATCGGACTAAAACTGTGACTAAGATTTTGTTGGCAAGTCTCGAAACCCTGTCATCATGTAAAGTTTTGGTCTCCCAGGCTTTGTTCTTTGCACAAGTAGTGCTCTTCAATTGGTGAAACTAGGCAGTAGGCTTTAAATATGTGCACTGAAACGCAATGAAACAACTCAAAAAATTAACTGCTCTGTTAACTGACTCACACGAAAGTGAAAAAGGGATTTAAAAATAGCATCTCTTCCCTAGTGTCATGAGTGAGTTAGTATATTTTTGAGTAAAATTGAAAATCCTGATGGATTTTGTAATCACCATATATATATTACAGGATTATAAAATATGTATATTTATATATGCTGCTAAAAATTAAAGGGAAGTGAATTAATTCCTGCAGGTATGAAGAGAAAAGAAAGAGCTATATGTTACTCTGTATTTTAATGTACATCTTTAAAAAAAATTCAAATAAATTTATAAAATCTGTATTATATAAAACTTACAAACTCTACTTTTTTTAAAATAGGTTGTAGATTACATTCCATTTCAAGTGAGAAGAACCCAAGATGTAGATATGTCATCTTTAAGGTAAATATCATTGGTATTTTTTAAAACTAATATCAAATTATTTTATGCAATATATATTGGGTTGGAGGGAAAGTTCTGTCGTATTTTAAAGAAAATATTTGAATTCATTTATAAAAATATGTGTTTAATATTAATCAATTATATGTGCTCCGTTATTTGTTACAACCTGTTACCATCTTTCTGGTAACCTGTGAATTCTTGTTTGGTAGAAGTTCTCGTCCTTGGAGTTAAAACAGTCAGCAACTGCCTTAGAAACACTTTCAAAAGACTTGAATTTTTTTCCCGTTAGATAATTTTGCAGAGATCTGAACAGGTAATAATCAGATGCTGCAATGTCAGGTGAATACGGTGGGTGACTAAGGACTTCCCATCCTAACGCATTCAGTTTTTGTTGTGTCACCATTGCAGTATGCGGTCGAGCATTATCGTGGTGGAACACTATTCCTTTTTTGGACACTAATGCTGGCCTTTTTCTTTGATAGCTGCATTCAATTTATCCAGCTGATTGCAGTACAGAGTCGCGTTAATGGTTTTTCCCTGTTTCAGCAACTCGTAGTACACTGGATCTTTTCTGTCCCACCACAAACAAAGCAGTACTTTTCGTTGATGGATACTTGGTTTTGGAATTGTTGCTGATGATGTTCCTGGTTTGCATTAAGATTTTTTCTCTTAATATTCTCGTAAAGAATCTACTTTTCATCTCCAGTAACCAGCCTGTCCAAAAACGGCTCCATATTGTGTCTAATCAGATGAGAGGAACACATTCTTACACGATCAGACAAATTCTTTTCCGTTAATTCATGTGGAACCCAAACACTTTGCTTTAACCCAAACCCAAGAGATTTAATATGATCTCCAACAGTTGTATGATGAATGCCAAACTCTTCTGCAATTTCTCGACTTGTTAAATGTGGATTATTTTCCAACATGGATCGCAAAACATCATTATCGATCTCGGATGGACGTCCAGATCGATCACTTTCTTGGAGGCTCAGATCCCCGGAACGAAATTTGCTAAACCATCTTTGACAAGTACGATCATTTACAATATCTTTTCCAAATACCGCACATAAATTTTTACATGCAACCGATGCGTTGCTTCCTTTTTGGAATTCATACAAAATGCAGTGTCGTAAATGCACTTTATCTACCGACATGCTTTTCACTTTAAATATCACAAGTAAAAGATGAACGGTAAAAAAGGACTCCTTTTATATTATGTAGCATCTAAAAGAACAAAAAAAATCGGAATGACTCATTAGCCAGATGTTATTTTTTTATTTAGAAGAAAAATTACCTGCCTATTTAAAATACGACAGAACTTTCCCTCCAACCCAATATATATACAACTTCTGACAATAAAGTTCGGTGAATAGTCCTGTAACATTAATGTAGATGAAATATTAATGAAAGTTACCTTACTGTCCTTCAAAATAGTTGCTCCCACATCCCATGACAATGCACTGCTGAGATCTGCTCTACATGTACTGGAAACTTTGCAAGAAGTTTTCTTTTGCAATGAAGTTCAAAAGCCTTGTCACGTTTCGCATCTCGTTTGATGAGCATCGTTGATGCTTTCGTTTGATGATTTTTCTGCTCTGACCTTTTTCCGACGAGATGTTACAGGAGAACACCATTCCGTGCTTTGCCATCTCATTTCAGGGTCGTACTTGAGACACCAGGACTCATCCTCAGTGACAACACAGGTCAAGAAAATTGGTGTCTGCAGTTCATCAGTTATCATGCGCACAGTTAATTGGTGATCTTTCGTGAGTAATTTCTTCACTTTCTCAATGTTTTCACCACCGATGGAGGTGGCTGGTCTTCCGCTACAGGAGTTGTCAGAAAAACTTTCTCGAAAACGGGCAAACCACTCTTACACACACTTCATGGACAGTGCTTGAACTTCATAAACACGTACCAGCATGGCATGAGTTTCTTTCGATGTCTTGCCAAGTTTAAACTAAAGCTTTAAATTGATCTTTTGTTCGCTCATTTTCCTGTTCTAATTTAAGAACCAATATACTAAACAAGTCTTGCACAGAATACAAACGATGCTCAACTAAACAACGGTGAGGGCAGATGGTCAACACCTGTCTCTACCCAAGTTCAGGGTATTGTTTCGCCAGATCGGCCCTACTGACTTCATTCACCGAACTTTATTGTCAGAGGTTGTATATATATATTTATATAATTATTTTATGTCTTGATACATGAAGTTAAATAGTAAGTTTAAAAAATGAAGTACAACTTTAAGATGAATAATGTGATGGTTCTTTCTAGCTTTTTTTTTTTTAAGCCTCTATATTAGAGTGGAAACAAAGCATTTTCTCACCCATCTGATAACTGACAAAAATTAAAAATAATATCATAGAAACCTTTCCTTAAATGCTTAGGAATGTTCCGAAGAGGAGGGGGACCATATATTTTTTTTAAACTTATATATACCACATAGCCAATTATAACTATTTGAGAGATCTAGGTATGGATTCTATTCTAATAGAAATAGATTGAGAATTACCATTTAAATGAATTTTTATTAGTTATTAATATATTTTTAGTGTATCTAATTTATTGTGATATATTTATAAGTTACTGATTTGCTCATGTTCCTTTATTAAAAGTTATGAAAAATAAAGCATTTTAAAGGCAATATAAAAATTTTATCTCAAAGATGACTAGTATTCTTATTCCAATTCCTTTCACAGTAGTGAAGTATAGTGGATTCTTGCTTACTTGATATAATATTTTGGATACTAGATGTTTATAAGTTTTTTTTTTTTCCCCTTTGAAATTTTTTTTTATTTAAAGCTCATTTTTAAAACAATAGGAAATAGATATTTGCTATTCTTACTTCATAAAATGATTATTTTTTTCTGTTTCACAAAATTGAGTATGTGGCGAATTCAATATATTCTTCATTGATAAATACCACACAAATTAAAAATCGTGTATCTATTTAAAGTTGATTTTTGAGTTTGTTAAAAATATGTGAAACTCAGTTTTTGTTTTATTTTTTTCTGATATTTTTTCTGTTAAGAGCTGATTTTTTTTTCAAGTGAATGAAAAAAGCCTATTATTATAATGATATCTAAAGCTTGATGCAGTATATACAATTTTTTTTGTAGTAATTGTCAAAGCGTTATAAAAAAATGGATAGAATTCAATTGATATTAAATGTAATTAAATATTAACATAATTTGTAATAAATATTTCATCATTACTTGTAAATGATTTGCTGAACATCTATTTGCTAAACTAACTTTCTTCTTCTTTTTTTTCTGCTTTACAGACGAAACAGCTTAAAATTTAAAATAAACAGAATTCCCAGATTGTAAAAAGCAATAACTATGGTTGGTGAATAAAATGATTTAGCATTGATATTATAATTTTATTTATATTGAAGTCAAACACCTTTAAACCAGTAAGTCTATACAGCCGTCTGATATTGCAACAAATCCTTTATCTGCATCTTATAGTGTAGTCTCAACTGGGAAACAACTACTGGTGATCTGAAGTGTTCAACTTGTTAATTTGATTGGACTACTGAAAATGGAATTCTGCAAACGGAAATAACTACTGTAATGGATTCTGAAGCGGACAAAGTGAGTATAAAAATTCCACCAATTTGGCAAGAAAATCTGGACATTTGATTTTATCAAGTATAAACCCAGTTTCAAATAAATAAAATCAATACTGAAGAAACTAAATTCAATTATTGATACTGCAGCTTGAACCAATGTATATTGTAGAAAATACCGCAACCGATGTAACCATCTTGCCTCAACGCCAGAGGGAGCTGCTCTCCATCATAACGATATTACTTTTAATAAGCCATCTGGCACTTCTTTGTTTGTTTTTGTACAAGGAAGTTGTAATTCGTTTCGGGTCGATTTAATCGGCCAAATTTATAGATGTTTTTTTATTAAATATTTTAAAATTTAACTGCGTATGGATTTAGTGAGTGTCAGCGTCCGTTACTGGAACCATTAGTAATAGATAGTTAGCTAATTGCTATTTTTTCTTCATGGTGCATCGGCACTGCTCCTCGTTGCCATTACTAACTACGCAGTTAAATCCGCCATTATAGATAGCTTTGGTTTAATAGCATAGTTTCGTTTCGTTGTGGGCTGTAGTCATCAGCACAGTTCTATTAGTATTCCATTGGATATTATAATGTTATAGCGTGATATATAGTGCATCTACTTAAAGCTGGATACTCTATACTCTAGGAAATTAGGGTGAGTTTTTTATTTTCGATTCCTTTATTTGTTAGTTAAGATGGATGCTGATAAAATAAAAAACAAGCGTAAAGCGCTGAAATGTGGCGCGACTAAGTTTGTGAACAGTTTAGATACTACTTTAGTAAACGGAAGTAATGTTCATATTTTAGAAATATTATACCACCAATTAATTGAGAAAATTGATAGTCTTAAAGTTTCGGACAATGAACTTCTTAGTGATATCGATGCAAAAGACATCGAAAAAGAAGTCGAACAAAGTGAAGCCTATATGGAGAATTTAATTTCCTATAAATGTAAAATTACACAGAAAATAGCTAGTCTAACTAATCCCGTTGTACCACCTACATTTGTTAACCCCACTAATGTACCTAGTTCGGCAATAGATTCCGTAATTCAGGAGCCTAGGTCATCGATTAAATTACCGAAATTAACTGTTAATAAATTCTACGGTGACCACAAAAATTGGTTAGAGTTTCTTAGTCAGTTCGAGAATGCGATTGATAAAAATACTGGTTTATCTAAAATAGAGAAACTCATTTATCTTAAAAGTTTAGTAGGAGGTGTCGCAGCGAAAGCCATTTCCGGTTTTGCATTAACGGAAAGTAATTATGATGCTGCGTTGGAACTATTAAAAACTCGCTTTGGAC
>BMAW01126593.1:0-13188 GCA_019974015.1 Nephila pilipes | reverse complement strand
TTGTGCTTCAATGTGCCCTTATTATTTTTCCGGTGAAAATAACCCAATACGAGCGATGGCTACTGGTATGCGGACTTGTTTTACAGAGAGCAGAAAGATACTGCATTCAAAACAGGCTTCGCTTAACGGTTTTTTGGTCACTAGCGTTTTGGTGCAAGTGTAATTCTTCTGTGGCAGCGTCAGCCTTATTTATTGCCTAACACTTTTCTGATGGGGGGAGGCTTGGATTTTTGCACCAATATTTCATTTTTAAATGTTTAATATATATATATATATATATATGTATATAATAATATATATATATATGTACTCTTCTATATATATATTTCTCTCTCTCTCTATATATATATATATATTTCTCTCTTTCTCTCTATATATATATGTTTCTCTCTCTCTCTCTCTCTCTATGCTCATATATATATATTTTCTCTCTCTCTCTCTATATGTATATATATATGTATATTTCTCTCTCTCTCTCTATATATATATATATATTTCTCTCTCTCTCTGTATATATATATATATATATATATATATATATATATATATATATATTTCTATATATATATATATATATTCTATCTCTTTTGACTATTGGACAATAACTCGTCATAACACTAACGACATTTCTCTTTTATATTGATTTCAGTCTACAATGTTCAGGGAAAATTAAATTTTTAAATGTGACTACATTTGCTTATTATTAGTACTTAATATTCAGAATTGTATATATATGTTCTTTTACATAGCTTAAAAGATTTTTCAGGATGAATATAATACAGTAAAAGGACAAATGGGTTGTAATTATGAGTTATTTATTAGCGTTGCTGAGAAACTGTATGAGGATTACTGGCGACGTATTTCGTCAATTTGAACCTCACTTAAAGTAGCAGGGCGATATCTAGCTAACCTCTCTCTCTATTACCCCTCTTTAGTATTTTAGTAGATGGACTTGATTGAGTCAGATTTGCTTGCATCGGCCCGGATTCATGAGTAAGTCTTTGGTGGACTCGTAAGTTGAATCCTCGACTAGAAAACAATCAAGGTTGAGCTCTAAGCTACCACTAACCACTACACTAGCATTAAAATAATTGATAAAATGTGATTTATTTGCTGCAGGACACAAAGAATTTGCTAGACTAAACAGTATAACAAACTCAGACAAAATAGTTTAAACTAGTATTTTAATCATATTTGGGTTAAAGCATACTAAAAAGTGATTTTATGAATCATATGAACATATGAAAAATTGGAATAAGAAACAAACATGCCTTAATTAGACTCCTGCATAATTTTATTGAACTTGTTCATTTTAAAAATATTGCTCGCATAAACCAAAAATCAATACAGTGATTCGGTGTGTTTAGGAGAGAAGTATAGCATGCTATGAAGGGTAATATTTTCCTATTGTTACCAGATCTACGACTATGAGGACAGACTTCTAAAATACATGATACACACAGAAAATATAATCACATCACCTATATTGCATATATAATTAAGGCATTATTTTAAAGTGATAAAATAGAATTGTAGGTTGTAATGGATTTTTCAGACTGCTAGGATAATATCAATTATATCTTTTCTTCTTTCTCTTGTAAACTTGTGTGCAAATGTTTGCATTGAACATATTACATATAAATTCAATGATAACACGTATGTTAAAAATAATAATGTATTGCTGTATTCTGAAACTATGAATTATAATATGAGTTATTATAGTTTATAATTTCAGAATACAAGAATACGTTAATGTGGAAGCGTATCGATAATATTCCAACCACTAAAACTCTACATCTATTTCTCTGCTTATTGATAATAATGTTTTATCATTATAGGTATAGATGAACATCATACGAACAGGATAATATTTTACTTTAATCTCAATCAGCATCTCATATATTCTAAAAGAACAGATCATACCTTTTTACTTTAATTCGATGGATATTCCGGAAGTAAGCTTCATCATTTTTTTTTGGAAAAAGCAGATGGTACATCTGGTGAAACAAACTACCAACATAAGAATTCACAATCGTTGCTGGCTCAACGATGGAAGTAGTGTCAGTAGAGGAGGAATGACGAGTGCGGAAAATGATAAAGAAAAGAGGGTATCCGCAGATCAGCGTGCCCGAGACATGGAGGGAGTGTTGTTATTTAGTATGAATGAGCACATGGGACTGGTCATCCATGAACGCCTAAAGACCGTGTATGGGGATCAGGTCAAGTCTCGTTAATGGTTGGACGCTAATGTTGCATGTTCAGTGAAGGAAGGATAAAGGAGTAAAGAGAATGATGAGGGAGAAGGATAAAGGTCAAAAAGGTCGTCCCTCCACATCAAAGAATGGAAACAACACTGTGCTAGAATACAGGCCATGTTGTTAGTGGATAGGCGCATAATGGAGTCAGGCGTGTTGTCTATACTACGGATTAATCGTGTTTCAGGTCCATCCAAAACAATACTGAGGTGTAGATGGCTGTGCGATTATTCCTTGCATCGCAAGGGCAAGGAGTTTTACCAGAGCGGTTTCTTCAATATGATCGCACGTTACGACAAGTGTCTTAATGTCGAGGGCGACTATGTTGAAAAATAGTGCAAGGTATGTAGTTCATGGTGCAATGCTTCATTTTTTGACAATAAAGTTTCTGTGTGAAAAAAATTACGGAACTTACTTTCAGAATCCCCTCGTATTTATCTGATATGTGCCTGTTTCAATGATTATTTGGAACTCACTAGAATCCGACAAAAGGCGAAGTGGTATTCAATGGTCCTTAGGATACAATATAATCGATATTTAATTTTGTTTATTCTACGAAAATAGGTGCGAATATTAATAAATTTTTAAATACTATTTCTCTTCCAGATTCAGATTAATAATAAAGTTTACAAGGGGAGAAAAAAAAAGCAGTTTTTTACTAAATTGTCACAAAACACACATTTTATAACTGCAAGCATATTTTATTTTGCAAAGCCTACCTTGTATTTATATTTCATTTTACCACCGACTACATTAATAGAGTTTAATAAAAATATATAATATGTTACGTTCATAAAGAAGATATTAATTTAAATTTCAATCGATCTCCCTTCTATTTTGAACTTCATAATAGCTCGATCTCCATTCATTTTGATATTTTACTAATTGATACTTTCTGCATGAATTAAAAATAAATATGATTTCAATTCGCTCTTGCTTTTTTGGTTGTCTGGAATAGAATAATTTTTGATTATTTGTTTCATATCTCTCCCAACGACTTTGATACTTTTTTTACAGTCTGTCATGAAGTAACAGCTTTCAATATATGGCCGCAGACAAGATTAAATACTTGTTTGGTCATCACAAAATAAATTACATTTTCAACTATCAACGCACAATGATTAAATGTATATCAATTTAATAGCTAAAAACTCAAGATATTATAGATTATTTAATTAATTCTAGTTATATATATATATAACATCGAGTAATTAACTTCAAACATTTTCGCATCTTATCATATTTTTAAATTAAAGAAAATCTTTTGGAATAACTCTCTTTCCATTCATCAGAATTCCATATTAGTTCAGTACATTAAGCGAAAAAACGTTTGAGACCTATGCTCATTAAAGATTTGAAAAATAAGTTGTATATCTTTTTTTTTTAAATTTCAATTATTACAGCATATTTTTTTCAAATTACTATTTACTTTTTTAGAAATTTTAAAGCTAATTTTGATATATCATTAAGTATATTTCCAGATTAATGTTGTTGAATAAAAAAAATAAAACACATTCATACTATTTTTCTGTTTTAAAACCTTCAAGATAAATTGAAACGATCACATTAAAAACAAATAAACTAATTTCACTGCTCCTTTAAAATGTGAAATTAAGACCGGAACTTCTTCCTATATTTCCCTCAACTGTATTAGAGGCCAATAGAAAGAAATTTTAGAAGGACAGGAAATCAAATAATAAGTTTTTTGTGATTTTATAATTCATTTTTTGTCGTGTATTTAAATAATTCTTATTTTTCCGCACAATATTTTATCTTTGATTTTTAATTTTTCATGAACTGGGAAATAATTATCAAATAAATCGATGCAAACATCTGTGACAGGCTTTCACTGACATTTGTAACACTAACCATCAGTATTATTAATTGAATTTTTTAAAAATAGTAAAGTTTAGTAAGTATCAATATTATCACAAACTTCCAAGAATTGAAGGATGTCAGTTAAATAAAACAATTGTTTTAATTTTTCTACAGATTACTTCTAGGATTTATTCTCTCCCTCAAAATAATCCTCCAGCACTCTTGAACCCTATAAAATTACACTTAAGTTAGCTTAATTCATCCATTTGGAGTTAGACGCTATAAGATATTTCAGGTTGATTATTTACTTTTACTCGAATCCGGAGCCACTTCTAAATAATTTTAATCAACGAGGGTTGAACTAGCTAGTACAATTTCTAACAGTCCCACATCTACTTCCTAACCACTATATAATCAACTATCATATCTTCTTCCACAATCCAGCTACTTACACACACATATCACTATCGTCAGAATTAAATTATATTTTTGCAGTGCTTTCCCCTCCTTAGACATTTTAGATCCTGGTAGGTAATTGAGGGAGAGGGTTCAGACACACAATAAAGAATTTGAATGGAACTTTAAAACGCTGGGAACGCTCTTCCCCTTATAGTTTATGCATTCGTTCAAAAAGGATGGGGAACGGTAGAGAATTTATGTAATGCCTTTCCAATATTGTATATGGATGGCAGTGACGACATGTCCGATTGGCTTGGAATTTTATTTTTTTACATTTTGAATTAAATACATTATTTGATGAATTTTCATGATATAACCCATTGTAAATGAATAAAAAAAAAAACCAATGAATAAATTAGATTTTTTATACTCACTTTTCTTATCATTAATTTTGGAAGCTTTAACAAACTAAGGAGAGGGAGGAGACTTTTGCTATTTTTATAGTTGGACATATTACTTTATTTATGTCTTTTTTGTATCGTTACCTCACATTTTTTTTGGATTCACATTCGAGTTATCAAACGTTTTTACGTTTCCCTAAAATGTTTTTAAATCTCTGATATCAGCTGAATATTAAATGAAATGTATGTTTAATTTCAGAAGCATATATAAAAAATATAGAATATATTATATTAATTCATTTATCTTATTTAAATCAATACTTTTCAGTTTTAGAATATTGATTATTTCATTATAAGGTGGAATAAATGAATTTCATAAAATAGAAACGTTTCAAACCTTCTAACTATTACAAGCAGAATAATATTCATATTACTGTTATATAACAGAAACCTTTTCTTATATAATGATAAAAAAATATCAAGTGACAAAAGAAACTAGATTTTCTTAAATCCATTAGTTCTTTTCATAATCCTCTAAGTCAATTTGCTCAGGGCAATACATATAGGCACTAGTCCTTTTTTATTTTTTAAGATACCAAAATACTTAAGGAAATATTTCCGAATTTTTTAAGCAGCTGAACTAAGTTTCCTTCCAAAAAAAATGATAAATGGAGTGTTTCTCCTTAGAATTTATAATTTAAGCTTGAATCTTCGAATAATTATACAAAATTGTGTATCTACCTTTATATTTGATTATTGTAAATTTCTCTGCATTATATTTAAAATTGTTGAAGAATTCAGGATTTTAAATATCCATCTGAATGAAACCTATCACAATTTATTTTCTTTTAAAGGTTAACTGAAGTACAGAATGATAAAATCTAGAAATGGACAATTTCAAAAGAAAACTAGGAATTTTATATAGCTGCCCTGAAAATATTCATTTTGAATTAACAACAAACAAAATTATTTCTGTATCCGCATATGCAGTTCAAAATTAATTACCGTACAAAATAGTACCATGAATATTGCAGTTCTATGAATATTATTTAAAATATTAAATTCAATTTTGATATATTGCATCGCCAATTGCCATATTCTAAGTCTTACCTTTAATTCAGTAAGAAAATACTGCATTTTATCAGCAGACATCTGCAAACTTTAGTGAATACAATAAAATTTTTTAAATGGTATAAAGTTGGGAGATGCTATAACGTCGGTAAAACAATATCAACTTAAAATCTATAACACTTTTGAAATATTTTACCATAAAATTCAGTTCAGAATTTGTTGGTTATATTACATCTAATATTAAATAGCGTCAACATAATAAAGTAACAATTTGATTAATTAAAGTTATTTAAATATAAGTATAAATGACATTGTAAGGTTATATTAAGAATTTTATAATTTTAAATCAATCTTTTTCACCATCATAGTGCATTTTCAATTACGCTAATCCAGTCATATTATTTGGTTGAAAGAATTCCCTACAATTGCAAAAGCCTTCTTTTCAAACGATACATCCAACAGTTATGCTCTGTTTTCTCCACAACTAGGCATCATTTTCAAAACTAACCAAATATTAAATATGATAAAATTTCAGATAATGTTTGCTTAATATAAAACGGTATATGATGAATTAGTACCTTTAACACTTCAGAATAAACTAATTTTTTTAGGGTTTCTAATCAAGTTAAGGATACATTTACTATAAGTTAAAATTATTGTAGAATTTGTTAATAAATACATTGAGTTGGTCAACTTTACTGTTCCTCCACAATCGAATTTGTACTGGCTAGTTGAAGAATAAAGTTATCAAAATCTCAACTTTTCATTTAAAAGACAAATAAGAATATGTATTTAAAGGATAAAGTCTAAAGAAATAAAAAGATGAAAATTAAACGTGGATAGTAGGAGTTAGAAATATTTTCATATTTTTAAAGTATAATATGTATCCCCATTAAATTCAAAATTATTGATTGAATGTATAATATGTTGCCTTGGCATAAATGGTAATGTACAGGGCATTTTCGCTAAGTTAGTTGTTCTGGAAGTGAATGCGCTATGCAAAAATAGACTAACACCGAAAAAATGCGTTAACAGAAAAGAATTAGCAATCTTGAGGGATTGAAATTTAAAATTAATTAAAATATGAAAATTACTGTTCAAGTTATTTTAAAAAAATAAAAATATAACTGATTGGAGAGAATATGGTTTCATTTCAGAAATCTAATTATCATATACAATGATACGCCACTAACTTCTTTTTTATAAAAAAAAAATTGGTCACTTTAGAATATCTCTAATCACATGTAGGTAAACGCTAGTGGCATTTCTCGAAACACCAAAGGCAGGCTGCATGGAGTCTAGAAAGCATACAATGTAAGCAGTTTTAAAAATATGCATATGTGTTTTCTTGGTCTTAAATACAAAATTATGGGTGCTATCTCTTACCTCAAATCATTGATACCAAAATCAAAACTTTCTGTTTTCAAAATGGACTGAAAAAAGAGAAATGTTTGTTTGTTTGAAGGAAACAAATTTTTTTTTCAACGACATGCCTAATTTTTTTCAGGCATAATTTTTTACTCATTATAAGTCTGTAGCTTTACATAGATTCAGACAGTGGACAGTTTTCAGTGGGCATCTGACCTTTAAACTACGTAACGGTCGATAGAAAAGATTCACCTGAAGCCACTCCCAACTGCTGTGAATGGTAATCACCCTGAAGAAAGGAATTAGGGAATTCCTCTATCTTAATTCCTCTTAATTTTTGCATCTTACCAAATTCCTCTAAAAAGAAATTCCTCTAATATACAAAGACACCATTCTCAGTAATAAAAATATCCTCTCCCGTAAGAGATGTTCCCTACCTGCCTCACGTCTTAAATAGAGGAAGGAATAGAAGCATCTTGCTTTCTCGAAGATGTGTGAATGAAAGGGAAGTCTTTTCGTGACCATTAAGATGTATAGAACATTATAATAATAGTTCACTACAAGAAGTAGAAACCTTGGAGGCTGTATAATACGAAAATTAAAACTGTTTCATTAATCATAAATAACTACAAAATAACTATTATTAATAATAATCAATTATTTATCCTAAATATTCTGTTTCATAATTACTATTAATAGTTTGATTTAAATTTAGATATCAGATCAGAAGGTGAGCTATAGTTTCTCCTTTCAGAATCCTTATTATAATAAAGCAAGTAGATCATCAACATATTTATATGTAATAAAATTATCTCTGTTTACATATTATTTTATAATAGTATAAGCAGATATTCTCTAAGAAATATCATTGGTCCACATGGGGAAAACCTCCAGTTTGTTAAAAAAAAAATTTCCTTTTATTTAAAAAACAGTTTTCTAAAAAAGTACAAGAGTAACATAATTTTTAAATTTAATATACGAAATTAATTCATCAGTAACCCCGTAATCCTTGTAAGTAAATAAACAGTATGTAGCGAACATCGGTCTATCGAATTTGCATTGGTCTTTACGTGGTCTTCACAAATCAAATTATGAATAGTAAAAGAAATGTCTCTTTAATTTTTAATAACTGAACTGTTTTTAATAATAGCTATTTATTAATTTATTTGTAGTATCTAATGATGAATTTTTATGGTATTCACTTGCTATTGTAATGAAAGGATTATAACTATTAGTGAGTGTTTAATGAATTTGTAAAAGTCTATTTTTGTATATAGTTGTAATTCTATTAATAGGAGTTTATATTCTGCTATAAAATTTTTCTAAATAATCAGTATTATCTTGAACATATTATTTATTAATAATTAATATATAACTGCCATTTTTCATATAATTTAATAATTATTTGGGCTTTATAAACATAACATCTATTAAACTCTTTTTTTGTGAATCTGAATTCTTTTAAATTCTTATATTTTAATCCATCATTATTTTTCAAATTTATAGGATTAATATCTTTATAATGTAGTATTTTATAAAATTTAAAGCTTCACTGGGAAGCTATATTTAGTAGTAAATATCATTAATATGGTGTTGTTTTCAGAAATAAACCCCCCTTTTTTTAACAGTCACTATTTGTGATCATTATCTGAAAATTTATGCCCATTTTCCATAACGTTTCTCAATGCCTAGCCATATTATTCACCAGTAATAACTTATGTTTTATCCAGCCATTTCAGTAAACAGCTTTTATTCTGCACAATTAAGTTCTTTCTTCATATCTTCAATATTATTATAGATTAAAGATCACAGACGTATTTCGTTATGTTTTTTTGAACTTTTTTTAAACTGTAATACTTTTAATTGGAAAATTTCTTATGTTTAGCAAAATATCATTGACATTAATTTATTAAAGCACCATTCACAAAATTTAAACCTACAAAATTATGTAGTTTTTTTGGCAATCTTTTTTATTCCCCGTTTATATATATTAGATGGTAAGTAATATCTTTAATAATATGCATTTTGTTTATCTATCTTGTTATCATTTATCGGTAAGTATTCCAGAATGATATAAATCCCTTTAAATTAAAATGTATATATTTAATATTTTTCAAGGTGACTATTTAAATCACAAACACATTTTTGTAATTTCAATTTTAATTAAGGATTTTCCTTATATATCACCAATATTAATTATTTTACTTTTAATTTCTTTATTTCTACTATAGCACATTTTTTGTAAAAAATATTCTTTTATTATCTTTGTGTTTTGTAACCTGTAAAATCATTATTTTTGAATTAAAGGACATTCGAATGTTATATAAAAGTATTGTAAAACTTTAAAAATGTTTTCCCAGAATCATTTTGTAGTCTTTAGTTCGATTTTTTAGGATCGTGATATTTTATGTAAAGACTTATCTTAATTTTTTTGGTTATTTTTGAGTTTTTTGTTTTAGGATCGAATCTATGGTAATCCAGTGCAGCATTTATTGAAGTTAGATGTTTGTTCACTTAGATTTTCATTGACAATTTTTACATTTTGATAAATAAATACTGGTATCATTTCACCAACAATAAAGTCAGAAATGCGATTATATTGTTCATTAACATCACGATAAATTTTTAACCCTTATTATCACATTTGTATGGCTTAGTTTTTGTATATAGTACAATTATTGCAGATACTTTTTTATTTATTTCCTTTTTTAGTGTAACCATATTAATTTGAATTTTTATTAAATGTATCTAGTTTGTTATAATTTTTGTTACAGAAAACATGTGTTTTGTAAAGTAAGTTTATCTTGATAAATATATATTACAGGTATCGTATAACAATTGTCCATTAATTTATTGGAACTACATTCAGAATATCGAAGATTCTCTCCAATTTCATCATCATTCAATTTCATCCTAAGCAGTAGAAATTATTTGTATCCAAATCCATCTCAAATCTTAACCCTCAAGCGTTTTTACTTTTTTTGTGTAAAAGCTACTCCGAAAGCGGTGTACTTAAGCACATCTAAAGGTTACTTCAAAAAAATTGTCAGCTTTCCATTCACAAATTCTTCAGCAAAAAAGCTACTGTTCCTTTCCTTCTTGAGACACTTGGGTGGTCGACAGCCCTCACTTGGGTTGGGCATTTTATGATTCGTTCCGACGCTTTGATAAGCAATTTCGTTGCCTTGGAATCTTGCATGGCAGGCCACAAGCAGGCAATGGAGTTCATATTATTCATATCAGGAACTTGGAAGATGTTCGACCGATCTATTCAGTTTCAATAAAGTGTTTCAACAAATGGAAATAAAATAATATAGCTTAGAAAAATTGGTGGATTAATAGTTGAAAAATTTTGTTTGCTTCAAACAACACAAAAATTCTTTTATCTGTCATTTAAAAATGTAAATTTTAATATCATGATTTTAACGGAAAAGTATCCTATGTTCATTGTTGAATACAGAGACCAAGAAAATTTAAGATTGTTTTGCATGTTTTGGAAAAAAGTAATGATTATTTGCTATCAGGGACTGTTGCTTAATCAAAGCGCCAGAATTTTTAGTAAAATTTTTAATTTTTTTATAGAGACAATTCTCAAAAGTAGTTTGCTTGTAAAAATAAATATTTTAAGTAGCAAAATAAAATCTTAAATTTCGTAAAAGATCACGTGTTTCAAATATAGTATCTAGACACATTAGGTCGTGCTGGTTGTTTTGGATCAGGTGAATATCACACACTTATTCATTATTTTCAAGGTATGATAAAATTAGCGCCAATGTTTTAAAATTGAAATTTTTAGGCCGAATCTATTTTGAAGAATATGAAATGCTTTGGTAATTTGCATTTATTTTGAGTGGATGGTAACGCTGATTCTAATAAAATGTTAAGAAATTAATTTGGTCAAGAATTTATCAGATCTGCAAAAACATTTCTTGAATCCTGTTCAAAATGAAAAATTATCTTGATCTAAATCCTTCTCCAGAATGTGAATCCACTGAACTCCCCTGGAAAGAAGTTTCTGTGGTGATGAAGTTAGAAGAGGGGGGGGGGGGTGCCAGCTCAAGTCGTCCTCGTCATGACCGAAGTTCAAAATTACGGAGGTTCGTTTACCTCGATGTTGCTTCAGCAATGATAAAAAAAAAAGCCGTAAACCCAATAAAAGAAGAAAAACCTCGGAACTCCCAACAAAAAAAAGAAACAATTGAGCCTATATATGTTTTGATTGATATATCAAATTAATATACGCTCAGTTGAAGTCTAAAGACTGGATTAAGTTGATATTATGTATTTTTGGTCTGCATTAGAAAAAGAATATCAACAATTGCGAAAAGAGTTAAGACACCTAATATTATGCTTTTAACCCTATATATGCGAAAAATCTTTCTCTTTGAACTGCTGCGACAAAACAAATACAGAAACAACAGATTCGGATGCTGAAGAGATAATAGGTTGCAGATTTAAGGTATTCAGACATAAAAAATACTTTGCAATAGAAACAATGACGGCCAAGTCATTAAAAAATTTCTTTTCATTAATTTGTTATATTTAAAAAATTATTTGCTTTTATTTAATATTCATAGGCTATGTTGAAAAGCATTAACCAACCTTACCATTCATTGGTACTAAGACGTTTCTAATGTGAGTAAAATAAATAAAAAAGATTTGTAAATTTGGTTGGATAAGAGCTTTTGATTTCCTAATTTTCTGGTGTTTGATCAGGCTGTTTCCATGGAAGGTAACATATTAGTAAGCTCAAAGGGTTTCCCAAAGAGTACAAAAGTTTGAATACCTCTGTCTAAACAGCAATGTGAAAATCTACACCCACATTGTTAGGCAATAAACGATTCAATAAATAATTTTAAATTTTTAATGCATATATATTCCTGCAAAATGTCAAAATATTTTCTAACCATCTTCGACCTGAATTTAATTTTTCACTTTTCCGTTTTCTTTAGTGTTTTCAGAGCTTTAATACATGTTCATTATTATGTCTTTTGAAAAATTGTCATCGATTATTGCATCTTACATATCAGTTTAATTACCAAGTTGTAGCTTGAGGAGAAACTTTTTCCTTTTAATTTTTGTTTTCATAACAGTACACTTAAAAACACTTTAGTTCAGTGAAGTTGACGGGGTATGAATTAATCATCATATCTCACTATATTGCAATAAAAGCTGTACATGAAATGTTATCATATTTAATTTCTTGGGAAGTTTTCATAGAAAAATAATGTCTGGATGTGAAAGCAGAATGTATGTTTTTTGATCTATAGAAAGTATGATGTTTTTTTCGAAATGTAAGGTAGTTATTATTTCCAAATTTAAATAACATGACCGAAGCTTGGTTCATATATAATTTCAAATACACTCTATTTGTGCTGAGTGTGTGTGCTGGTTTCAAAACCACACCTCCTTACACAGGAGCTTTTTTATATTCAATATCAGCCTCAACGCAAAATTAGCACGACATTTATTTCCCCAAACCGTAATGGGACTAAAATATGTCTTAGTTCAGTCAAAATATTCACAATATGTAAAATCATCTTCACTCTACTAATCATTTGACAAATTGTACCTAAAATCAGCTATACGTGTGTATTAGATCAAAAATTCGATTATATAATTGTCTTTTTCTATAAAATATAAAAAAGTACAAGAATAATGTAAAAACCTGTTTCAAATCACAGAAAAACTAGAGTGAAGAATGAATCAGATATGTTTTGGGTAGTTTGACGTTTCAATATAATACATATAAATATGCATATCTTAAAACAAAATATCTGTTAGCATAAAAATCAATATACAAAACTTGTATTTCATGTATAAAATAAATCAGATTTCATATCCACAAATAAACATATTTGAGGCAATGCGTAACC
>BMAW01126590.1:0-95026 GCA_019974015.1 Nephila pilipes | reverse complement strand
CATATTCCAGCGGTCCCACTCATTAAGGTATTTCAGTATCTTCTAGATGAAACCGTTTTAATTACGGTGTTAAAATAATATTTTAAATATTTCTATAATTTATATTTATTGTGTGCGCGAGAGTCTGTACATGTTTCTTAATGTTAATTACTTTTTTAAAAATTAATTTTAAGAAATTTTTTTTTTTTTTAATTTTGTTGCAGCAGATTTTATGATCTCATCACAATCGATTAAATTGGAATAGGCCTGGATAGATAGTCATTTAAATCGTGAACTGAATACATAACAGTAAAATGGAAATTTTTTTATATTTGCACTGAATAAACACAAAAAAATGCTACGTAATTCAAAAAAAACATAACTTTGCTTTAAACATCAGATACTGTTTCAATATAAAAGTGTTTCTGTTGTTTGAATCGGACTTGTATTTGATCCATAATTGTTTAAATATTTTTTTATGAACAAAAGAGGGGAAATTACAACACTAATTGAAAAATATTTTAACTCCTCTATTGTTTGATGACAAGACAAACTTCTGTAATTTTAATTCGAAGAAAACTTCAGTTTTTTTGTTTCAATGACATTGAAGTATTTTTATTTATATTTTATATTTTGAATTTTTGAAAATAAATATTTTAAAAAAATATCTATATTTTTTCATATTGTTATGTTTCATTTTCACAAAGACGAAACTTGAAGTGAAATGTGTCTTAATCATTTAACGTCTGAACTTAAGATTTTTTTTTATTATTTTCATTCAATGACGTAAAATACAATATGTCGCCAAAATAGAAGACCAAATTACGTTTGCTTTAAGTTACAACATGTAATTAATTTCTCTCTCTCATAAGTAGATTAAACTTAAAACACTGATTTATCTACTAACATATTGCCGGTAAATCAAGTAATTGTGATTTTTTTTTAGTAAATCAAAAGACAATTTTTTCATGGAACTAAATAACTTATTCTGAAATGTATTGCCCATGGATCAACAAAAAATGACCTTTGCCATCTTTCAGGCAGCATCATAACCTTAATGTTCATAAAACTTCTGGTTTTATTAGCAAAAAAAACTGAATCAGGTACGATTTGACATCATTTCGCTGGAAATTTACTCATTCAATGAGTTTTGTAAAATTGAAAACAAAAAGTAGAATCAGATGGTGCAAGATCAGACCAGGTGGATGTGGCAAAATCATCCCAACCAAGCTCCACAATTTTGCCGAGTGACCAAAAGATGTGTACGCATTGCCATGATGGAATACAACACCTTTCGATTGTCGATTCGCCGCTGGACTAGAATAACTGATACAACAAAACCTTCTTTGATGAATATCAGCTTTGATGCTGTTTGAGTGAGTTCACCTGCCTGCTCCACGATCTTTTCCGCTTGATATTGTTGTAAAACAAACCTTAATTTTTTTCATCGCCAATTATCAGTCGTTTTAAAAATGGATCATCATTTCATACTTGAATGTAGCTGTTAATGCGTTGCATTAGTGTTTTATTTTAGCCCGAGGAACCCATCGAGTTTTGAACATAGCCAAGTTGTTTTGGTGATTCTTCAATGCATGTATGTGATACTGAAGCTTCTCTGCCATCTCAATGCAAGTTGTACTGTGACGATCCGAATTACTATTGCTTTTGATTTGGGCGTCATCAACTTCAACTGGATCGACTTCAGGAGCGTTTTTTTTCATCTTTGAGTGAAAAAAAAATCACCAGAACGAAATTTGGCAAACCAATTTTGACACTGCCGTTCTTTTAAGGCTTCGTCACCATAAACATCACAAAACTTTTTATGAGCTTGCGATGTGTTTTTCCCTTTGCGGAAATAAAAAAGCAAAATATGACGAAAATGTTCCTTTTGATTTTGCATTCTTCAACGAAGGCTAAGCGAAAACTACGCAACCGATCAAAAAACTTTTTTTACTGATTGACAGCTGAATTGCCAACTATCAAATAATAAAATGTGTTTTACATTTGTACTACGTCTGCAAACCTAAAAATTGAACTGACGCCATCTATGATTGAAATCCGCAATTACTTAGTTGCCAACCCAATACATCCTCAGATTTATTAACTACACTATACACAGACAATTTGATAGACACATTAAGCATTATTTAAGTGTTTCGAAACTCATGGGGAAAAAACATAGCGGGGGATAGGAAACATCTAACCAAGCAATTTTCCCCATAATGCATTGGCGGAGAGCATTCGGTGAACCTCTAGAAGGCGCTGCAATGGAAGTAATACAGCTCAAGATTTCTTCCACATCGTCATATCTACCGAGAATTTCTGGGGACATGAACTTTTTCTGATCACTGTACATCACCATGCCTTCTGAAATCCACGGTAGAAATGACGGTGCGAGGAAAACTCACGCTTTATGCAATCCATTAAAACGCCGTCTGTCTACTCTCCGCTTGTCCGCATTGTTTGGTGAAAACTGATTGTTTAGATGCTTTCTAATTTTTTAAAACTTTTACCCATGAATTTTGAAATACCCTGCATAATGTGGAAAAATCAATGATGAAATAAATTTAGTGAACATATTAAACACATAAAGCATTTCAGTTTCAAATTTCGTCTACCGAAGGTTATTTTTCAAAAAAAGTCTAACTTCATCTTATAGATTGTTGATATAAAGTATTAACTCTCTCTAGAATAATGTTTGTATTTAGAATAAAAAATAAACATAGATTTTTAGGGATCCCACCACCCTAAAATCTTAAAAAAAAATTCGATTTTTTGATAAAAATCTAGCAAAATATAGACTATCCTGAACACTTTAAAATGAATTTCATGAATATACTCTAATTTATTCCGAGATGGGATCAAGATGTACACGATTATTACTGGTTAACTTTGTGGTACGGAAAACTTTAGATCTCACATTTTAAATAGGACTTTTCATCCTTTCGTGTTAGGCATCTTAAAAACTATATACAACTATAATGTAATCTTACGAAAATTGTTTAGTTACTTCAAGATATTTCACAGTTTCACTATTAAAAAGAGGGACAGTTTTCTTACGATTTTAATTAATAAGAAAGCATTTACTTTAATTTACTATTGAACTTAATTACTTCTTCTATTAATGTATTTATCAGATCATACAACCAGTTTCTGATTTCCATAATCATTGAAAGATGCTGCCTGATGGTTTAAGTTGTGAGGTTATCACCCTCATCATAGGCTATCCGCCTAAATGCTTTTTCAACAGTCGGGTGCCAGATCAGGGCAATACTGAGGAGGATCAAGCTGTTTCCAGCAATATGATTCAATGAGATCTTCGGTTCAACCAGTCACGTGTGGACGGACAATGTCATGCATTGAAACCATCCCTTTACTAATTATTTCACATCTTTTGTTTTTGACTGCATGACGCAGTTTAGTGGCTGTCTTCAATAACGACGACAGAAGTTAAAACTCCTTAATAACTAGTACAGGAGAATCCTTTTTGCCATAGTTGATAAGAACAATGCAAAAGCGATTAGAGAAATTTTCTCTTGGCTGACAGATCAAGAGTTGAAATCCTCTTGTCACTCAAAGTCAACGTAACTTACCCGCCACGTAGCGGAAAAACAATACAAAATGTGACAAGAAAGCACAGCTTTTGCCGAAGACCCTTTAACACGTTAAGCGCCTCACCTATTTCAAAAATCTGTCCTGCAGAACATTTTTTTTTTAGAATATTTATTAAAATTATTTTTCTTGATTATTTTCTTATTAATTTATTCATATTTTTTATAATTTTTATCTGTTTTATCTTATTTTTGTATTTTCGATTCCTCAGACGGTTATGCGATCCAAAAAATTAGTTTTTTATGTGGGTTCGATATGACCACTCATAGACCTTTTTTAAATTGTTTCCTTGCTTATGAATCGTGAAATAAAATGACTAAAAGGGGGCTTACTGATAAAGAATTCACTGCTGAACTAAAAAGACTGTCTAATACCGAAGAGATAAGCGGATTCTTAGACGGCTGGATAAAAACCATAGAATTTTTATGGTTTATTGATAATTCCGATAAAAAAGTTTGTAAAATGAATATGATGGAATTTCAACAGAAATCGATTAATCTAATGACGACAATGCCCTTCTCGATACTTGTGTAGATGTCATGTAGTAAGTATTTAACTTTTGTTTCGTTGAAATTAATTCATTATTGCTAGAGTATAATTATCATTGTTAATTATTTATCACTTGTTTTCGTTTTTTTATTAAAAAATAACTAAGTAATGTTACTAAACTGCATACAAACTTGTCTAAATTTCCCATAAACAGTCCAAAAATAGAAAAACATTTAATCTACCCATTCCGTATATTGGCATGATATGCCTGGTCACCGAACATTAGTATATCATGTACAAATAGCGTATACAATGTGTCCACTGGTAAACAAACGAACCTTAATACGAAAATGCAAACTAATCACCCGTGGTCACTTGGTCTGAATAAAGAAATTAAAAAAAAATCATCGGTTTACACGTGTTAAATATGTACCTATAGGTTTCATGAAAACAATTATGTGTAATATACGTAAATTAATTTTAATTTCTTTTTCAATTAAGAGTTCTTTCAACTGTGTTAGTAATCTGGTAGTGTTGGTTTCATCTTCTCTAGTATGACAGGAAATATATTAATAGCACACGTAACGTATCTACATAATTTTTTTTTTATTAAATAGTATTTTTTGCTTACAAAATATTTCATGTTTAATGTAAAAAACGTGAGGCATTCTATAATATATCGTTTGAATTTCTTCCAAAACGTAAGAAAGAAATATTAAATTGAATATCTATACATTCATTTGGTAGTTATTAAAATAACAGTGTTCAAAATAATTTGTGTATTAATTTGTAACAATGATACTAGCTTTTATTAGTGTGTTCGGTTGCATTCCTAAGAATATTAATATTTGTAGAATATTGCTTGTAATAAAAACAGTATTTTTTATTATATATATCGCATAATTAAAAAAGCCTTCCATGAAAATGATATTAGATTTACCTTTTTCATAACAATTATATTTTGTTTTCTGAAATTTCTCTTTAATATTTAACTTGTAAGTTTGTATGAACCAACGCGTATTTGTGTATTTTTAAGGCAATGTTTAGCTTCAAAATTTAAATATATATATATATAACAAGTTGGTAACATTAATTCCTTTTTTAAATTAATATTAATATTCTTATTCTTATTTATATAAGGAATAAAAATATTAATCTTACTGCTTCGAAGTGCGTGTCTTTATAAACACTCTAAATTTTAAGAACAAATACCCTTTAACTTAGATTAAACTTTTTTTAATGAATTTCATTCAAATTACATTTTAAAACATTTCACTAATACTTAATACATTTAAAAATGTTCCAATTTATCAATGTTTTAAGAACATTTTAAGTAGTATACTGTCTTATGAAATAAAAGTATAACTTGACACAGAAAATCTGTATTTGTAAGTAAATAGTTCGTGATATTGGCCTTTGGTAGAAAACTAAGAGATATGTATTCCGTAATGACTCAGGAACACCCAGACCATCTGAAGTGAAATAAAAAAAAAAGATATTTATTTTTCCAAATATACATGAAACCTGTTGAAATTAAAATATTACAAATATTATATAGACACTTTTACCGGCAAGATAGGGAGTTAAATTTATGAATTTTCAGCAGTTTGGGATACGTATGTTTCACTTGTAACCATTTTGGTTTAAGAAATCACTTAATGAGATAAGATTTAGTTTCTGTTTTGGTGGTTATTTGAAAAGAAAATCGTCCGAAAGAGACAATATGGAATGTATTTCAATTTTAGAAACGACCCGAAATGAAATGTTTTCCATCATTGAAATGTAGTATATTTTGATATCTCTTTTCCTCTCAACAAAGATTTTGATTCCATTTTAATTTCCTTAAAACGTTTTTGAGAAAAATACAATTAATCAAATTTAGTTACACATCTCCATTCTCTCTTTCTCTCTCTCTCTGTATATATATAATTATTTCTCTTAAGTACAGTTAATTAATTTTCTAATTTATTTTAGATTTTCACTGTCATACTATTGCGTTCATCTTTATTTAATGATCCCATAAATTTTAACATTTAAATTCATGCAATCATACGATTTCTAAAAATGCTGAGATCAATATTTGTTTCTTTGCAAAATACCTAAAGATCCATATATCCATTACCATGTGATTTATATAATCTTTTGTTTAACTTCCTTGGAGAAACTAACAAAGGAAGAAAACACTTAATTTCTTACGCGATTTTAAATGTGAGAGAACGTGTGTCACCCATCCCTATTTTTGATGTACCTACCTATCTCTCATGTAAAAATAAATAACTTGATTATTTATTGACATCAAGTTTCTTTTTTGTGGTATAACTTTCACTACAAAGCACAAAATGTTTTCAAAGCAACATTTCGAAAATACTATATATATATATATATATATATATATATATATATATATATATATATATATTGAGCTTTTATCCATGTCTTCTCTTACACAATGAACATTTAAGATTTGAAAAATATTGTGAAACTTGTAAATTCAAATAATAACACAATTAAGCAATTTTATAAAATGAGAATAATATGGGTGGCTTCAATATTGGATGACCAGAAAATACATAATTGCTTAATTTTAAAATTTATTAAATTACACTATGCTATTCTCAAAGGTTTATATTACGTGTAAAATGTAATAACAATTGCCAGAAAATTGGGGAAAATATTTAAAATGTTGATTTTATACAAGTAACATATATCGATATCATTATTCATTCAAGAAAACATTTTACTTTCAATTTTCTTCTTATTTTACGATTGTATCACATATATTTCCTTGGAATGTTTCACATTATTGGTTTTCCGTAATCTGTTAGATTTAAACTCAGATAGCAAATTAAATAATTCAGTGCATTGGTGATAAATGAGCTGAAAGACTTAAAAAGCAATTAAGATGTTTGAAATACTGTATTATTTCAAAATTGAATAGCTATACTGCCAAAAGTTTATTTAAAAGTGTTCATTTTTTAAACAGGAAATTCAAAGTACTCAAGCTTCTAACGTATATGCAGCCATAAATATATCATTGAATCTTTAGAAGCATTCGAAGCAATGATAAATTAGAATTCACCATTACGGCATAAGAACTTAAAACTCAATGCCGAAATAAAAAATGGGCTTCACTTTGAATACATATTCCGGGGGGGCTATAAATAAGAAACTTCAAGTTGACCTAGCTGGTTCAATCCGATCAAATCCAATCAATAAATTTTCCGGAAGCGGAAGTTTCTCCTTATAGTCTTCTAGCAACGCAAAGAGAATTGGATACTTCAATTTATTTCAGTGGAAATATAACATGTTGGTAACTTTATAAAAATAGTTCAGAGAATAAAAATGTAAAAGCATTGAGTGATCTCTACTGTTAATTCTTCCTGTGAATATCGTACAACTGGAAAGTTCTTTAAATAGGAAATGTCTTTATAATATTTATTTAAGCTCATTTAGATATGATCTCATAAATGACACAATTAACAAAATACTTAAACATTACTTAATATA
Source organism: Nephila pilipes (assembly GCA_019974015.1). Classification (NCBI taxonomy): domain Eukaryota; kingdom Metazoa; phylum Arthropoda; class Arachnida; order Araneae; family Nephilidae; genus Nephila; species Nephila pilipes. Next base: position 87,439 of record BMAW01126590.1, on the reverse strand, counting down.
TTTAATTTCTAGGCAGTAAATAAACTTTAATGACTAGCTATAAAAATGAAATATTCTAAAGACTTAATTATAAAGTGCAAGCCAATAAATTTTCAAATAATATCTAATTTGAAACATTTACCCAGTTAATAAAATTCTTTTTCTCTGGAAAGAGAATTACATTTTTTTTTTGTATTTGTTTGACTTAGTAGTTAATTAATATGTAGTATTTATAAATACTTATATTGTATTTTAATGATATTAAATATACCCATCTGACAAATTGAAATAAAGGTGACTTTCCTCAAAATTATGTAAAATAATAGAATGAAATAATTTTTAAAGAGTTAAAGGTGAGTTATTATTTTATGCTTTGTCTACATAGTTAATTACAAAGATTAAAAATGGCTAATAATTATTCTTAATTTTTTAAAATAGATGCTAATATTGGATTTTTATGTTTAACTATTTAAAAACTGATTTTTTTAATATTTTTATTTACACTATCTTTATATTCATAAAATGCTTCTAAAGAGTGGTCATAGTTAATATATGTGATTTAGTAATATAATTATCCATATCTACTATTATTTATTTCTTAACATTATTACAATTATTATAAATATTAAGAAAGTAACCAGTCCCTTTATACATTATATCTCAAAATTTTTCATCCTAAGATATATCGATATGAATTTACATGCTGATATTCTTCATTAATATACTCTTTGTAGTCCTTACATTTATAAAAATTATTATTTTTAAATCGATATTAAAAAAAAAAATTACGACCTATTTTCATATATTTATACGCCCTAGTAATATAGATATTTTTAATTAGGATTTGATTTTGTATTATTATTAACAAGATAAAATGAAACATTGTCTATAAAAGGATTTATTTATAAACTTAATTGTACAATATTCTCTTTTTACAGATTCAACAATATAATATTTCATACTAATGGTACAAATAGTTATTTGGATATAAATTATATATATATATTACTTATGTGAAACGTATCCAATAGAACATTTTAATGTTTTAATACGAGAATAATACTGAATAAATGCTAAATATTTTACAGTAATGTAGCTTGCTGAATAGTCACATATAATGCTTGTGATTGAATCAAAAGCATTTCTGTGCATCAACAAAATATCAAATTCCAGAGGGAAGCAAGAATATCGTCGATGACTCCTATGAAATCTTTTGCTTCTTCTTTATTCGATGCACAAATTTCTCACTTTATATAGAATTTTCCTAGAGTTATACTCGTACTTCCTTATTTCTTAATCAAAAATTCCATTTTATCGAAAAACACGTATATATATTCTTTGTAGCAAATAGTGGCATGTAAATGCAGAATATTCGGAAAGAGATTAATTAGCGAACTAATGAGGGTATAAATTTTTTGAACATATTAAGATAAAATTTCAATCTTTATTAGAAAAACAAAGGTGTATGAAATATATGTCAACATTTTCGATGATTTAAATAATATATATGTACTTCTTAATATTTGGAGAATATTGTTCTAATTTGCCATGTCTATTTCCCAATTTGAGGTTAAATTAAATTATGTCAAGCATTTAGTTATGTTATTTTTAATCGTTTAGGTGTAATAATATATTGACCATGTATATTTAATAGAGAAAATTCTATTGGACTATTGTCAAGTTTAGTCAACAGCTTAAAGCAAGTCCCATTTCGATAAGTTTAGTGAATAATAGTTAGGTCATGAATTTTAATATTTTTTTATATTGTTCCTTGGCATCAAATATATATTTGAAACCAAGACTCTTCTGCAACATATGTGACTTATTATATCCGAAATGTATCTTCAGCTCTATTTTAGATTTCTTTTGTTGATAAAGAGGCAAATTTTAGAGACCATGTGACATTCGATATGTTGTACATAACTTTTAAAATACTCAACAGCTCAGAAATGGTTAAGTTTAAATTTTTGAAGTATGAAGAATTTTTTTTTCAATCATGATTCTTCTTTTTTTAAGCTGATTAGCTGGGATACCATATGTGTCATATGTGTCTGGGGTTGTCATATGTGGGTGACGTATTATGCTCGAGAGATTTGCGTAATAGGGAGGTAATCTTCTTTTGTAAAGAGGGATAAAGAAAAAAAAACCCAAAATTCGCTCACTTAGTGAGTAATTAAAAATATGCAAAATCCTCTTACTGAATACCCAGGTCAATTTCATTACGACGTTGACAATTTTTTTTTTTTTTTTTTTTGGGGGGGGGTAATTTTTGATTAACAATTTGGATTTATGTAAGTAAATTAAATATTAAGTGTAATAGTACATTTGGTTTGGAACAAAACTTAATGTAGCTCAATTTTTATAATCAATTTCAGAGAACCGAATTGAATTTAAAGAAGCTCAATAAAATGCACATTTTCGAATGAAGCAAGTTCGAGAAAAAGTTTTGCATCAGCTGAAAAATACTGGGGAAAGTTGAAAAGGAGAAGGAATCGAATTTATAAAGAAATATAAGCCTAATTAATTCTGAGTTTATAAGCGATTACAATATCTTAAAATATTACATGTGAATTGAACTACAATCCCAATAGTCCTATAAATTCATAGTTATATCGTATTCATAATTATCTTGAATTTAATAAGAATTTTCTTTTACTAGTGATTTTTAATGCTTTCCGATGCATCCAAATGAAATAACAGATCCTTGCTTTAATCAATAAGTTAAAACATTTCTAAGATGCACCACAATAGTAAAACAAATTATATTTTCTCTATTAACTACGCATTAAAACGTCTCGAGAATGAAATCCTAATTCTACTCTAGTCTCTTTTTTAAGACACCTTATAGAATTTTTGTCTCATTATAACAAATATATTTTAAATGCAGAGAATGTTAAAATTTTTAGAAAGCTTTGTGATCGTTTTTTAGTATTTAAAAAGCAACTTTTTAAATGTTTTGTCTGATAGCTGTGTTTCTATATTTTATGTCTGCTTTGTGCATTCCATGATATGGTTTTTGTAAAAATTTCAGGAGTATTGCTTATCACTTCTCTTCCAGAACTTTCCAGAATCCATAAATTGTGATGGGTTTGCGCTTAGAAATAACTCTTCTCAGCAAACCAAAAGCCCAGTTGTCTAGAGGTGAAACATCAGGGGATTTCAAGAATATATTGAAAAGATATATATGCAATACCTGTGCCATTTTTCATTTTTACAAGGAGATGCTGCGGTAGTTTTTGAAATACGATTGGTAGCTTTGTTTTGATGCAGTTTCACTCTTTGAAAGTAGTTGGAATAAGGAATTTGGCTTTCTCCTGTAAGTATTGGGTATCAAACAATCTCTACTGATTGTATGGTGAGGTGATTTTAATATTCTTAAGAATTATTTTTATTTTTATTTCCAATTGTAAGAGAATTGCAATCGTCAGTTGTAAAACAATCATAAAGCTTCAACTGAAACTTCCTTTGCATTCTCTTCCTACGATTCTGGACATCTTTATTCCATATTTTTTAATAGTAAGAAATATTTTCAACAAAAGTAATATTGTATTTACATTTATCTTCAGGAATATAAATTTTATATAATGCTCTACAAAATTACTTTGAGCTACATGTCTTATCAAAATACAATGTGAAATACTAGCTATTCACAAAACTTCCCTTAATTAACATCTAGGAGTAGGCTCTGACTTTATATTTAAATTTCCAACATCTTTTCAACAAAATAAAAGATGGTTATGCAAATTAAGTAAACTTTAAAAGTGGAGTGAAAATATATAATCAAGACCTATAAAAGTGACCAAGAATTGATTAGAGATAAAGTTTCAGTAATAGGAAATGTGCTAGTGACAAGGGCACATGAGTTTTCTTTCACATATACGAGATTTGTTGAGATTAAAATCTGACACAGTCAATTGGTTGACATTTAAAGGATTTACTTGTATCATATTCTATTAAGCGAATTTTTTGTTAAATTATAGATGGGGTTAGTATTTGCGACAGGGAACTTGAAACTGGTTGAGCACATTCCCTTTTTTAGAAAATTAATAAACAATATTTTGAAACAAAATCCATTATTTTAATTACTTTATCTTGCTTGACCTTAAGTTGAAATTTCGACTTGCGATTCGAGTAACATATAAGCTAAATGATGACACAGTTAATAGAATTATATCACAGATGAACGATACGTTTTTAACTATGAAACTTGGTATAATACTTTATTTATTGTCGCTACAGATGCTTGCAATCGATTTCTTCTCAAGTATAGTTTTTACTCATAAAACTGACTTCATTTTTGAAACTATCCAAACAGGATATGCATTTTTCAAATGTTCATCCAGGCTTTTCTTTAAGTGTTCAAGTAATTATTAAAGATATTTTCCGTTTTGATTAAAAATGTTACTTATATTGCTCATAGGAAATTTTATACGGTGATTTTCCTAACATTTTTAGTTACATAATAAGAATATTTCTCCTCGGAAAACGTCTCATTCTATCGATAGTTTATTTATATCCGCCATACTGGAAACAAAAATTAATCTTGCTAATAGCAAACAATAATTTAAACTTTAAATGATAATTTGTGGACAAGAATTGCTTCCGTAGAAATATTTACATTTTCAAAATCTACCATGGGAATGATTCAAAAAATGTATAAACACCCTCCTATAGTACCATTCTGAAAAAGTTCCACTAACTTAAAGGTATAAATTCGTACAATAATTTGGAACCAACATCCATTTGAAGTTTTATTCCTCCATCTTTCTCCTAAAGATAACAACAAATGATTCTTAACTTCTTATGCCAGATTTCTTGAAAGTTTCTTTTTTTCTTTCGAGATGCGGGATGGACAGCAAACAAAGTTTTTATTTCTTTCACAAACCATTACAAAAGATGATACGTAATATTTCTCATATGGTGCTTTAGAATCTTTACAGCTGTTAGACTAACTTTTATTGAGGTTTTGTAAAGATTCTTCTACTGCAGTATGTTTCTTGCAGTATTAAAAATATCTTGGCCTTCAAAAAGGCCTTTTAAAGGTTTCTCATTTGCTTCACCAGTTTCTTAAGTGTTACTAAACAACGTTAAAGAAATCAATGTCTATATTATTGAATTCCTTCTACAAAACTTTCTGTAATAAGTTTTAGAATAAAGCTAAACGAAAAAAAGGATAAACGTCAAGTCTGATAAGGTTTTTATGACAGGAAATAAACATTTAGTATCTTATATCCATTCGTTTAGGTTTGGTTTTATAGTAAAGATTAGTTACTAATGATTTTTTGTTAAGTTCAGAAAAAGTATGTAAACATATCTGTCAGTCTCATAATTATGTATTTGAAATTTATTGCATTTGGTGGCATATATTTTATTTTCATGTAAATATATAAATTTGAATAGTATTCGATTCGTGTTTTACAATGGAGAGATTTACAAAACGAGGATAGTTCATGAAGTTCCTGTGTTGGTCGACAGACGGTGATGCTAAGGCAGTTTGGTGTTACCATTGTGTGCTGCCCTCTATTAAATGAATTCAAAACAAATATGACACTACTTCATAGGTTAGTTTTATTTACTGCTGCATCGTATTGTCAATGTCATTTGTCATCAGTATGTCACTATCGACGAAACCTGTATTCATCATTATGCATCGAAACATAATAACTTTCATAACAATACTTTTCCTCCGATGTATCTATTTCAAACAATGCGAAGCGGTCTTATAGGAAAATTGCTGCGATGCGAAGGGCTTCATATTCTTGAACTTTGAAAAAGGAAAAACAATTAAGCTATCCAATTCACATATTTTAGCATAGCAATCCTAGCACGTACAATTTCTGAACCACCCTCAAATATCACATTCATTGCATCGGAATGTACTATACCTATAAACATAATTTATATACAATAGACATTAATAATTATTCAAAATTAAACATATTTTCAGAATTCTGGTGGATGGGTAAATTGAGCTTTAAAAAAATGTATACACTTGCATCATATTATTCGTGGACATTTAATCGAATTGATACATTTGATTGAATTTTACTAGAATAAATATATGGATTTAAAGCTGCATGCGAGTGTGTATGTTTTAAAGAGAAATTCATGACAGATTTTTATCTCTCTCTCTGTATATATATATATATATATATATATATATATCATGTAACTCTTAAAACGACATATAGTGCTTTATTCAGTCTAAAATTCGTCACTTTTTCTAATAAATAAGGCTTATTGTCTTTACTGATCAAATTATCCCAATCACATTTATTTCCTATTTATGATGTGATGGTAGTAGCATGCAGGGTTAATTTAAATTCCTACTTTATTTTCTTACATTTCTTGAGTATGGAGCACTTTGAGTGTTGTATGTTGTTAAAAGATCGCAGTTTTTTTTTTTTTTTTTTTTCAAAGATAAAAATCTTTGTTCTTTCATCATTTTGAGTAAATATTTTGTTCGATATGATTAATGAAACTCTGGTAAGCAGTTTCTAATATATAAAAGATATTTGTGGTACATACGAAATGTAAACTTCATGATTTGGCTGTAAAAATAAACATATTGCTTTATACATTCATATAATTTTGATATCAAGTCATGTAAAGTACTGAAATTGAAGTTAATTACAGAGAAATTTCAAGGAGATTAATGAATGTACCAATAATAGATAAAGAATAAAAAAATGCATTTAGCTATTCAAATAAATTTGAAATAAAGTAATGTTTTAGAGGACGAGGAAAAGGATTAATTATTGTCGCATTTCTCTCGGAATAAATATTATTTTGCAGAAATATTAAAATCATACGTTGAAAATGTTTTTCAAATAACAGTTCTGAAAAAAATCTTCTTGACAGATGTCTTTTATAATTTTCGAAAACAAAAGGAAATCTTATTTTTTATAGTAAGTTGAAATACTTTCTAATTAACTATGGCCTTTTCATTCCATTAGAATTGAAACTGGAATTTTTTTTCATTCTGAGTGTATCGTATTAAGAATTTTTAATGTTTCCCCCCCCCAAAAAAAAAAAAACACTGGAAAAGATTAAAATTCTAGGAATCTAAAATACTGTTTGTTACTCTGTCAGATATTTTATAATAACTTAGGAATATTATGTATAATAAAAAGACGAGAAAAAATTGTAATTTAATCACATAATTTATTTCCAATGCTTTAATTTTTAAATTTATTTTAAAAAAAAGTATTCATTCATCATTTGAACAATTTTCTTACTTGAAAATTATTTAAATGACACATATTCTTTTCAAATCACAATTTTTTGAAAAAATAATTATGTAACATATTTGATTTCAACAAATCTTATTTATCAATACATATTCACAAAATTAATTGCTTAATTTAAAGTAGCGTACATATATTTTCTCTTCAAGTAAGAATAAACTAACATATTCTATAGTTTAGGAATGATTGATAGGATTATAATGAATACGGAGTAGAAAACACTGTAATGCAATAATTAGGAATATTTATAAAAAACCACATTTTTTGATGAATAAACGTGCATAATATATTAGTTTAATTCATTGAAAAATGAATTTTTGCTAAAATACTTATCAAAAACAGTTTAGAATTATACGATTAAAAGGCCTAACTTATATTAACTTAATAATCATTATTGTTTATGTCCACATGTATGTTTTAACTTTTATTTGAATTTGTAAACATAATTTATAATTAGTATATTGACTATTTATAATACTTAATAAATATTGAAACTTAATACTTTTAAATATTTTTAGAAAATTAATACATCTGTGTTATTTTGTCAAAGTCGAACATAGAGCTACAGGTGTTAAGAGAGTTATTCATACATCATCAAAATTTGATAGTTTTTGAAAGGTTATTGAATTATAAAACAGGATATAAAATTACCGGTTATGGCTAAGACGATGAAGTCTCTCGTCTACCAAGCATATCGTATTCGTGACTGTAATATTAATATTCTGCAGAATTAACATTTTGAATTCTATTCCTTTCCAACTTTGGACTATGTTATTTATTTGAAACCAACTATACAAATTTTCCTGATTTTAGAAATATATTTTTAAACATTTCTTGAAAATCTAAGAAACTACAAATGAATCATAATTATAACTATAAAATTGTTATTGAAAAGGCAAAAATAATAATTATTATTATAACAATAAACATTCTTCTCATTGTTTCTGTCCTTTAGATTACTTTTTGTTGTATTCAAATATAAAACGATCTAGATTTGTAAAAGCAAAAATTGCTCATACAATTAATACAGCCTTTACAAATTAAAATTAGATGGGATATGCAAGTCGTTTTGGTTTATTTAAATCTATGACACCCATTGAGAAAAATAATTTATCAATAAATTAAACTCAATTAATAACTTGTATTACATTTTCCTTCATTGCATTTTATTTTGATATTTATTGTATTTACACACCTCTCTTAAGATGTATTTAATTTAATTGTTCACTGTTTGTTTTAATCTAAATATCTGAGCAGAATATTGTAGTCTACTTTAATAATTTATTATTACTTTAATTTTGCTAATTGATTTAATAATTTGTTTTTTATCCCATCATTATTTGCTTTCATTCTTTTTGTGGTCAAAATTTGTTTACTTTTGTTCTTAAGAAGCTTTATGAATTCAGTATAGCTAGAACAAATGGTGGTGGAATAAATTCAATTTCTTAACAAAATACTTTATATTAGGGGGATCGGTAAGTAATGCGTTTTCCACATTTAATTCAAACAGATACATGTTTACCAGGTTATTATTTTTAAACAATGATGCAATTACCCTGGTTCACAACTATTTTTTATCATCTAGTGTGCAAGTTTTTAATGCCGAATCGATAAAAATCTATTGTTGTTTAAGCAAAATATCTGGAGATGGTATTTTGGACCTCATCCAAATTTTCAAATTTCTTACCATTTGAAAATGTTGTAATGATAGGAATAAATGTAAATCTGATGGTGCAATATTGGGCGAGTATGGTGGGTGAGGCAATACGTCCCATCCCAATTCCTTAATTTTTTCTAGGTTTCATCTTTCCAGTGCTGTCTTGCATTATCATGTTACAGAATTAAACCTTTTCTGTTGACAATCGCTAGGCACGTTTCAACTAAAGATTGATTTAATCCATCCAATTGTACACAGTAAAGGTCTACACTTACAGTTTGTCCAGGTTTCAGCACTTCAAAATGAATGACTCGGCGAATATTCAACCAAACACAGAAAAGCACCTCAGCTGTACTTCTTGGTGATTCATTTGGAGAAAGTTATTGTCTTGTGCGCTTGGGATTTTCATAGAGGACCCACTTTTCATCTCCTGGGATCAAGCGATCAAATATCTCTTGCGTATTGTGCCGCTGAGGCAATAAATTGAATGTGGTGGATCGGTTAGCTTTGATTTCTTCGAACAGATTATGCAGTACCCAAACACCTACTCTGCGAACTTTACTAATGCAATGCAAATGTTCTTGGATGATCGAACAAGGTTGGTTAAGGGTGTTTGAGTGTTCCTCAATTGTATGACATATATTTGCTTTCACTTCCGATATTAAATGCCATTGTATGAAGCTCTTGGTCTTTCTGATCAGTAAGAGTCGGATCACATGGTACATCTGGTATGATTGGGCAATACACAATGTATAACTAATCAATAAACTTAGCGAAGAGCGCGGATGTGCATTACTAGACGTAGGTAGGGAATGCTACTCGGGGAACATTCGAAATAGCAGCAGCCAGTCTGTCTGTACCAAGCCTAATATATTTGACGAAGAAGCGTATTGTTCAAGACTGAATGACTGCCCTGTGTCTTTTGATCAGTAATAATAAAACCCCGGCTTCATTTTGTAACTGCAGGAGTTTTATTTAAATTGTATTTCATGTAAATAAATTTAATTAATTTAATAAAATGTAATTTTTCTTAATTTGTAGTAGAATGTTCTGTATCCTCTAATGAAGTTCTTGAGAATTAGCTGTTTCCCAGCAATTCGAAAGGTGAAAGTTGTAGTAGTGTTTTAAATCGGCATAGAATAATCACTTATATATATATATATATATATGATGATTTCGAAGAAAAATCATATTAATGTACGTCATCATTCTTAAACACACATCCATTTTTATTTTACTTTATTAATCATTATTCATGACTGAAATAAAAAACATAGTTGATAATTTGAAGTTCAAATGTCGTCCTCGTTACTTGGCCGAGGATTAAAATTACGAATTCCATCGCAAATATCCCTAGTACTGCTTCTAGTGCGACGTTTATAAAATCGATCAATTAGCAACTTAGACAGAATTACATAAGAGTATCGCTGTATAATTTATGCTTCAATAAAAATTAAAGGAAAAAAATCTGTATATGAAGCATGCAAAGGTAATCAAAATAAGATAAAAACAGCAATTATAATATTTAAATGCCATATTAATATACATTCATAAGTTTAATATGAATATAAACATTTAATCATTTTACAATAAAAGTAAAATTTCTTCGATGCAATGCATTCTTCATATTTCGCCTCCAAAAGGATTATTTTCTTTGCGACGTATTAAATAGGGTTTGTTTTAATTTAGCTTATTATACAATATAATTTATTACAATACTTTCTTTGTTGACTAATAATGTCAAATCAATATTAAAATCATTTGACACCAAAACACTCTTAAGAAGAAAGCCGTATGAAAGGAGCTCAAAATTTTTATGGCGAAAATTGCTGCTGGTTGGTTGGTTTGATTCATTTTATTAACATCGCATTTGAATAAACGCAAGAGCTATTGGTGACGGACTTCAAATTTCGAACCTCGATCAAGAGACCTGAGCTGTCACCACTTTCGTTTAACTTTTACACCACGCCAACGGGAAAACTTTGAGCTTCGACAGATTTAATGGGAATCTGCCCAGGATTCGCGGTGGCTCTTTAGTTGCAAAAAGGGCTGTTTCTAAACTGTCTGAAAATTCTGCATAATTTTATTTATTTTGAATAGTTTCTTTTTTCTGATTACATATGGTTTAAGGTAACACATCAATCTATTCGTAAATAAAATTTTAAAATTTATACATTTTTATGCATAATTGTTTTGTTTTGTTTCATTCCAATAAAAAATATAGGAGAAATTTACTATGACAAATATTTGAAAATTTAGTTCATTACGAGTGAAACATGGCATCCAACATATACATAAAAACTTTTTCGATAAAAGTTTAAAAAGGGTTTAGCTACGACATTATGTGGTTAACTAAAAATTAGCCCCTTTGGTGTCTAAAAATGTAGACAACCGCTTATTGGTAATCATCCATTTCCTTACCTTCGTGCAGGCCACATAACATTATCTAGTGAATATTAAAGCAGGATAATAGTTTCCATCACTCCAGAAAACACATTTCAGGTCATTCTTTAGCTACAAATGTTTGTTTGAAATATTATCTAATTTCTATACGTATTAATTGAAATAAAAATATGAATGGAATACACATGTTTCAAAAGCAAGTATAAATTTTATCAGGTGAACCTTTAAAGTTATTATTTAATGGTAAAAGTAAACTGCGCGTCAAGTTACAAAACTTTCTATTTATTCAAAATTTAAGCCTTATTGTCACTTCAAAATTATATTTGAAGGTATTAATTAAAATATTTATTTCTAGAAATGATTTTTATTCTATATACAATCCACATAAAAATAGTGCTTCATTAATAAACGCATAAATTTAAACCATACAATGTTGGCCAAGGTAATGAAATATTATGAACATAAATTACCTTTTAAATTATTTAAGTAATAAAATTTGTATCAGTTACAATATTACTTAAAACATACAAAATATTTCCACATGCACGTAAAAATAAAATTTCAGAAACGTAACAACAATTTTTATCAACCTCTTATATTTGTGATATTACACTGTTTCATTATATATGAGATGAATTTCCAACCATCCCATTATAACTTCAAACATTCTAGATTATGTAAATTATTCTGTTTTAAATTTCTCTTTTAGTTACGAAGATTTTTATTAAACATAGAAAATTATTATTTTTATTTAAAGAAAAAGAGCTTTAAATTTAAAAAAGAAACATTACATTCTGCTCCATTGATATAGACTTACATTACATAAATCAACATTCATTTTCTTATTGTTTTATAAAAATAAACTATCTTTCTAAACAAAATTGTCTTATTTATCATCTAAAACAGTAAAAGAAGATTTTGTTACTAAAAAGTATCGAAATAGACTTTTTTATTTTAGCACTGGATTTCAAAGAAATGTGCGATTTTAATTTTAAAAAAATTGAGCCTTCTATCTTTATCATTACTTTTAATATCATATAAATTAAAAAGAATAAGAAATGATTGATTATACAGTAATTAATTTTAGTTTTTTATAAATAATAATTAATGAATCTAATTCTATAAATGCTAAGATTTATTCATAATATAAATCAGAATTACTGTTTCCGATTAAAAAAATGACTTAACTTTCTCAATGCTTTATTTGATTGCAAAAACCAAACGTTGAAGACGTTTACTTCTCTTAAATGTAGATGGACCTTAAAGAAAACTAAGATCTCTCTTTGAAGTATGTAATAACAATCTTTAAAATTATTTGCTTTTATATCATAGATATAAGAATAAAGTAAAATTGCTAATTATGATTAGTCGATAAATATCAGTATTCATTTAGGAAAGAAATAAATATGATTTATATAGGGTGTCAAAATTAAGATCTTTAAATATGAACTTTCGATCATCACATTATTTTGAAATCTGTTAATCCCTGTAGTGATGGTTCTGATTTGCTAATGATACAATGAAATAAACAAAATATCATAAAAACTATAACTAAATAAAAATCAATAGGAAAATGTTGATCTAAATGAATCATAAAATAAAAATATTCAATTCTGAAGGAAAAATATATGCAAAAGTAATTTTAGAAAAAAATTAAATAAATGTAAAATATAATAAATGGAAAAGCGGAAGAAAATAAAATAAATCTATTGAACAAGGAAAAATATATATATGTTATGTATGTTATATATATATATATATATATATATATATATCACTTATCACCTTAGCACGACCCTGAAATGTTCGCATTTTTACGGACTGTTTATAGAAACCGTCAGTTTTTGTCTCCCTGCAGTATTTCGTGTTTCTTGGCGAGTTGCTCAACATTATAACTGTGTGCATAAAGTGCACTATACATTAAAATGTTCTCGAAACTGAGAAGGCATTCTTAAAATTCCAATAAAGCCGATAAGCATAATCATCTCACTGCACAAAGTTGCAAATACTATTAATTGTTGAGAAAAAAGAGAAAATCGAAACTTCTTAATGCGGGACTTAAACATTGGTTCCTCAACAATTATTATGTAAGAATACAAAAATAAGAAATAAGGAAACTTAATGCTCTATTATTAACAGAAAAAAATACGGAATAAAGGTATATGTTGAAGTAAGATTAAACGTTATTTCTCTTATTAAGATAAAGAGTATTATTACGTGTTTAGAGCTTATTCAGCCAGTTATATATATCTCTTACAAAACTCTATTATTTGTATCACTTCTTATAATGCCAATCTCACAACCTTTTTTGACGCATCTTGAATTATGCAAATTTGAAACTTTTTTTTTGTTATAAAAATATTGCGTTAGTAGAACATAATCCCAAACTAATGAAGTATTGGAGTAAAAATTAAAATTGGTTTAGTAGAATTTAATTCAAAAGTGTTGTGATAATGTAGTACATTAAATAGTAATAAGGGATATGAACACAAATTCTGTAAATAATAGAATATTAGAGCATATATTCTGAAAATAATAAGGTTTTGGAAAATATAATCTAAATATAATTGAGTATTGAAAGCAATAATCAGACAGAAATTAATACTCTGAAACGTTTTACTTAAAACTAACCATTTGGCGCACCTCTATGTTGAAGGTCCAAAACTTGAAATTTTCGAAATGTGCCTGAGAATTTTGAAATGAGTCAGTGGTCGAATAGTTGAGAGATGAAAATATTGCACAATGCTTTCTGAACCAACATGGTGCACAGGTTCATGAGATCAATTTCGAATGAAGAAGGAACCACGAAAGGTGAAGCTAAAGTCTCCTGGGAACAGAATTCTGACATGATAAGTACAATCATAAAAGTTTTTGAATCCGACACAATATATTACTATGAAAATCTCATACATTAAAATCTCTTATATTTCTTATAACTCTTAAAATATTTTGAAAACATTTGAATCATGAAAGCGAAGGGCTATCAGATTATTTTTAAGCAATAGAAATTCATTTGTAAAATTTCCTTTCTATAGAATAACTTATCACTATTTGGTTTAAACATCATTGCATTCTATTTGTTATTTGTGCTGTGTTTTTTTATCAATGCAAGAACATTAAATCAAAATTCGTTAGCTCGATTTAATTATTTGTATGTATGGTTTCTCGTATGAGAGAGAAACATTATTCTTATAAAGAAAAGGAGAATTTTACAGGAATTTCGTTGGCTTCTAAGGAAAGCTTAAGTTATGACTACTTAACGTTGACGAAAAGCTACAAATGCAGAGAGAAAGACGCTAAGCCTGAGCAAATTGTCCAAGTGAATCGGTCGGTAAGTGATTTCTTTCTGCCAGGAAGGCAAGGAGTTGGTGGAGTCTATTTTGAGGAGCTATGTATTATTTTGACCTATCCGTTGTGTGAACTAATTGTTGAACGTTATTGAAAGTGATGTTACAGTTATTGTAAGTATTGTTTTGCTGCTGTATCTACTTTCTCCATAGATAAAGGATAATTCCAGCACCGGCAAATAAAGGTACAGAAATAAAACAAACATGACGTATTCATAAAGACTATTTATTGAGCAAAAGATAAGGAACAAAAAGGATGGTATTTGTATGATTCCATTCATAAAAAACTACGATTTGTGCTCCCTGGAGCAATTGCAAAAAAATTTTCTCTTTCAATAACTGACCATTACGTGTTTGGTATGATGGTTAATACCTTGTATGTTTCCCAGACGATGGCATTTAATCCGTACAACGCCTAGGCATGTTGAGTATCAAAATATGGAGCTGATCTTAGAAAAGATTACTTCACTCAGCTAACATCGTTCTCCGAAGTTCAGGTACATATGTAGAAGAATGTTGACGGGCTGCAATTTGTAGGCCAAGCATGCCAACAAAATGGAATTATTGAAGCATTTTAGTACGAAATTCGGAATAAAATAAAGGTAAAAGAGGATGATATGCAATTCAAGATTGAAGGAGTAGAGAATCCAGAGATTCACGGAGATGTCAGGAACAAGCCCTTCAGAGTCATTAATCATGGACCTTACTTCAGTAATTCTCAGGGATAAACCACTAAAGATACTGGAAAGGTAACTATACTGAATATTTTGAGAATCATCAATGTGATCGCTTTGAAATGATTTTAAATTATCCTGGGGCGGACAAAATCAACCATCATGTATGATATTGATTGTAAGTTGTACTCAAATCCCTGAGTATAGAAGCTTTTTCGTGATTTTTTAGCGAAAAAGAACTGGATATTTCCATTAGTCTATATGACTCAGTTGCACATGGTACTGCAATTCAAGTTGCTGTGTTAACAGGAAACTCAGATGCGGAAATCAAGGATCTGAGTTAGTTGATATTTCTCCACTCTCATTTGCAGTTCGGACTGCTGGATGAATCATGATCAAAATCATTGAGAGAAATTCAAGAATCCCTTGTGGGATCTCCCAGACTCTCACCCCATGCACAGGTGGCCAGCCTGCTGTTGATGGTCATGTTTATGAGGTGATTAGGATTACATTTAAGATGCATTTTGGTAGAACCCTGCGAATGTGGTGTGATGTTTTCTTTGGTCAATCAAATAATGCGTCTTTCTAGCCAGATGAATACATGAGTGGTTTAGACATGTTTTTCTAAGATGCACTTCCCAGAGAATGCTGATACTAAAGAACAAATTAAATTTACTAGCAAATGAATGAACTGGAAGCTATGGTGAGGTCTGAGGGCCGAGGCTACACAGGAGCTGGAAGGAACGTTACTCTATTATTGAGAAACGAAAGGATTGTTCCTTCAAAGCTAAGAAGTCACAAAACTCCAAGCCAAAAGTCATTCGCAATGATCGGATATATATCCATTTTGAGCAAATGATCATAGTTGTATGTGGTACGATTGCAGCAACAACAGTATTGGTAGAGAAGAACAATGTTACGAATCTGCTATGATGCTTCCCTGAAATGTTACTCTTATATTTACATATATTTCATTGGATACCAAGGATAACTTTAGCTATGACTACCCGAACTTGGAGACGAATTTGGAAACCAATTTGATGTCTTGAGGAGATTATTGTTCAACTTTGACAACGAAATAAAGGTTCCTGAATATGCTGGAATCTGATTGATATCTCGATTAGGATGAAAGTTACGGAATTTTTCCTGTGATACCCGACCAGGCTAGAATTGTTGTGAGTACAGAGAAGTGCGAAGTCTGTATCTACAGTTGAATTTGTCGAAATTGTGTTTCAAATGTAAAATATTATTTTGGAGAATTGTCGGTTGTGCGAATTAGTAAGGTCATTATACAAAGTACTGTTACTGTTGTTATAAGTACTTTTTTGTATCCCTTTGTTTTGTTAAATTGCACTAATATACTATATTTTTCTTTATTGTGTTGCTAATCTGTACGTGTTCTATTACTGCTTCGTGATTTTCTATCTGTTTCGTCATTTCCTAAATATGTGTGGATAAAGCGTCATTTTCTATTAATCTCCTTGTTGTTTGTTTTCACTCAATACTCAGAAATTTGTAAAAGTATCTATAAGTATGATTTGAAAATTACCTGTGTTTTAAGACATTTAGTGCTATTAAGACAAATTGGTATAACGATTCTATTCTGGCATCTAATAAACTGCGCTGAAAAAAATATGACACTGATTTGTACGTTATTTTTGATTCGAGAGTCATTTGCCGTAAATTTACATTGAGTCATTATTAATGACTACATCTATAAACACTTACATTTTTGAATTTTTTTTTTGTATCATTCTATTTTTGTGTTAAAATGCTGAAAGTAAAAATTTCTTGTTCATGTTAAATTTAAAATTGCATTATGCTTTTTCTAAGATGCATTCAATTTCAAATCCTCTAAAATAATACAACAAGTAATTATAATTAAATATTTATATTTTTAATAATTTTTTAATTTTTCTTTTAATTGAAAGTGTGTCCTTTCATTTATTTAATTTGCGCATGTAATTTAAATCTTTAAATAATCTTTTAAAAATAAATGCAGTTTTTAGATATGTAAGATTTTAAGTATTTTAATGATCCATTATGTAAATTTCAATATTTCATTGAAATCATGTTCTTAAATGTAATTTAGATACATTACTACTGAATATCTATTTACCAGCTTTCAATTTTCTTTCTCTTTGTATTATGTATAACATGTATTCATTTATGGCACAATGTATTTCGAAAAATAATACATTCTTGCTATTTCCATCGATGAATTAACTATCTAATTTTCATTTGAAATAAACGTTTTCTCAAATATTATATATTATATGTCAATTTCCATCTTTCTCTTTCTCATAAAATGTATAAATACTGACCGATAATAATAATGTTCCTTATATAACTTTAATGTAAAGAACATATTTTCGGATACTACCTTATAAACTACTTCAAATGACATATCAAAATTCATAATTGTATGCTTTTTACAATATAGTTAAAAGTTACTACACAACTTCGACGTTAAAAAGCTGTTTGAATTTTATTTTGACACATTACGCCATAAAAATGTTTATGCCTCTTTATGGTCTCCATGAATGGGGTAATATGCTGTCCCACTTTTATTGGGAAAAATTAACACAGCTGATACATTTAAATAGCGTTATTTAAATTTATTAACTAGCGTAGTCTATTTTACCGGATTATAAAAGTATATATTTTAAGTATACAAATTTACTCAGTTTATGTAGTTAACATGCAATACATTTGATTCAATTTTTTTTTACCGTAAAAAGAATTTATAAATATGACTAAGTTAATGCAATGAAACATTATAAGTTTGAAGAAAATAAAATGTATGTTTAACGTTATTTCTAATTATTATTATTATTTTGCTTAATAATTATAAATGTAAAAATTATAATTTTCAAGAAGACATATATATTTATTTCGTTATTAAATTTTTGGCATAAGGTATTATTTTAAAAATAAACACATTTATTTCCAAATTAACATATTTTTAGATAAGAAAGAATTTTTTTGTAATTTTGTTTAATTTGAGAAATAATTCATTATTTTTGAATCTTTGAATCATGATTGCTGAATCTTAGTTGATTCGTGACATTTACAGAATACCATGATTTGAAATAAAATCTACACAATGATATAATCAACATATATATTTATGTTGTTATTTTAAAATATATTGGTTTTAACTAGAAAATTTAGTTTAATTTTAATCATGGATGAAACATGATTAGTGCTGAACCGCTCATTTTAATAAACCTATACATTTCCAGTCTAGCGTTGAAGATTAGGATTAATTAACAACTACTCTTAGAATAATATTTTTAGTTATAAAGCACTGGTGGCAACTCCATGGTTCGCGAGCCCCTTGCGGCTTTTGTAGGCGAGTGTTACGGCTCTTATGCAAATAAAATATATGCATGAGACATGTTAAGATAAAATTATTCTTCGTTTCCTCTCAAAACTGATTAATTTATTAGCTGCCCAAAGGGCTATTGCTTTTAGGAAACCCAAAAATATCGTACCTGACAATTTTTCAAAAATTTATCTTGATTAACTTATTTTTCAAAAATACGTCATAAATATTTCTCCTGAATTTTTATTGGATTGAAATATAATATAGGTAATTTATTTCGTAATAAATTTTCCCCAATTTTTTTATTGGACTGAAGTGAAACAAATATAAAAAATATGCATTTTATTTACTTATCGATTTATTTATTACCTTAAATCATATGTGAACTAGAATCAAGATATGACTGAAAATAAATAATATTTTACAGAACTTTTAGACATCTGTATGGCAGCCATTTTTTAGTTATCCAATGGGCTATTGTTTTAGGGGGATCACCTTTGGCGTACCAGATTCAATCTTTTTTTTTTATCTTTGCTTAAATTTTAATTATATTTAACTTTAATAAATTCAATTTCATAATTTATCATTTGCTTTAATTTTAATTACTTGTAACTGTTATAATATTCAATTTAATAATTTTTCTCGATATTTTATCACTTATTTAAATTCTTATATTTAATTGAGTAATTTAATAATAACTATAAAAAAATGCGCACCTTGGAAGGCTAAATCTGTTCTTTACAAAATTTTGCATAGAAATCTTTTAATTTTCTTTTACAAGGAGGTTTCTGTACACTTAAACTTATCAATGTACAAAAGTAAAAATTTTAATTCTTTTTTTGTTAGTTAAGATATTGAATAATGTTATTCCAAATTTATTTTAAAATATGACCCATCAAATAATTTTGCAAAGAAAAATTTTAAAAGTTAGGTTTGCTTTTGGATTCAATTCGAATGTTTTCCATCTGAATAAATATTGGTATCGAAAATTTGTTTAATAAATTGTTAGGTTACTTCACTCGAACTCAGTTAAATACAGATCAGTTAAAACAAACCGACGCTTATTTTTAATAAATTTTAATTAAATATTTCAATAGAAACAAAAACTGAGGTTAGTTTCAGCTCAAGCTCTTTTGGTTTACAATGTTTTTATTATTGAACCTGTTTTCAAAATTCAATAACTTCAACAGCTTTTATCTTGGCAAAAACTGTTTGAAAGGATTTCTCATTTTCAATCATTTTGAAGAAAAATGAAGTGTCATGTAAGGACTCTTTACAATATGTACCTGGAAGCACATGATAAATGTTATTTTAAATATTTCCCCCCACAATATCGTTAAAAAGTCAGTGTCGCCAGTCATCCATGTTATAAAGTATTCTTAATAGATAAACATTTTTTCTGTAACCATGAAATTAATTCTACTTCACGTTATTGATAAAAACCATGACAATGGAAACATCTGAGCTTAAATCGATAGAATTGTAGAGGAAGGAATAAGAATCAATCGTTAGTACGGTCTTACCTCTTATCAACAATTAGGCCTGTCATCTTTTATTTCATTTAAATTAGAGAAAAATGTCCTTCATTAAGAAACAAATAAACTTGAGAAACAAAACTTTGTGGTAACTCTGTATGATGTAAAAATGCGTAAAAAATAATTTTGTGTATAAATTCAAAGCATAAAAGCAATAAATCCCACCTATCTACGGAACTTAAAAATAACATTTACATATGCACATTTAAGCGTGTTATTGGTCAAAAGTAGCAGCATTGGGGATATATTATATATGTATCAATGTTACTAAAATACATGAGTGTTGATGGCTGTATCACCATGATCAAATCTTTGTGCCGATGTACTCATATGTATTACTAGACGTATTTTGGAAACTAAAGAAAGTTTTTTCATTGAATCCTGACTTTACAAAGGTATAGTTTTAATGACCATGTTTGATTATGTTTAAGTTCTAGAAGCAAATTTAAATAGAGTTTTTTCATTAAAAGATATTTTATTTCAGGTGAAGAAAAAAAACCTTAAAATGCCCACTGCAACATAAAAAGTTTCACACCAAGAAGTAAATATACGAATGGAACGAAAACGAGTAAATGAGATGTACATGCATTGAAACCGAAACGCTGACAATTTCCTAGGAATGACAAGGTTGATTAAAAAAAATACAGGTATGAAAGCAAAAATAAATAAGTAAATAAATAAATAAAAAGTTTAATTCAAAATTTGCAAAGAACAGATTTAGCCACCCAAGGTGCGCCTTTTTTATAAATATTATTAAATTACTCAATTAAATATAAGAAATAATGTAAGCGATGAAATATAGAGAAATGGACAATAGTACACTTTTCTGATATTAAAATTAAAGGAAACAATAAATTAATGGATTGAATATATTTAAGCTAAATGTAATTAAAATTAAAGCAAATGATAAAAAAAAGTAAAAAATGATCTGCAGCACCAAAACGTCCCAACTAAATTAATAGCACTTTGAGTAGCTAAGAAAAAATTAATAATTCGTTGATCTACCACTGGTCCTGATTCTGTAGGACATCAACTCGTAGAGTTGTCAGATGTCATCGTACGGGATAACTTGCTACACGTTCCAATTGGTGAATTAAATTGATACGTTCCAGAAAACTTCGGAGAAGACTGCTCATCTGTAACACGCTCCCCAATGGAAACCAAACTTGCTCTATTCGGAAAAGATCTGGAGAACGAGTCGTCAGGGAAGTGTAGGAAAAGCAAGACAAGCAACAGGAAGGCTTGTCAAATGCGGCCAGAAATTATATATTTCAAAGGTATGCTCAGGAGTCCAAGAATCGACAACATTACAGTGCGTAGAATCTCGTCGACGCACCTCTGTACTGTAAGCGTATCACATACATACAACAAAATGGAGTTGGGTTTCAAATGAAATGACACCCTAAGTCATAATTCCTGGTTATCGTATTGCATGTCGATCAACAATCAGGTGAGTTTCCATACGCTTCCTTAACAACGCCAGCCAGTCAACTGGAGTCTATTCATAGTGGAACTCATAGCTGAAACAGTTCTACTCCAGTCTGTGAGTTTGCTGATCGAATGTTCCCTGCAAAATTGCAGACACATCTGGCGATATGCATTGGTGAGAGACAATCGGCGCTATGGCCTCAGTGAAATCATATCCGTTCGCGAGTAGCATATCGATGGTCATTGCAATCACTCGAGTCTAGGTAGATGTCGAATCGTTAAAAAATGACGCATCGGGTGGTGTTAGCGTCGACTGGACGATTGCTCAGCTAACGCTTTCTGCTGTTATCGCAATCTAGCATCGTCAAATGGAAGAACCGCTGTGACCCAAATGAAGTCCAAGTGATCCATTGATTCGACTGCCTTGCTTCCTTTTGTCCATTTGCAAATAGTGACAAAAAATACTTCCTTTCAAATTGTGATATCTGTTCATATTATTCGAGAATCTGTTTGTGAGGCATTGGTACAGTTCACCTGCGTCGACGGTACCACATTTATATGGAATTTATGCCATAGCATTAGAATGTACATCATATTATATACCATTGGGATTTCTACTGCAATGTGCTAGAGTTTCAAATAATCAGTAATAAAAGTAGAGTTGTAACACCCGACCGACTCAGGCGTCATCTTGTGCCATCACTAATTTCAAATATTAAATACTACGACACAAATAATTACAGAACCACCAAAACAACTTTCACAATTTATTAGTATATATTTACTATGACAGCAATAATTATGCTCTCCAGGTTAAGTTTTCTAGCACCTTAGTTCAACCCACCAATAATAATCTAACAGACTCTTACCAATATCTTTTATAGACTGTAACTCCGAATCTGGAACAACTGCTGAAAATACTAGATCGAATATACTAGCCTCAATACTAGTCT
The DNA here is from genome assembly GCA_019974015.1 of Nephila pilipes. Lineage (NCBI taxonomy): Eukaryota > Metazoa > Arthropoda > Arachnida > Araneae > Nephilidae > Nephila > Nephila pilipes. The sequence continues at coordinate 64,888 of BMAW01126590.1, read as the reverse complement.
TTAATTCCACCTTCCTCTTATATAACACTTAGATTTCACCTCCACTCACTACAACGCCTCTCTGATCCTCCTTCAGATACTCTACTCCTTCAGAGGGAGTTTATATAATTCTTAATTCAACCGCTTCACTTCATTCCTAACTGCTTTACATATTAACGTTCTTCATCACGTTTCATTTGGGGTTGGGCAAAGGTTGTTTAGTGAAAGCAATCAATCTCAACTGAAAGTCTCCAAGGTTAGTGAAGAGAATCCGCGAATAGCCCAATGTCACAGAGTTAATCATTTTCATATTCCATTGTAATGTATATGTTTACATAATTTTGTCTTAGTTAGTAACTAACTTTTACTTGCGTCGCTGTTTATTTTATAGAGTGTATTTTTTTCCGATTTGAGTGTATTTTTATTTCCGATTTCAGTGCATTTCTTATATCATTACGCTATTGCTGAGATTACGAAGACATGCTCAAAAAACAATTAATTGAACATGCTGTTATGCAGTAGTCTGTTAAGAGTTATAAAAACTCACTTCGTAATAATTCCAAAGTCCAAAACTGAAAAGCGTTTTCTCACTTTTTCTGAGAGATACTGAAACATATAGTAATTTGCATTTCTAAAGAGTCTTAAAGTCATCACGTTTCTCCGTAGCAGATTATAGAAAGTGAATTTTTCAACTTTCAGTGTTGTTCACATAACTTACTTTTGTTTCAAATTAATATCTATAAGCAAGCTTTCATATTAGTTAGGAGTTAGAAATTATTTCCGTTGAAACAGAAGAATTTGAATACTTTTGTAATCATTTATTTCTTCTCCTAATTCTTACTTTTATTATTTGAGCATGTTATAGTGCAGGGAATTATCCAATTTATGCGTAAATACATTTATTTATTTACTATAAGGTATATATTAAAAGGTTTAAAATGGTGATTACACAACATATACAAAATAAGAAAACATGTATAAAACATTCAAAATAAACCCAATATAAACAAATTTTATTAAAATTATATTATATATTCATAGAACAGTTAAATCTTAATCCATTATAAACAATATACTTCCACTTACACACAAAACGTTTCAGCTAAAAAAATAATTCACAACAGGCCATGGCCATTACAAATGCTCAGATACAAATAAAAGGTCAAAAATTAATCAAATCCCATTCAATCCAAGAAACGTTGATTTGAAGAAAAGTGTATTTACGATATATATTTCAAAGACTAATAAAGATAAAGTTATATAATTATTATAAAGCAATCACTGATATTGTTAGAAAAAAATTAATCTTAGAACGAATCATCTATCACCTTTGTTTTTTGACATTCGACTTTTCAGATTTATAACATTCTTGAAGGTATTATATTTTCCAATTTCGTATAAAGTAGTATTAACTGTCTATTTATTAACATAGAAAGACTAGCAAGATCGCTGATAATGATTTGACAAAAAAACCCAAACATTCAATTTCTTTTACATTGACATACCTCATACATACTTAACTAAAATAATTTTTTGAAAAAAATAATCTTTAGAATCTATTTCATGCTCTAACATTCTAGATTAACCTCAATATATTATGAATGCATCGATTAATGAACATGAATGTGTATTAAAATTAAATACATTATTTAGAAGTTTGAAGTGTTATCACAAGAATCATCAATAAAATATAAAGTTTGAAAGTAGAGTTTGGAACATTAAAAATAAACTATATTGGGACAACATTCGAAAAAGAATGGGAGTAATCAATATCGAACGATATAGCAGTCACCGTCTAGGTACACTCTAAGGCAGCAATAAATTATACGTCATTGTCGAAGTTTTCCAGTAGAAAACTTTTAAAGCGAAAGTGAGAAATGAGCTTCGCATATTCCAGTGAATACATATCCGGACCTAGACTATAAATAAAGAATTCTATGTTGACCAAGCTCACACGATTCGATCGAATACGGAGATCCAATTCGATCAATAATTTTTCGAGAAACGGAAATTTCCCCTTTTAGTCTTCTAAAAAAGGCGAAAGAACAGGATCTTGCAATTTGTTTCCGAAAAAAAATATAACATGTTGTTAACTTGAAGAGGAGACTAGAGAAATATTCGGAATGACATTAAATAAGGTTTAGTATTGGTTCCCGAGATAAAACTTTTACGACTGGAAATGAGTTTCTGCCAAGGAAACGCCTCTAGATTAAGTATTTACGTGTAATACAATGAATGGTTTATTGATCGTTAATGAAACCTAACAATGTCTTAAATCTCATATTTTCCATTCGTAATTTGTTTCTGAAATAGTAATGTAATAATGAAATTTATTTTCCTGCATTAGGTTGTAAATGGATCACAATGTCAACATATGTTAATGGATATTTTATGACTTAATATTAAGTGGTATTAATTTAATATTAAGTGTTGCAGAAAAAGGGATAAAATTGGATCTACCAATGTAGTATATTTAATATATTTAATAATTCTAGTAAGCATTTAATGTACTTAATAATTCTTGTAAGTATTTAGTGTTTTTATAATATACTAGCTGATACCCGCCCGCTTCGCTGGGCAGACGATAATATTATATTTTGGAACCTATACATAAAATATCAAGAAAATTGGAGCATTGAAACGACCTTTGTGTTCTCTAGATGGTTTTTTATCGGCATTAATTATAACCTTGAACTCCTTTTGGTCTTTAGGAACTGAATCAACAGCAGCTTTGAAATCGTGAATATACCTGTTATGTTCATGTAGCTCCTTTTGTAATTGGCTAATTCTGGCTTAACACCTGGGAAAATACCACAATGAATGTTTCTTTCACGTTCATCATCACAGAGAAAGTAAAACTGAAGAAAAGAAGGTTGTTGAGGAGGCTCAGCCAATAGGCTACCTGTCCTGTGGTATACCTGGCCCTGGACTTTAAATGTTGGCATAAAATTTCCTTCCTTCAATTATTTTGCTCCGAATGACGTCATCTGAAAACATCCATTATACTTGCGAATTGTAGAAAGAAAATGTTCTGAAAGCTGATCCTTATGGCTAAGAAGACTATTCAAGGGTTCAGGGAAGGATCTAATAACAGGAAGCAGGACTTGACCACCAGTCCAGCACATTCCTTTAGGTTCTTCGATCCTTTTAAAGCACGGCACCTCGAACAGGGCAAACGTTTTCCGATACTGACAATTTTATCATTTGAATAGTCAATATATATTTCATATTTAAAACCAGACAAATTTTTGGAAGTCCATGGCGCTAAATTAACTTTTGATCTTTTATCATTGTATTTAATTACAGCTGCCTGATTCACGTGGGGGGGTATTAGAAAAGTATTTTCTTACGCTCTATGTACTTCAGGATGGCTTTTAGTATATTTTGAAGCAGCTTCTCTATGTTCTTCAGGATGACTTTGAATATATTTTGTAGCAGCTGGTCTTACTTGTTTATATCTAATTGAATTTGTGAATCTTTTTCTTCATTTCTTTTACCTTTATTTAGTTGAAGAGATATTACATCATTAATAATTGATTCCCTTGAACTTGAAAAATCAATGTTAGATATTGATTGAGTCTTTGAAACTAACACAGACACATTTTCTTGAGGCTGAAACATTAAAGATGACACATTTTCTTCATTTTGTTTCACATTATCATCACCAGGATTAACTTTACTTTTATTTGTTAATCCAACTATTTAAATAAAACATCAAAATGACCACTATTACAGTTTCCCGTAAAACGTAATATTTTTTCCCCCTGAATTGTTTCCCCAACAGAAGCTATAAGGCCTTGATAACAGAAGCTATAAGGCCTTGATAAACTTCGGCCTACCTTGATAAACTTCGAACTGACAGGGAAATAGCTCTGCCGCCGCCATAATTTAGCAAATAGATCCATACATGTTTGGTTTACACATTTCGGTAAAATATAAATCGTTAGTATTATAAGGGGGGCCAGATAGCATTTGAGTGTAGCATTTAAACCGATCCCAGTTGTCAAACACGTGAGAAACAATAATATTTCTCATTTTATACGCCATCGATATGTCACCGAACACCAGCAAAGACAGAGACGAAAATAAACACGCTCCGTCGCCAAGAATTTTAAAAACTTTGAAAGCAGTAGGTATTCCATCGATCCAAATATATTCAACATCCATTATTAAGAACTATAACTGAAAAGTAAATATGAAAAATCAATTTTTATTAACCTACAATGAAATACTTTTCAAATTAAAAGATAGAACCGAAATTAACTTTTTTAAATCAAATTATTTTAAAATTCAACAAAAAATACTAACAAAAAAAAGGAAGTATGATAAAAAATTTTAGCAAAAAGTCACCCGTATTACGTGATCCTTTTTGCAAAAGGATAACTCTTACGGTAGCAGCATATCTGGAACTGCAATTGAATAGACAGAATAGCTCTTAAAAATCATAGCATTAAAAATAATTCTGTATTCTGAAAACAATAAAATATCCAGCCATTTTAAAAAATGAAAAATGTTTTATTTCCTAGAAAACAAAAACTAAAAATTACCAAAATACAGAAACAAAACTTTTGCATGATATTTACATTAGGTTACAATTAATGCATACATCAAAATAAATATTTTGATAGCTACTTATGTTTCTTTATCAATGACATGAATAACATACCGTTATTATTCATTTGTTAAAAGCCAACTTCAATAACTTGGTTAGATAGCGTTTAGATTTACAAATGTAGTTTATCAATCATTATTAATAATAAAATACTTTTCTCATAAATTTAAAACTTACGCCTAGGTTCCACAACAATAAAAATTATCGTTTGCTCAGCAAAACCGAAATCAGCTGGCGAGAGAAATCAGCTGGGTTTACCATAGTATAGCTTTTTAAAATTCACAATGCAAGGTCATTGAAATGCTTCGACTTGGCGGTGGAAGATATTTGGTGATATTTTGCAAAAAAGAGCCTCTTCTCCAAAATCTTGCCAATCATCCATCAGCGCTTCAATATTAAATTATTTGGTATTTTCCCATTTCGCACGCGCAAATCTCGCAAGTAAACTTAATTGGTAGCGATACACAGTATACATTTAAAAAAATATATTCCGTTTGGCGTCGGTCATGTAATTTTTGGCGATAAAGTCGCCAAAATGACATAACCGATGGGTAAGAAAAGATTAACCGATGATAACTACATTTTGGTTAAGAATTCCATAAAATCCGTTCTTAGTGAGCGTCTACATCGCAAAATGAGTAACTGTACCAAATTTCAAGTCAATCGGTTGTATAGTTTTAGAGATATCGTGATGAGTCAGTCAGTGGTATTTCGCTTATATATATATAGATATAAATTCTATGTTGAATTAGACAGATAGTACACATAAATTGTCTTAAAGTTTCTCTTTGCTTTGAATTTCTTAATCTTTTTTCATCATAACCGGCAGTCACTTCGAATTATCGTCTATATAACAATTATTTATTGATCCTATATGATGTTATCCTATTTGATTATGTGTATTTACCCTATATGAATGCTTAATAATTTTCATATTGACCAATTGTCATTAAGGATTCTCTTCTGTAAAACAATTATTTATTGACCCTATATGATTTATCCTATTTGATTATGAGTATTTACCCTAAATGAATGCTTAATGATTTTCATATTAACAAACTATCATTAAGGATCCTCTTCTGTAAAACAATTATTTATTGATTTTATATGATGTTATTCTATTTGATGATGTACATTTACCCTATATGAATGCTTAATGATTTTCATATTAACCAATTGTCATTAAAGATCCTCTTCAGTAAAACACTTATTTATTTATCATATATGATGTTTGTCATTCTTGAAACGAATAAAATAATAACTGTAGTTATAAGTAGTTTTTTCGTTGATAATCATCTATATATAGCATCGCGTTAATTTCACTTCTGTTATTCGAATAACTATTGAAAAGCCCAATTTAGATAAATGTTTCATTAAATGGGCTATAGCTAAAAAAAGGGATTCCATATGAAATATTCGATATATGAAACTATTTTAATGATTCATCATGAAATTAGTTTGATTTATGAGAAGTGTCTTTTGAATGCTTGTGTTTATGGTTTAATTGGAATAGTATGAGTTAATTATATTTATCATTAGACATTTTATGCAATAATTATAAAAAATGATAGCTTACAATTTTCATTTGCTAAATTTTTTGTTTTTCATTAAAACTGAAGTGGAAAGATCAATTTTATAATCGTTTTATAGAAAGAGAACAAGGAGAGACAAATAATCAGCAGTCATATCAGGGTATGAGATTTGAGTTCTTAATATAATAATACTGTGGTTTATATAATATTTCGATAAATGGGAATTTTTATTGTGAATATATATGAAATAGAAGTGATTATCTTTCATGAACTTAGTTGGAATAATTTAATTTTATTTCTTACACTTAACCATTGCAAGCAATAATTTTTAGAAGTAATGATGCAAAAAAAAATATCTGTATAATTTTTTAATAATTTAATTTTATTTGGAATTATTTCCCTTTTATTTTAATGCATTCATTTTTAATTATTTATTGAAGATTTGAAAACTATAATGATTACATCATTATTAAAAGTTGATAAAGTAACTCTGATTTTAGAGTAAATATACTAAAAATGAGAAATCTAACAAATTATTCTGACACTTTATAATCACGTATTTGACGCAAGTATTTACGAACTTGATAGTAGTTGTAACCAAACATTTACGTTCATGTTTAAAAGAAATTTGTAACTGTACCTACCTGCAGAATTGTTAAATAAAAAAATATTATAATTGCAGAAAACAGCTTGTCAATTTTGAAGTTTATTCTTCTGCTTTTTCACTAATTTCTTCCAAATTATTTTCTTTTTATATTTCATGATTTTCACATGTGTGGAATTTATAAGTGCTAAATCATAGATAATTTTAATCTAAATTTAATTTTTCATTTATATATATTCCCGAAAATTGTAATTATCGGATACATATATTTTAGTTATACTTATATGAATAAATTTTTATAAAAATATCATGTTCTACAAAATAATGCAGCATAATAAATTAGTCAGCTGAAGGTGAAGCATCGAAATATAGTACCCGGGCATAGGAAATCTCAACAGGTGGGATTCATCTTCTTATCCTTAGTCATTGGATCTGGAATAGCTAATTACTAGCTCACCAAAGTATAGTACTACCAAGATACTCTGGCATATAATGGAGTAGCAGTCCACCGGATTACTAGAAGATCCCTAATAAAACAACATAAAATCGACTAACGCTATTTATAATTGTATAAAATGCAGTATAATATAATACAAATAAGGTATCAAACACACGAAATAATTAAAATTGCCAAAAAGTATATGACCTTGAAATATGCTGAAATAAAAACAGCAAAAAAGCTGATAAAATAAAAAAAAGGCAAATCACAGTCAATTAAGTCGAAGAAAAACTACAAAAGGGATAACATATGTAAAAAAGAAAAAAAAATGTGAGAAATGGAAAGTAAAAAAAAAATTCCAGAGGAAAAACAAAATACTTTCATTCCCCTTCATTTTCGGTAAAAAACAAACAAACTGGAAGACGATTTCTTGTAATGAATAAACCAAGAGTTACTACGATACCAATAGGAAATTACTATAACAGCCTGCAGAAAAAACAGATATATTGATAGCAAAAACAGTTTATAGAATGTAAACTAATCAGATAAAGGAGCAAAAAAAAAGTAGCAGTAAGCTGTATACCTGTGTAAAAACTTGGATTGCTCGCAGGTTGGATAGACGATTTGCCAGATTATAGAGAGAGTGCTACATGTTTAATTCAAAATATCGATGTTAGATAAGATAATACTACTAAGCATACAATGAAGTCTTTCACCTGTAATTGCTTAAAAAAATGTTCATTTTAACGTATTTATTTTCATTTGTATGACAGCATATTTCAAATAATATCAAAAATTTTAAATATATTAATACAGATTTTATTACCATGCAAATTAATTGGGACAAGCTAATTTTTTTCTAGATGTATCTGAACCCACTTCAAATTGATTTTATCTGATTAGACTTAGTATGCACCACCTCAAACCGGATTTATCTAGTTAAAATGAGTGTGACTGATCAACCTAACTGGTTTTAGTGTAGTAGTACTTACATAATCTTCAGTTGTAAGCCTTTGAGTGATATAGTTAAAAGGAAGTGTCTTAAATTATAGCTGTTAAGGATCACTTTTCAATGGCTATTACAGAATAGCTTCTGCAGTTGGTGTAGGCAAATTAAGTGCTTCAAGAATTCGAATTTCATTCAAAAATGCGGATCGGCCTCTCCAAAAAGGAAAGGAATTTATGGGTGCGAGCGATAAACTATTGCAAAAACTGTTAAAATTCTATTTAGAAATTTCAAAATTAATCGAAGAAAAACACGCTCATACCCTCAAATATATTTATTGGCATCTTTTTTGATGTGAGAGGCCGAACTGTATGGCATAATCTTCTGGACTCTGGACGCAATGCAAGGAGACCAACGATTTTTTTTTTTTTTTTACTTCTAACATGAAGTTAAAACGTTTAGTATGAACACAAAAGTACAAATCATGGACTTCTGAGGACTAGAAGAAAGTAGCTTTTAGTGATGGAACTCATTTATTTGTGCTCGGATACATTGCAGATGTTGCGAGACGAAGAGATTGGGAGCCTTTAAGACAGAACCATATCCATCCGAATGTAAACCACTCGCTGAAGCAGAAGTTTTAGCCTTTTTTAACAGCAAATGGCACTAGAAGCTTAGGTCTTGTTCAAGGTAGTATGAATTTTACTAAATACGACGAAATACTACAGTAGAAGATTGTTTCATTCATGAAAACGTTTAACGTAATGTTTCAACATGAATCGGCTCCTTGTCACAATGCAAACTGTTAAAGACTTTTATACCGGAAAATCAAATTAAAGTGTTGATTGGCCTGGAAATTCTCCAGACCTATATCCCATTGAGAACTTGTGGAATATTGTGATGATGCGTTTTGGTAAGATGGAATTGTACAACAAAAGAACGCATGATACACAACCCAATTCAATTGTGGTTTCATGATGATGAACTCAAGAGCATGTGTACCAATCTAGTAGAGTCATTGCCGAAATGCCTACAAGAGTTCATTCTGCTAAAAGAGGACATACGTCATAATAGAAAATGCATTGTAAATGCGTAGAATGAATAGAAGCATAGTTATCTAAGAAAAGTGGTTGTTTTACTTAGTCCCAATCAATTTGCACGGGTAGGTATGTCAGTGATATTTAATAAGCATGATTTAAGAATTTATTGATAATTTATTATGAACCTATTCATTCCGTCTTTGTATAAATATTTAAAATTATTTTCTATTTAACTATTCCTCATTCAGTTAATCCAATGCACAATAAGTATTTATAAAAATACAATTAATTTTAGGTTGTAAATACTCTAGTTATTTTCAATGTGTTTATTCTCAATTAACAGATTTTTTTAAGTCACAACAGCCCAGTTTTAATGCTGATAATCTCTAAACAGGAGGACAGACAAATAAGATTCCAACTTTCAAAACTCATCGTGTTGAAGGGAGGATGTACGTTACAAATATTGCAGTTAAAATTCCTCCAGTTGTCGTAAATTTGCCCACAGCCATGTGTTGTGGCTTGATAGCCTTGTCAGTGCCGCGAAATCGCAGCTAGTATACTTTCTTCGAGTCGGGTATTCGAGTCCTAACGCTACTAAAAATCTTTCGTGTTGTGGGAATGATACAGGTTAAATCTATCGAATCTCCGAGTCCTTGCATTGGCGGGGTGTGGAATTTTGAAGAGGGGATGCTAGCTCAGATAACGTCCTCGGCACTTGATCTAGGTTTAGAATTACGATATCAGTCCCCAATAGCCTTCTTAAGGTTAATCCTACCCTTTCTTGCTGAAAATATTTCTTTGCCAATAAATGCTTAGTGTGCGAGTGATTGTCTCCTGGGTGGCTAGTTAGCTAGCTTTGAAACCTTTTGATTGATCTAGGGCATATTAGAAATTCTACCAATAGCCCTCATAATCCTAAATGCGAAGTTTAAAAACAATCAATTAATGAATCAATCGAGTTTCTACCTCGTTACATATGGATTCCAAATTAAGGAAAGTCGTGTATTGTATACAGGTGTATATCGTTCAATATATATATATATATATATATATATATATATATATATATATATATATATATATATATATTAACGAAAGCCAAAATACATCAATTGAAATTGCCATATTTAATAAATTATAAATATTTTTAAAAGAAAAAATTTAGGGCATTATTACATTTTATAAAATAAACAATACTGTATATAAGCAAGCAAACAAAAGATAAAAGTAAGATAAAATCAAAATTCACCGCACAAAATGCACATTCAGGAGGTTCTTTTGCAAAATGTCGCACGATTTCACTCTTATTTAAGAATGAACTACAAAATATGGCACATCATTATTGAAAAGTGAATCTAGAGCACGCGTGAAACAATTTGTATTGCTATTTAAGACGTCAGAAAAAACTGGATATAATTTAAAAATCATCGCAGTGTGAGAACGGCTAAAGATTTTGAATGATGAAAAACCACCAGCAGTGATGAGGAAACAGTTTAAATTCGAAATCGTCCGCTCCTTTATTAACAGATTATATTGCTGCAAAAAAGAGTAAGAGCGTTAATGGGAAACAAGTTACAAGTTTCTTAATGTCTGAAAGATTTCTTGGCAGAATTCCTCTAAGGAAATCATTTATATCTAGATAAAATCTTATTGACAATCTAAATAAAAGGGCTGATCTCTTTCCTAAGGAATATATCTAAAAAGGTTTTGACTGTTGGAATATTACCCTTTTTTCGATAAGAGATTTCCGAAGTGATGGACGTGATAATATTTGGTGGCGCAGAAACGAAAAATTGAAATTCATAAATGTCGCTCTTTCAGTGAAGTATGCTGGCGGAGGAGTCGTAATTTGGAGATCAATGACGGCTTCTGATGTTGGAAACTTACCCTTAATAAAGATATGGTGTATAGTTTAAAATACTTGAAGATATTGAAAAATAAGTCTCAGGCATTTGTTGATAGTTTACAGCTTAGAAATGAGTGAATCTCTCAGTACGAAAAGGATTCAAAACCCACACACAAAGGATTTCTCTTTTAAAACGTACCTGCATAACTACATATTACTACTACAAACATATCTATTTGAAAGATTAGTTTTTATTTACGTCGCACTAGAAGCAACACGAGGGCTATTGGTGACGGACCACGTAATTTTGAACCTCGGTCAGGTAACGAGGACGACACCTAAGCTGATACCCCCTCTCCGAACTTCCATACCACGCCACCGGGGGGACTTTGGGCCACGACAGATTTAACGTGCATCAGCCCCGGCTACACGGCGGGTCTTTGGCAGAGAAGGATCGAACCCGCGACTGAACGAAAACCGCCGGTCACGAATCCGAAACCATGATCACTAGGCTACCGCGGCCACTAAATATCTATTAGAAAACATTCATTAACTAAGGATGATATTCTGAGTTAAGAATTGATTTTATTAAGTAGAGAATTTCCTATTTATTAATTAGACATAAAGAGTTTCAAAATGTTTATGATTGTTACTTCTTAGCATTGTTTGGAAATAGCCTTTGCTTGGAAATTCATAGGGCAGAGTAGGTAGGGTCTTCACTTTTACCAATTAAAATTTTGGAATACTAGAAGGCATTGCTTGGAAAAAAAATTGTTTTGAATTTTTATATAAATATATATATATTTATATAAAAATAAATCTAATTAAATTCATTCGATTTCTAGTAATAAAAGTCTTGTAAAATAACATGAATTACTACATTTCCTTTCCTCTTTGCTTTTCGTAGTCTTTGATAAAACATTTCGCATCTCAAGAGGTAAGGTTAAATATTATATAATTTTGTATTAATATTTTTAGCCTTATATTTTCTTATTCAATCCTAATTTTAATTTTGCAGTACTTAAAGTGTCTTTTCTGAATGCGAAGTAGAATTTATTCAATTTCTAACACTTTTCGATTACTTTTCTTTGCTGCCTCGTGCTTAAAATTTTAAATATTTGTATTGAAAATATTTCATTAATTTTTTCACAATATGTATTAAGTTTCAACCAATGGTAAAAGTTGCACCTTTGAGAAAAAAATAGCTGCAAAATAACATTCATTACAAATTATATTCATCAAATTTTCAAACTGAAAGGGGAATTAAACGCATGAAATTATTTGTAAAAACTTGAGGAGTTTTATTTTCCTTTTTCCCTTATTTGTCTTATTTTTTATTAGCGATTCACAGACAAATAGAACATGCATTAACTCAACATCCATACTAATTTGGTAGCTTCTGAATAAAAATCGATAGTCGATTAATTAGAAATTCTAATTCTTAAAGAATGTAAGATTTTTAAGCGGAAATATTAAATATGCTTGATTTAGAGTTAAATTTATTCTATTAATTTATTATTTTTCTTCAAATTAAAATTTTCTGTATTTTATTAAAAATTATTTTTGTGTCCTTAATTAAAAATCAATAATAACAGTTCCAAGACTCATTTCAAATTGACAGAAAAATTTGTTCTTATTACGAAGAATTATTTAAAATCTAAATATGGTATTTGAAAGCTTTAAAATCCATGGTACTGTCAGATGCCGCAATGCAAAGAATACAATGGCTCTCAAATGAGATATTTATCAAACTTTGTACAGAAAAAATGCAATTGTTTCTCTATTAAAAGCGTCTTGCCAAAAATAAATAATAATAAATTAAAGATAAATAAGATAAAAATATTATTAAAATAGATTAAGAATTGTAATAAAGTACAACGAACATTATAATAGCAAAAATAAATAAATAGAAGTTACGAAAAATAATTCATTACAGCAAATTTTCATATCCGTTACCATAAATAATTCCAAATCTTTGAATCCCCATATACAAGAAAATATTATATTTTAAAATTCATTTTAATTTCAAGTAATATACGCTCTCCCGAGACATAAGAAGTATTATTTGTGGTAACAAATGAAGAAAAATTGTACGCAATGGAAAGAAATTCTATTCTGTTAAAATTCAAGTAGTTCGTGTTTTATTGGGATACGTATTTTGTCCTGATTTAAATTAAAGTCGCTCTCTACAGAACTCAACTAGTGTAACTGGAAGTATTTCTCTTATTCTTGAACTACATCAAGTGACAGAAATTAAACTTAAGATTACATCTAAATTTCCCACCTATTACTCCTCGCTTTGTCACGAATTTAAGGTTCATTTAAATTTAAGATGCAGCAATAGAATCAGGCCACAATGGTACTTGAACGTTATCGGTTGGGAAGATAACGAATCCAACCATTTTGAATATCGTTCACATCACAGGAATAAAGCCTTAGACACTCATCTGTATATAAAATGAAGTTTTTTCTGAAAGCTTAAAATACCTTTGAATTTCCTACAACTGAAGGAATTGTTATCATAGAAATACATTGAGAAAGAGAAGCTCTACTGACATTTACACAGAAATTCAAAACTTTTCTGACATTTAATGAACCTTTGGCCAATGAATAATAAATTCTTCATAGGAAAATACTTCCTTAGTTAAAATCGCGATTGACAGATGATTGGTTTATAATAGAAATGAAATGGTTATTTAAGATGTCTGAATTAAGTGCCAATTTTGGAACATATTGAATCTCCCCGCCAAGTAATAATAATTCTAGATATATATAAAAATTAGAGTTTATAACTACTGTGCAAATTTTATTGGTCGAATGACATTTTTATCAGAAAATAAATATAAATTACTGATGTTGTTCTTATTCTTTTATTGATATTATGAAATTTGAGCTTCTGTAAACTTAATTAGGTACTAGAAATAATGGCGAAGTTTAGTCCAAAAATAAATTTGAAATTTCTTTATCATTGTCATAATGATAAAACTCAGTTACTTTAAACATAGCAGTTTATTCTAATTATTTACATTTTATAATATTAAGAGCTGTAACTAATATAAATTGTAATGTAACTTTATTTTCTGATACAAAGATTGACTCCATAGATATAATATTTGTTATCTGTTCTAATACTCGATCAATAATAATAATAATAAGAAGAAGAATTATATATATATATATATATATATATATGAACGGATAGAGATGGATGGAATGTTTGATTGAAAATTATCCAAATCAAGAACTGATCCATTTATGTTGGTAAGGCATTTAAACAACTTTCCTTTTTATAGCAATTTCTTCTGAATCGAAACATGTAATTCAAGTTTAGCTGCTTAACTACACCTAACCGTGACTGAACATAGTTGCATTATATGATCGATTACATTTTGGTTAATTGACTCATACATATTTCTATTTTTACTTAATGGGTAGTAATCTTTGGAAAACTAAACTATTTTTTCGAGAAAAGTAATTCTCTGTAATAATGAAATTATCATCTCTTTCATTCCAATTCTAAAGAAATGATAAAGACGCAATCTATTATTAGAAAATCCTTTTACGTTTCCTCTTAGCAAAAACAAACAAATCCTTTTTGGGGATAAACAAAAATACAAAAATGGAAAAATTTGAACAGTTAGGTTTAAATAAAAGTATGAAGCTAAGATTGTAAACAAAAATAAGTGGTTTTGCATCTAAAGTTTAGTTAATGTAATATTCGATTTAGTTTGGTTCTTTTTATTGTTACTTTAATCTAGGATTACTTTGTTTTGAATCTTGGCAAGGAATTAACGAGTTTCCTATGGAGGACAATGAGAAATCGAATTTTAGCTTTTGAATTCTGATCAAAATGCGGTATGTTTCATAAGTCTGGATCGATTTACTTCTATTATGACGGGTATAGGCCGCAGACGCTTTCTCAGAGCTGGGAGTTTCATGTATGAATTACCATTTGAACTGAGTCTGTGACCGGCTGTTTCGCATATGATTTTTGAGTAAACAATTTAAATGAATTGGATTTATGAGAATTAAACTTGCATTTGTTGAGTTTATTTATTATTAATTTATTTACGAATCATTAGTTTATTTATCGCTTTCGTCAACTTATTTATCAATCATTAAATTATTGATCTATTATTAATGTATTCTTCAATTATTAGTTTTTATTATTAATTCATTTATTAATTATTAATTTTTATTATTACTTTGTTTATCAATTATTAATTATTATTAATAATTTCTTTATCGATGATTAAATTTTGTTATTATTTTATTTAAAAATTATTATTTTTTTTATTATTTTAGTTTATTCATCAATATATTTATTATTAAACTTTATTTAATAATAATTTTATTTATTACTATTATATACAATACATTTTATTCTTTATTTTTTTTTTATTCATACGAATAAATCTTTCGTACGAAACTTCAACAATTTTAATATGAAATCTTTTCCCAGAGTTTGGCTTAACAGTCTTACTTCATTACTTGGTTTGGCTTACAGTGTTACTTAATTTTAGCTTAATATCTGAGGATTTGAATGGGTATATGATAACTTCCGCTCGCTCTAAATATCGTTCCTACTTGTCGGTCAGTTTTCGATCCAAAGCCATACTCTCTAACACATGTCAACTAGATAATCACTATTAATCACTAACATATAGCTTCTCAACTCTTCTAAATTCATTTTTGGTTTTGATTATATTTGCATTTATCCTATTTAATTCACTATGTTTAATATAATTTGCATAGAACACGTTTCATTTGGTTAGATTGAGGTCTTATTTTAAAACGTTTTTCTGAATTTCACTTGGTGTGTCTGTGTGTCATCAAATTTTCGATCGTTAATTTAACCAACTTCCCATCAAGCTAGAGCTTTGAAATTTTGAGAATCGTTCGTACTCGCCTAACAATGCAATATTTAGACGTTTGCGACAAGTTTTAACTCATATTTTCTTTAATAATGCAGTTTAGCCCAAACACTTGGCGCGATTTCAAAAATTGGCACCAAACTTGGCGATTTTTTTTTTTTTTTGGCTGAGCGTTAAATCAGTGAAACTGAACAGGGTAGCCACATTTGGCAAAATACTGCCAAATAATTCTTGTCGCCAAGGGTAAACCTTTTCTGAATTCTGGTTTCCATTTTTTTTAATAAAATGACTTACAAACTTTCAAATGCATGTTTTGATTTTATGAGTATTATGAATTTCTTAATATGCTCACAAATGTATCTTTTTAAGTAAATTTTAAAGTTAAAAATAACTAACAGTTTTAACTAATATTTCAATAATTTTCTTTAATATACTTTGCTACCATATAAAAACGTTATTTTTAAAAACGTTGGTTTTTATATCGAATTATTATGCATTGTAATTTATAAAAAGTTCCCAAAGTTAAGTAATGAAGAGAAAATCTTAGATAGCCCAACTTTATAGTGTTAAAGCATGTTCTGAATAAAGTGCTTTAGAGGTGAATAATCTGATAGAAAAGATCTACAAGAAGACAAAGAATCGAACCTCGGTACCACATCTCTAAATGTACTAAAGTCTTGAACCATATTTGTTCACTAAGATAAGTACATCGTTATTATATTAAATACTGCATTCTGATACATTTAGGCATATCCATTTTTATAATAAAGTAGATTTGGATGTTCAATTATTCATAAATATGAATAAAATAATCTAGTTGTCATTTCAATCGCTGGTTTGACTGTGTTGATTAGTGACTCTCACAAATTTGGAATTGAAGGAGAAATGAGTAATACCAGGGTTTTACTAAGCGTCCTATAGAAGAATGTTTATATACCGAATATATTCATTTGACAACTTATATGATGAACATGTAAGATAGAAAAGAAGCTGTTTATGCTATGAGCAAAGAAAATTCTGAACAACGTACTATCAGATATTGTCATGTTGATATATCGATAAATTCCATTCACAGTGCAAAGGGAGCAAATGTCAGTGCAGTCTATTGATTTATATTAATAAGAGGTATGTCAAAGGAATTCATTGATACACATCAATGGATTCCTTTCACATGAAAAAGAGCTTATTTCACCGGAAAATAATAGTATATGAGTCTGTTACTGCATGTAAAATGTTTGCAAAACGTGTATATTCATTATTAAATTTGTCCCTTTTTCTCTCTGGATTTTAGCCGTGGTCATTAAAATTGCTAAAAATGATTCATAGATTTGTACTATTTCTTATACATTTCAATCAAATAAAGGGGATACTGTATACCGATAACAATTTTTTATTAGATATTTATAAGAAATGTTTGTATTCACCACATTTGAACACACTTAAAATATACATTTCGTAAAAGAACTTCATTTTCAAACGCATAATCGTTTAATTTCTTAAATATTTTAAAATTGTTGCAATTTTTACGATTACTTATACATTTCAAGATTCATTTCTAGATTTATTTGAAGAGTTTTTCACAGTTATGTTCATGGGTTTGGTCATATTCCTGTTATTTATAATTTCATAAAAGTTTTTCAGTCAGTCTCTCATTATGGAAGATAGTAAAAAAAAACTGCTAACCCTCTACTTTTGTTGATTTTTCAAAAATAGTTATTAATTTAAATCTTTATTCCATGAGTAGAGTTATCAATAACAACATTTAACAATTAACATAGCATAAAAATTATATTATCAGAAACAACTAAAAAAATTTTTCAAAGTTTTTTTTAGCATTTTAAATATAAGACTGTCATTAAAAGTAAAAAGCCGAAGAAATTAGTTGTTTAAAATTTTGTAGGCCAGTGACGTATATTACCTAAATATATTATTTAAAAAAATATTTTCATATTATTTTTAATAACCAACCCTTTACATATCATAGCTATTTTTATTATACTATGCATACTTGAAAAAACATCAGGTAGTTAAATTAGGGTAATATATTTTTTATTGTATAGATTATTTAGAGTATTGGATCGTGTTCATAAAATTATATTCTAAATCTAATTGTTATTGTAATTACCGATACATTATTTTTATAATTTTGAATTAGAACAGAAATGTGAACGCTTAAATGTTTAAAAGAGAGTAGAATTTCCAAGTTTGAAATATTTGGCAAGAAATTTCTGACTTAAGTTAAGTGTAAATTAAGTGCCTTCCAATAATAAATTTTAAATTATTGTTCATTCAAATTAAATATCTATAGATAATTATGAGAATTATTATCAAGTCTCATCTTCATATACGAAATATTTATTGTACTATGTTGTGCACAAACTAGCCTAAGACTTGCAAGAACTTCTAAAAGAATTTAAAGCCTTAATGCTTCAAATGCCACTGCATTAATCACTTTAATTCGATGAATTTGGATACCTATCTTAAGAAAATCTTCTAAAGCCTTTCTGGTTATTCTTATCTGTAGGAGACTATTTTTTCCCTAAAAGTAAAGCAACCAATTAACTTACTTTAGAAAACGATACTTAATTTCAGAACAAAAGGCTTAATTTTTCAACTAAATGGGAGAAATTCGCAAAATAAAAGTAGCCGAGTTAAAGCCGTAGTTTTATGATTAAAATTGTTGTTATATAGTCTTGAAAAGTGCATTAGTTTATATTAACTAAACATTACTTTGAGATAATATTTTGCTCATAGCATTATTACTATGGAATAGTTATTTTATCTAACTAAAAAAAAATGTCTTATCACTATTTTTACTAGTACGGAAAGTATTAATGACATTCTTTAATTCGCCATGCAAGAAATGATTTAAAAAGTACTTAATTATCTCATTAATTAGATATTTAATTAGTTTTATTACTTTTTATGAATATAATTACATCAACAATTGTATATAGAATGGGCAAGTGACTTAGTGTAACAACAAAATAATAATTAAATAATAAAAATAGTTAACAAAATGTTTAATATCATTGATTATAAACAAATGTATGTCCATTAATGTTAGAAATTATTATGGCAGAAAGAATACGTACATTATTACATAAAAAATATCCAACAGTATATTATTTACGCTTTTTATATTAATTACAATTTATATAAAAGGAATAACAAATCAATTTTTTTGCAAATATTTTGGGTTTTAATATCTTTGTATTTGAAATTGTCTGTTATTATTGTTATCTTAATATTAGTAATTATAATTGCTATAGTAATTGATGATATTAAGATAATTGTGTTTATCTTAATATTAGCAATTATAATGACAGGAACAAAAAAGTACATTATTAGATAAAAAATATACAGGGACATATTACTCCATCCACGATATACGAACAATAGGCAATTTCAAACACAAAAATATTAAAAACTCGAATGTTTGCAAAATTTGATATAAAAATAAAATTCCATTCATTTTACACAAATTGCAATTAATGTAATAAGCATTAATTCATTAGATGAATTTTCGGGCAAAATTACTTTTAAGAACATAAATGTAAACCAGTTTTGAGAGTGAAATAATTAAATAAATAGATTATTTACTTATATAAATATCTCTTTTTTCATTTTATAATTATTTATATGGTTTTAGATATAGTGACATAAATTTTTTAATCTTTCTGTTTAACACACACACGTTATAAGTTTAAGAAATATTTCATATATGTATTCTTTATATATTTCATAATAACACATTACAGATTAAAAACGATGGTCTTTTTTTTTTTCATTTTTACATAGATGTAATTTTTATATGCAGTAATAAAAATTATTTCTGCTGTTCAAACATGTAAGACTGACACATGGATATTAACAAATACTTTTGTTTTATTTTCAGACAGAATTTTGAAACTGCCATCAATTTTGTTTAAAATACGATAACATGAAAGGTAATATAAATTAATCTAGTATATGTTCAAATTGATAGTTTTCAATGAAGTACCATCCCCTGAATTAAATTAAAATATCAATGTATTTTTAGTAAACTAAAATTCTTCAATGCATACTATTTAGCAACTGAGCTAATATTTTACTACAGAAAATTTCCATACGTATTTTTTGCTTATGTATCATTCCCTTTGTTTACCATTACGTGAATAAGAATTGCTGTGTTTTGCTAATCATATTTACCACTAAAATAGAAAAGTATACAACTAATTCTATTCATGTCCCTTAACGAAACATTTCTATTTAAAGCATTTCTATTTAAAGCAAATTTCAGTTTCAATGTTTTGTTCCAAAGTGTGTAAAAGAGTAACCAATCGATTATTTTTACTTAATTGAAAAATTTGAACCAACTAAACATTTTACAATGCCTCTTTCAAATCATTTTAAATCAGACTAAGAACTAAAATATAAAATTTTCCCCGAGTCATCAAAATCTCAAATCCCTGCAGAGAAAAGGAAATATGTTACGATTCCGATAAAGATCTTTGTTTCGTTTACGATGCGCAATTTTCTTACGATAAATAAATTCCTTAACATCAAAAGCTGCAAATTTTAACTTCCGCTAGGAGGTTCTTTTCTTCGGGTCGTATTCCTATTCTTCTTACTTTCACTGCAATAAATCAATCGTGAGAAAAGTACTGCGACGATTTCCTCGTAGCAAATGACACCAAAAAATGTGCTGAATTCGTACCAAGAGATATTTAAGACTTATGTAGCATAATTCAATATTTTTCTACAAACAAAAAAACATTAGAAGTTTAGTTTATCTCCTATTTTTATTCAGGCTTTAAAATATTATATCATTTTTATAAAGAATTTTCATCTAATTTAAGAAAAAATCAAACATTTATGTTATTAAACCAAGTTAATTAATAAAACATTCAATTATGTTCCTCGATATTCTAAAGGTGTATTCCTTTTTTTTTAACTACTTTTTGAAATTTAATTTTCAAGTATTTTCATAATCCTTTTTATATGGAAGTTAACTTGTGTTCCGACCCCAGGTCTTAGCAGCCATCAGGCCATGTGAGTTCCTCTCTCTTGGGTGAGGAGGGAAACTGCTCAACTCCCTACTATGAGAGTGTTAACTGTAACCTTTTTTTTTACACTACTCACGCGGGGATTGCCTTGTAAGGTGAACTTGCTTGAATTAAAAATTAATATGCCTTTGTAATTCGCAGAAGTTATTTGTTTTCTCTAGGACTTTATAGCTAAAAAGAATCTGTTACCAAATAGATTAACTCTATTTTTCACATAACTATTACTTACTTTACGAATATTTTACCTAGATATTTTGTTATTTAATAGACATAATTTCTATTACTACATATTTTTTGTATTACTAAAGAGTAAAGAAGCAAACAGAGTTTTTAAACATGTGTTACAAGTAAAAATGTTTAGCAATTTGTGTTCAAAATTTCTCTTTCTAAATGACGATATGATATTTTTCATTAATCGTAATATGAAAACTATTCTACTATGAAAAAATTAATAACAAATAGAAACATACAGTTTCAAAGAGCTCTTGGTTGTTTATTAAGGTAAAATGTTATTGAATATAATTATTATCCATCCATATAAATTTTAATTCAATATTTGTCAAAAGTGCTATTAAGTGTTAAAACTATTTTAATGCATATCATACACCACTACAACACAATTCCAAAAGCATTTAACATCATCCTTAATCTTTTCATAAGTTTTGTCGCGTTTTCTGGCTTTGGCTCAAGAGCCGGATGTGGCTCTTGCTCCTACGCCTACATTTATTCACTAATTTTCATTCCCTTAAACTTATGTCTACAGGTTGTATTAGTTATAGATAAAATACACCGTAAGGCCTACATTTATTTTCGATAGTTTATTCAAAGGAGCGTGAGGGGAAGATAAGAGCATCCTCCAGTCTTTTCTGTATATACCTCCCACTAAGGAGTAACGTAGAATATGTTTTTTTATTTTTCATGTTGTTACATCTTGGATTTTAATACTCTTATTTATAATTGCACTATTAATACTTTTTTCATCTTGATTTCTTTAATTTAAGGTATTTTCATTTTGTTGATAACAATTTTTTCATTCTGTTTAGGGAAGCTCGTTTGCAGTAAAAGCCTTGGTTAACCAGCATTAAATATGTCTCAAGCCAGATTTAGAATTTAAAATTGTATAATTTATTTTCTTAATGGTTTTTCTTTCTATCATTGATTTTTCACGTTTTGATTTGTATTTTTTCATTTGTATAGTTCTATCTTATCGTCACATTTACAGTTTTAGTAATTCGCATAATAAATTTGTATTTTATTTAATTGTTTTGTATTGTCTGACTATTTCTTTCATTCTATATTTTTCAAAACACGAAAATAATCTTTGCACTTCCTTTAAATTCTTTCTTTCATTTTTTTAATTAGTATTTAAAAAATTAAATCGTATAAATTCTTTTTGTAAAAAAATATTATGAATTTTAATTTTTACTTTCATACGATTCTTGATTAATTCATATTTTGATTTATTGTTTCATTATTTATGCATATATATATATATATATATATATAAATGTATAATCTGGGTCCGGTTATATGGGTAGTGTTATTTTTTATTAATAAATGTATCTTTTATTTCAATATAAATTTCTGTTGCAATTACACTATGTTCGTTTTCACAATCACTTAATAAATGAGTTTTGTTTTCATAGGACCTCTTAATTATACAATTAAACAAAATAATTAATACCCTTATCCTTCATGACATTTATTGTTTTTAAAATCAGATATTTTAGTACATTTATTCTACTCATATTAAGACTAAAATGGATGAAGATGTGAAATTTTTAACGAATTTTTTTTGAATTGCCTTAAATTACTGATTTTCCTCTACAGATATGCTCTTTTTTAGAATCACCTGAAATTAAATAAATAGAACATTAGATTGATTCAAGAGATATAATTTTGCATCGCTTGAGAAAAGCGTTTTATATAACAAAAATTATATAAAGTATTGAGCGATTCAAAGATGTTACCTGTTACCCTTTTTTTCCTATTTCTTTCATTTAAATTAATGTAACATTTGTAGAAATTAAGATCAGTTATTTGGAATATTAATCATTTAAGAATATGTTATAAGAAATAAATATAATTTGATAATAAATGCAGAAACAAACTTCAGAGATGGGTTTTAAATTTCTATAATATAAATAGAATATTGAAAGGATTAAACTCTAATTTGAAAAATGTAAAAAATATTAATATGTAAATTATCTTTCGTCTTTATTAATTATTTATATCAATTCTCTTTATTTCGTATTCCGACACTGAAAATTAAAAAAAAAATATTAAGTCATTATATGTATTTATGTAAAAAGCTAATTTAATTCAAAGATTTTTAGATTTTAGATATTTTGAATTTCATCAAAGTTTTTTTGAAAAAGATATTTCCTTTTTTATAGTATAGTATAAAATATCATTCAGTCTAGCTGCATAAAAATCATAAAATTCAACTTTACCAGGTAGGAAGTTTGCTTAAAAATTTAAATAAATGCTCTTATTTAAAAATTAATTAAAAATGTGTCATTTATGTAAGTTTCTATTTAACTTTATGTAGATTCTATTATATGCAATTAATTTTAGAAATCTCAGATCTCAACATACTTTGGTCTAGGTAAGAAAATTATATGTACTATATCCATTTTGACATTTTCTTTCAAAGTATTATTTTTAAGTAATTTTACTTTGAAATAGTTTTGATCTGTTTGTATGAATGATCCTTTTAATATTTATCAAATCTTAATTTAATTAAAATTGATCGAGTTAAAATGCTAATGTTAAGTTAATTCTCTAAATGTAAAGACCAGAAAGCTACACTTATCCTGATTTCGGTTTATCACTTGAATTATTGTTATTTATTTCTTCATATCAATCGTAAAACTAATATTCCATTACTTTCTCCATCAAATATTTTTGTGGTTACAACATTAACAGTAAAAATATACTTTTCTTGATATGTAAGTCCTTAGAGAAGACGAAATATGCCTCCAAACCTGTTCTTAGAATATTTCGAACTATTTAATGAACATTTATGAAGCAATTAGAAAGCTTTCTGTACCGAAGTAATTCCCCTCCAGCATTCAAACGACCTTCATATAAAGCTTTGCAGGCTTGTTAAAATGTTCTTGCAGCTGTTTCTTTGTCAATAAACAACATAAAGGAAATAAAAAGAAAGCGTAATGTTCTTGAAGGAAGCAATAGCTCTTATAATGTAACTGAACACTGCAGGTATAAGTGCTATTTAGGAAATTATATGGTTATATGTGCAAAAATATTTTTGTGCTTCTTATTTTCTTATTAATATTTGTTTATAGTTGTGTAGATTTATTATGGAAACTATTTGTTTTTTAAAAAATTTAAAAGTAGAAATGTGATGGAAATTTATGATTTATTCAGGATTCCTTATCTGTTTAATTCTGGAAAAATACAGCTTGAAATGTATGTTTCATCATTCTTATTCATAAATAAATTTTAGAAGATCTCTAACTTTTATTTCAAGACCTGAAATAAGATAAAAATATTTTTTTAAATGATTGTTAATACTTAAACTCTTTTTTATTTGCAACGGTAACATGTACCATTTCCGCACTTAAGTTAAAATACATATTTAGCTTATTCATACAGCATTCAGCCTGTGCCTGCTTACAGCAGGTATTACATAGGTCCGATAACGATGTTTGACATTGAATGCATCATTATTCTTGCTACTGTGACAGTGTAAATATGACTACTCCACTAGTACTGAGCGCCAAGATCTGTGATTCGATTTCTCAGGTGCGAAGATGTTTCTAGAGGATAAAATTCAATAGAAGCTTTCAGCAGCAAAACGCGGAGACAATGCTCGATAGTGTAAAAATGTCCCCGAATTTGAGACGCGCTTTTTTCCCCCTGATTTACTCTTTTTCAACATTTTGTATGATTTTATTCCATTCCACTTCTTTCAGTGAAGTCACATTCATTTTCTGAGGTATGCGAAAATAGAACTAGGTAGAGAGAGAGAAAAAAATCAAATTGTTCTGTTTTCGAATGCAGGCTTGATTACTAAGTAATAGAAAAAAAAGAGACCACGCGCAAGACAGTGGTGAAATTAACAGAGTGGACAATGTATGATATTGGTAGTTAATATCGATGAGTTAGATATATATAATAAACAGATTTATTGTAGTTGAAACTATCATTTTAATCCATTTGTTTATAATTAACGTAATCATTTCACATAACCTGCGGGTTTAATTCGAATCTGATGAATTATTCTCTAAAGGTATCAGACCGTAACCTAAATACTAATATTATAATTACTTACTTAACTACAGCGTATAACTTGGTCACGAATCATTGAAAAACTTAGAGATGAGGATTCGATTAGATGACCCTATCCGTATCTTTCCTGAGGGAGATTCTCTAGATCCTTACACTTGTCAATACGGTCACTATTCTTTTATTTTTAGCTTACACCCATTCCCTATCGCTGTGTCACAAATTAACTCCAGTATATAATTTTTTTCTGCTTTTAAATAGAATTTTTCAATAATATTCACTACACTTTAATAACTCTAGTCTAATCTACATAAGCTACGTTTCATCAATATAGAGAGAATTTGAATTCAAACAACATCACATAAAACTCTTTGTTGAAAGGAAGAGAAAAGCCCCATTATACTTTGATTTCCAAATCTCACCAGAAAATTCCGCAACCTCGAAAAATGGTAATAATGAGCTGGTGATTGTATAATAATCCCTAATAACTATCATACAATAATGTACACCTAATCTTGCTCAACTTATCACAGTAAAAAAGATCAAAATCTAATTTACTTAATGTGATCTTGGTAACACTAATGTTAAGTATGCATAAGATTAAGTTGGAATAGCAAACCTAATAATATGTTATCACTAAAGGCATTTTCCCAAATAACACAATTGTTCATTTCTTCATATTTCTTTTTTTTCTGGTTTGTATTATTATTGCTTAATTCTGTCGTCATACAATGAAAGAAAGGAGCAATTAACAGTGAATGAAAACCTATAATTACATGAAACTTTAATAATAAAGTATATTTGAAAATATATATGTCATTACAATAAGAAAATTCAAAGGACATATTAATCACAAAAAGGGCTATTTGGTAATGTACAATTCATCACCCCGCCACTTTTGAAAATAAAGTGCGAAATGCAAACTTTATTTTAGAAGTAAGTAAACACGCATGCATACAACTAAAGCATATGTACAAATGGAACATATGCAATATATATGTAATATATATATATATGTTAGTCTGAAAGTACATTTTACGTATAAATCATTTTTAAGCACATTTTATGTATTTTATTTAAAAATATACTATTGCTTCAATTTTAAAAATGCACACTAATTTTTAGTATACATACTCAGCAATTAAAGTTGCAAACTTGTTGTTATCACGGATAACATTTTCACAAATACCAAAATGGATAATTTCTCCGTATTCTCATAATTTTTACATCATATTTCTGCTTTTTGATTCTCTCGTCATACTTTGAAAGGAAAGAACAATTAACTTTTTATGAAAATATGTACATCGCATGAAAATTTATTAATATATTATTTTAGAAAATTTATGTGCCACTACCTGAAGAAAAAGTCGAAGATCTTGTTATCCACAAAAGGGGTATTATTTTTGATAAAGTATAACTACATTGGTCGCACGACCTCTTTCCAATTTAAAGTATGAAACGCAAGTGACTCGTTTTCATTTAAGGGAAGCAATAATTACGTTTAACTTAAGATATATTTAATTTAGTAATTTAACATTTGTTTTAATTTTAATTACATTTAGGTTATGAAATATTCAATTTAATAATTTATCATCATCTTTAATTTGAATACTGAAAAGTATGTTATTGTCCACTTCAATATTTTATCATTTGTTTTAATTATAATATTCAACTGAATAGTATAATATTTATTTTGTTAAAGTTAATGGCTAAATCTGTCCTTTTCAAAACTTTGTAATTAATATTTTTTTAATTGTTCTCGTCTTCTTTTATATATCTCAGAGATTAATGGAGCTTCATTTTCTTAAATGTTTAGGAACACACATGTATCATCACACATTCAATATTATGACTTTCATAATGTATATAGCAATAACAGAAAATGTAGCTTTGTATTTAACTTTTATCACCAGTTTTATATCTTGTGCGACATTTCTTGACATTTTATCTCATACAGAATGCAGCAGTATCTCTCGTAAATTTGCTTCAATGTTTTTATAGGTCATATCACCTAGCTGAAAGAATAACCCAAATCACATTTATTTGCTATTTATGACCCAAGTCTTTGTTAACCACACCCATTTTTCTTATCCTTAGATAAGTTATATTTTTTTTTCATCTACAAGGAATATTCTGATTTGATGCTTGGATTATGTGTTAGTAAATCGCTTTTGAGCCTCATCGATTTTCTTTAAAAACATTTGATTTTCGACTATGATTAGAAATGTTTGTTTTCGTTTTGTTGCGATTATTTGATAAATGTGTGGTAGAAAGGATTACCATCACTTACATTTAAAATAACTAATTTTAAATGTAAGTGATGTTTGATTAAGTAAGTGATTAACTGTTTGATAATAATCAAGTTTTAATATTATAAATCTAAACAAGATATGTGTGCTTTTTCTGAAACCTTAGGGTGAAGAACACACACATAAAAAGATTAAAGAAAGAAAAAAAAAAGAAAAATTAAATTTTAAAAAGTTCTATGCAAAGTTTTGAAAAGAACATATTTAACCACCCGAGGTGCATTTTTTTTATAATTATTGTTAAATTACTGAATTAACTACAGGAATTAAAGAAAACGATGAAATATCAAGAAATGGACAATAGTAAATTTTTCCGATATAAAAATTAAAGAAAACGATTAATTATTAAATTGAATATATTTAAGTTAAATGTAATTAAAATTAAAGTAAATGATAAATTATAAATTAATAGATGGAATATTATATCAGCTACATATAATTAAACTTAAACTTAAAGCTAACAAGAAATTAGTAAATTGAACATTATATCACCAATACGTAATTAAAGTTAAAGCAAACGATGAATTATGAAATTTAATATATTTATGCTAAATATAACTAAAATTGAATGAAACGATAAGAAATTGAATATTGTTCTGGTAAGCCTAAATGCCCTACCTAAAACCATAGCCCCTTGGGTGGCTAAAAATCTGAATAAATTATTACTCAGAAAGCTTAAAGAATTGCGTAAAATACTCCTTCTTGAAGAATATAGTAATAGAAATATCAAGGTAGGCACATCTTAAGAAAACGGCTTATTTCCATCTAATTTTCTTGTTATTTACAGATTTTTAAAGATTACATATGAACTAAAAAACAACAAAAATAATAATAAACAAAAACAATATAGTTACATTTAATTTTTTTCTTAAATTATAACAAAATTAAAAAAAATTGAAGTTAGTTATATAATTAAAAAGTGCAATAATATAAAATAATAATTGATTAACATAAATATGATTTTCGATTAATCTATTTCAAACGACATGTATTCATTAAATAACTAGATACTAAATCTTTTATCGATATTGATTTCAGTCATGATAGTAGATTAATTTTTTTATATTTTGGTTGCTTCATTTAGTATAAATTACATATGTTGTGTCGATTCTACTTTTCCTAGTGATTTCATGCTCATTTTGAAAACTTTTCAAGAATGGTGAATAAGAATTTTTGAACTCTTTATGCATTTAAATTATAAGAAAGTCTAAACCTCATAAGGCTTAAAACACATGACTAGGCAAAAATGGACAAATATTTTTCTAATAAAAGCTTTAAATTATTTAATGTAACGTGTAAAAAATATTGGATTCTTTGAAATATGTATCTATTTAAATTCAAAACAACACTTGATCCTCATAATGCTTAAAACATGTGACCAGGTAGAAAGCGATAAATATTTTCCTAATAAAATAATTTAGACTATTTCATATAAAACTGTAAAATACATAAAATTTGATTATTTAAATATATATATATATTTAAGTTAAAAACAAGTCTAAGCCTCATAAGGCTTCAAACATATGTCCAGGTTGAAAGTGACAAATATTTTACCTGATAAAGAGTTGAAATTTAAAGTATATAAATTTCTTAAAATTGCACGTACAATCTTTATGTTAAAATAACGAGTATCTAGACAATTAAGGAGTAAAATATATTATTATTCAAATAATTCCTATATTTTTATGAACGATCTTTGTAGCTTTAAGTAACAGTTTGCGTATACAATGTATTTGAACCAATTTATCTAACTATTTATAATTTACTTATTCATATTTATTTGAATCAGATGTAATAATATTTTTAAATAAATTAATTTGCATTCTATTTTAAAATCACTTACTTTTATTCACTCTTAAAGCATAAAACATTTATAAAAGCACCCATATCTTATTCCTCTTTCAAATTCAAACTTTTTTTTTCAATTTACGACAATCATCTAAAATAAATGAAATATAATATATAGGAGTCATTATTTTTAGTTTAATCTACCTGATAAATGCATTCATTTATTAAAACAGAACTCGATAATGAGCTCAATTACGAAAGAAATATTTTTGCAATAAAGACGAGCTTAATGGATCATTGACGCCCAGATGAAGATAATGCCTGAAAATGTGAGGAGAATTATCTTATACTATCACGTGAATCAGTGCTCAAATATCATTCATTTTAGTTAATGACTCTTCTGTATGAAGATCATTTAGCCAATAAGAGGCGGGATAAATTGCTTGTTGGTTATTCTGTTCTGATTAGTTTCGGGTGTAAGCAAGCGTGTCTCCATTACCAGAGATGAACGTACAAAGTATTTTCTTGTGCAATAATAATACACACATACGGTATCATCAAAAGCCATAGATAATACTAAAGCATGAATCATCTATCTTCGTTTTTCTTTCATTGGATGCTCATTTATTGTTTCAAATGTCAAAAAAGCGTAGAAACTTTATAACAAAATTAGTATACGTTTTTAAATTATTTTGTCCATAAATATATATATTTTTCACATGCAATAAATATTTACTTAAGTAATTTGTAGCTGTATTTGATAGTATAAAAGCCCTTTTAAGTGTTTCAATACCAAGAAATTGTATTTATGTTATTAATTCCTCTAACATATTTTAGCAGACTTTTAAAGTATGTATTAATTCTATCAGATGCGTGATATCTTTTAATTAATTTTATGAGATATTTATATCTTTCATTCAGTTGTGTCAATCTATAAATAAATTATTACTATTGCTTCTAAGTTAAATATTTTTTGCAAAAGTTGCGAATGAAAGACATCTAAAAATCTCCTTTCAGGAGTGGGTAAAAATTATCAATACTTGTAAGTAAAATAGCTTTTGACATTTAATTTTTACCAAAGTATTTCTTTGTAAGACATAATTTTTTTCAAAAAAATAGGCAAAGATTATATTATGGAATATATGAATCGAATAGAATTATATTACACTCGTATTCTAATATATATTTCTTATTTCAACGATATTGACAAATAACACATTTTTTTTTCTAGATAGTTTTACACTCAAAGACACAGACGCTCACAATACGTCTTTTTCATATACTTTTCACTCTTAATTTAAACTGTTTAAATAATTAAACGTTATTTAATAACAAAAGTAGAAAAGAAAAGAAAGTGAGTTCATATTTAGAGAAAGAAATGAACTAATCAATGATTGATTTAAGTTAAAAGAAAAAAAGAATATAGTAAATATAAATCCTGTAAATATGTTTCCTCTACAATATTCATTTCCTTGAATTTTATAAGTGGTACCATTTTGTTCTTTATTCTATAATTTCTAGAATCTATATTACTGTTTTAAATAATTTCTGCTCCTGCTACTTTTCACACTTTTTCCTCCAAATATTGGTTTATTTTTTAATTTCTTTAAGTTTTTTGTGTGTGAAGTAATAATACTGCGTATGACAGGTGGTTATATCGTAAAGAAAGACTTAAACTATGTTCACTATTTTATAAAATATTTGCTTATAGGATATATCAAAGTGTTCTAGAATTTTAAAAGATATAACAAATTTTTAAAAAAATGATACTAAAAGATGACAGAAATAGAGTTTGATAATGATGGATTGGAGAAACATTTCATTTTTTTTATTGATTATAATACCTAAAAATGTTAAAAACACATTATTTAACAAAAAAAAAGAAGAAAAACTTGCATCAAAAAAAAAAAGAACAGGGAGATTTTGCTTCAAGATTTTTTCCCATTTGTTAAAGCTGTCTTCGACTAATAAATACTAGGCCATAAACTAAGCACATTTTCAGATTGAAAAATTCAAAATAATCAATATTATATTCTGAATTTACGATGCTATACAGAGTAGTAAATTTAATAATACCAATAATTTATATTTGAATAAATTTGTATTTTCTCTGTGTTTTCGTTCCGTCAACCGCATTGGTGGCTCTGTGTGTCATATGTTTGCTAATTCTCTATCGCAATCGAATAGTCGTAACTAATCTACAGCTAACTTAATATATATTTTTCAGAAAAACGTATACATATGGACACTCTGGTGTCTCGAAGATCTCTTCCAAAGTCAGTATAAACAGCGTCCTCTAACATTGCGTTGCGCCCTCTATCAAAGAGTCGGTTCGACCATTCTCCCCACTTAAACTTCAATGAAGTTTACGTTTAACATAATCAAATTATAAATATAAAATGTAGATAATACCAGCTAAATTCTACAAATAAAAATCTTATAAAATCTTATCTGTAATACTGAATTATAAAGTTGATAAAAAATATAAATGGAATTATAATTCAAAAAATAAGAAAAAATTCAAACTTTTCAGTTTAAACCTGTAACTGAAGGGTTGTGGGGAATAGATAATGGCACTAATTTGTTGATGGCTCGTCGTAGAACCCCTAACGGGATCTGTGTTTCTACTACTCTCACAGTTCCATCAACTCCAGGAAAAACTTTAAAATGCACCCCAAGAGCCAATCAAAGGGTCAGTCGAATAAAATCGTCTAATAGGAAGTTCAAGAGCAGTTTAAAATTTTTGGTTTATTCTTGTAGACAAAAGTGAACCCATGAGTTCCAATCTGGAAATCGAAAGAGTTTTCAATGGAGCCACTCAGCTCTTCAATGCTAAAAAAAAACTGGAAAATAAGTTTCCATCATCCAATTCTACGCTTAAATACACAACAGTAGCATATGTCTTATTAGAAGCATCTGAAAGGCAATACAATTGAATGGTAATTGTATTTGGGGGCAAAGAATTCTGAAAATAATATCGAGGAATACTTATTTTCTTTAAATATTGGATCTCATCGCATCATTTTACCCAAGAAATCCCAAATTGTTTGTACAATTGGTCATCCAAATCCAAATGTAAATACCGGATTTCCTGAATTAAACATTTAACTCGAATATTTGAAGGACCTATGAAGCCCATTGGGTCAAATAGTCGACCTACTGATTGTAACATATATCTTTTAGTAGAATTTCCTTTAGAAAGAATTGTTTCTAAATTTTTATTATCAAAATAAAATGTATCAGTCTTTTCGGTCCACCTAAGAATTTAGAAGCTATCAACTTCGTGTTCAGTGACTCTTCAAATTCATCTACATCAAAATTTAATATCTTTAATTCTTGACTTAGTTCGGAAGATCCATGCTGGCATCCATAAGAATCTGTACCAATTTCTTCACATGTTGTCAAAGCTTATTGGATGTTGATCTGCCCACATAGTAAACCATCCACGTACAATGACTGGTTTAGGAGATTAAAGGTTAACGGAAATGTATCGAAGTTTTTTTCAGATGATGCTTTATCGTAGACGCAAGAACGAATGGGCTTGATTTTACTCCAAACAAAACTCTGCACATACAAAACATCACACTTACTGTTTTCTAAAGCAGTTCCTAGATCTTCATCCCAGAAAAGTTTTGTAAAATCCCTTTCACTTTCATTTATTTCAATCTTCAAAATGTCTAATTTGCTGATTTTATATCGGCCACAAATGCAATTGGGCTTGTTCAAAATTTCGTCAAAAGAAGAAATATATTTGCTTTAAAATTAAGTCTGGTATGTAAGCAATCGCTTAAGGAAAACTGTTTCTGTAAGAATCTAGCACCCTCACCTGGCAACAGATCAAGCAGATATGAGGATCTGGCAGCGGGTCAGATATATAGAGAGGATGACCTGGCAAGAGGAGGGGAGATTAGACTACGCTAGACGACTGACCAGGGGAGAGAGAAGAAACCCGGGACGAGAAAAAAAACGTGGTCTGGAAAGGAAGAACGATGGACGATGTATTTTTTTAATCCAATTGAATCTTTGTGAATTTACTTGTTTGTGATGTGTCCCTTAGTGTACTAAAATTAAAGAAATCGGGACTGAATGTCGCAATCATTATTTTAACATTGGAACACCACACTGGTCACCAATCCTCGAAAAGAACCCAATATCTAACAGTTTCCTTCTCATGTGATGACGCGTCAAATACTATTCTTAACTTATTATTAGACTTATCAACACCTATTAACTTATATGTAGCCTTATCAGCACGTATTAACTTATTTGTAACCTTATCAGCACCTATGTGGTAGATAAAATGTATTTTGCTTCGGAATTTCTTCATCAATTGTAACGCGTTCTATTATGTTTTTGGAAAGATAATTCTGTAGAAATAATCTGTATTCCTCAAAAAAGGAATGATCTTTTTTAAAATGTGATCTCCCTTTCACAAATATTTTCTTTGTAATATTTTTTAATAATGTACAATGTTAGGGGATTTAACATTGTACCATTTGTTTTGTTACAAAATCACAGCCTCAAATTCAGACATTATGTCTTCATCAGCATTTTCGTCGTTGGAAAGCTTTGTCTCGATTCCCATATTCTCTAAATTCCAAAATTTGTAAAGCTTCTTTGAAATGTTGGATTCTTTAGTAATAACACTTATGGTAAAAAGTTCCTCGCTACTTGTGTTCCTCCCCTGTAAGGACCACACAAATAATGTTTCAACTGCATCTAAATGTTTACTCAGTCGTGTAATTCGACCAGTAACTACCTCATAATAATAGTCCGCACCAAGAAGAATTGATATTTCTTTATTGTTAAATTCGTAACAATCGGCTAGTTGAACATTTCTTAAATGTCTGAATTTATTATCAATGCTTTTATCAGGGGTTGGTAAATGAGTGGTCGAAATATGTTCTGTCTTAACTGTTTCTATCTCGAAATATAAATTTGAATTATCTTTATTTTTAATTTAATTTTGACTTTCTTATTTGGTTCCATTTCAGTTTCCTTAGTGCCAAATGTGCAAATAAAAAAGCTTTCTTTTCTAACATTAGGAAAATTAAATTTATCAGAAACCGTTTTGGAAACGCAACTTCTTTGAGCACAAGTATCTAAGAACAATCTAATAATATCTGACTCATTTTTGTCATCAATTAAAGAAGTGTAAGTTTGCTACAGCACACTGTTTGTTTGTGTCTTAAATACTGCCGATACAGCGCTATCGGTTTCGCTCTTCAAAATAGAATCATTATTCCGATTTCTTAAACATATTGAAACATGTTGGATTCCTCCACAAACTGAACATAAATCCGTTTTAAAACATTCAGCTACCCGGTGATGAGGTTTGAAACGTAAGTCACAAATTCTCTCTCTGATTCATGATCCTTATTTCAAAACATTTTCTACTTCTGATCCTTGTACAGACATTGAAAATTAGTTTTCATTTTTCGATGGCGGCTTACTGTTATGTCAAACCAAATGGTAGTTTTTATTTTTTAATCTTTCTTGTGGGGGTAGGAATTGATTACTTGATACTTTATGAGTATTAATTTGAAATGATTTTTCTCGGCTTCGAATTTCGGAATTAAGAAAGTGTAAAGGAGCATTTAAATCAAATTGCTTATCATTTTGAATGCGATTAAATTACGAAATAAATTCTGATGGAATTAATTTGAATTAAATGGGTGTCAATAAATTTGAAAAAGATTCTCTTTTTATTCCAAAGCTTTCGAGACTTAGTATCTGCGTTTCTGCATTGACATCAAAATTTCATTAATTCATAATACCATTAGGGTTTTTAACAGGCGTTAAATTTAATAAATCACTCAAATGAGTTCTAATTAACATAATTTTATTTCTAAATCTATCCTTCCATAAATCTAGAGCTCTATCGTAATTCTCCTCAAAAATGGCAAATCCGTCAATACATTCAAATGCATTACCACACAAATATTATTTCAAATGATTAAATTTATTAACCTTGATTAGTTTTGTATTATTAGGAATAGAACATTGAAATAAATTATAAAAATATAACCATCCTGAATATTTTCCTAAATTTTTAGTAATATGCAATTTTGGTAAATTTATATTTACATATTCAAAATTATCAGTATCAATCAATTTGATATTTCTCGAAACTGTATCAGCTTAGATGGAATTCGAATTCATTTTCTTAATTTCGGGGGAAAGTTTTGTTTTGCAAAATATTATCTTCTCTAATTTCTTCTGAAGCCTCCATATCTTCAGTAATCGTATCAATATGTAATAGGTTTTCAATTTCGCTATTTGAAGAATTCAAATTACTTTCCTTTTCATTTAACTGCTCTAAGAATACTTCAAACTGATCAACGGTTTCGCTTCCGCTCTTGATCATTCATTAAATTTTAGTAATCAGTTTTGTTACATAGAACGTACTGTTGTACGTTTCCTTTTCAATTTTGAAAGAACTTCAGACATTTTCTATTTAATATGAGGCATTTTTTTTTTATCTCAATACAAATTTAAATATCGGGTATTAATTCTTGATGTAGGAAGAAGATAACAAACTATCTACAAATGTTACTTTTACATAGTCTTAAAGATTATCAGTGTACTTTTCTCATGCAGAGCATTATATAGGACTATTATATCAATTTTATGAAAGGGATGTGTATAAACTTTAATTCTTCTTTTTTTTTCTTTTTTCATATTATTAAATATCACTCTTACTTGATGATTGTTCAGAAATAAGAAATTCTACTTTTAATTCCTTTAATCTACAAATATCACAAACAGATTTGGGCACAATTCTACATTGTAATTAGATCTAGGTTGATGATTTAGTGTAATTCAAACAGTTAAGTTTACCTCGTTCAAGTGTAAAATGTAATTTTCAAAGCTCACTTAAGAGGTAGGCTAATTTCGCTCTAGGGAAGGTCCAGTCATATTTGTTAGTCATTTGGATATTAGAAATACATTAATCATCTATTTAGAGAACGTTTCAGATGGAGTAATTTCTAATGGGAAATTTTCCCATTAGTCGTTAAGGCAAAAACCATTCGTATGACACACACACACATATATATATATACATGTCTTATTTGAATTTATATCTATTGCAATTTCTTCAGATAACCAATTCCGTATGTAACAAATAATATATCGTTCATTTCTATGAAAAAAGGTATTCCAAAAATTTTTTACTCTAAATAAATTTTTAAAAATAAACGATGAAAACGAATTTGTTCTACATAAAGAGAAGAAAGTTTTTGGAAATATAACCGAAAATGATCAAATGGGTTTTGTTTATAAAATTATGTTATTCCAGTATATGCTTGTTAGGCTTGGAATCTCAATTTAGAAATTTTAAACCTAACATGTAATATTAATATATAGGTTATAAATGAGTATCGATATCAAACGCAATTTATTCTTTGGGGATAATATAGAGTCCTCATAGCAGATTTTTCAATCTTAAAAAAATCATTAAAAGCAAAGGTCACGTGCAAAAATTGATAAATATTCTCACTTCAAAAATAGAATTAGTGATATTATACAAAGCACTACATCATCGAAGGAATGAAAAGCACCAATTCCATCCAAGTCATTTTCGTAGTGTTCGAATTTAAAAATTCAAGGTGAAATAAAAAAAAGGAGCTTAATGATGAATAAAATACATACAAGGCTGTAAATAAAGAAATCTTTGTTGATTGATTTGACTTAATATTTTCAACAAATGAAAATTCCATCCTTCATCATTTTAACTTAGCTATTCTGAACAGGATGTTACAGTACTTCTTTTAAAAAACTATAATTATAGCTAAATGCAAGGTAGGCGAAAGAGGAAAAATAAATGATGTCATTAAATAAGGTATAATGTTATTCTAGCAATAAAGATTGTATGACTAGAAAATAAGTTTATATCGTGGGAATGCTTTAAGTTAAGTGACGACTCAGATTCACTCAGATGTATTGGACTTCAATAAAAAAATGTATGTCTCAAATACCTTGTTGCATCTGCAAATTGTTACAAAATTGCTTTACGTAGACTTTGTTTCTTTTATGCCATCATATTTCTGATTGCTTACAACGTTGAAAACAGAGAAATGTTTCTGAATATTTCTTGAATAGTAATAGAGTTAAATTAAAATAAAGGAATAAAGAGTTTTTTTTTGGAAGGGAGTAATCCTTTTATGAATTTTTAAAATGTTACGATGTAAGAAGTAAGTGGTGAGAAAAAAAATATGCTATAGATTTTAAAAGCAATTTATACCTTTAATATGCCTATTCTTCAAATGTATTTCTCAGTCTAATGTAATTACAAGTCAATAACTACTAAACTCGTACTGAATACAAGCAAGAGCAAGATAAAATGCTTTATTAACAATCACTGAAGAAAACAGATAAGGTAACTCTCTCTCTCTCTAATTCCACTCAATTCATTATTTCTAGATTACGCTTCAATAAGGAAATTTCATTTTGCCTAATAACTCTTTCTGATTCAAGTACGTCTCACTAACAAATGGCTGTTATCTTAGCAATTTAATTACAATTCGCTTCAATTCAAATTATAAGTATGTATGATCAAATTAGTATTCTCTATCACCCTTCATTTTCCTTCAGTTCTATTTTATTTATATATTATTTTTTTAATTCAATTCCCTTCACTTCTATCTTCTTTTAATTTATCTAATCACGTATCATTTTGATTGGAAGAAACTGTAATTTTACGCAATGCACATAAATTACTAGAAAGTCATCTAGGATGATGAAGAAAAAGTGGCGTATAGTCCAACGACACAAAGTGGCGTTATACAAAATAAATGTGGCTTTTGTGATGAGTTAATTTAGTTTCTTGTCACAAAACGATTACGATAAAATCAGTTGACTTATGTTTGTGGGGAGAATAGTTGAAGTCAATTTAATATCACTAAACTAAAGCTGATTATAAATCATTTTAAATAAAATACTAGCAAAATGTAAGATATATTCCACCAATCATTTGGAATAATAATTGTGTAAATTCAATTCATTGCTTGCAACTCTAAGTAAAATGTTAAGATATTATAGATTTTATATTTTAAAGTCTTAAAACTGTACAGACATCTAAGTGTGAATGCTTTAATTATTGAGGGTTCTTGATTTATTAAATAACTATTACTTACACAGAATAGGAGGTGTAGTGGGAGTCTACGTGTCTTGGGAATATTTGATTGATCGATGCTTCATTTCCATACGAATCCCAGAGCCAACATAACCTTCATCAGTTTTGATTATTTAGAAATTTGATAAAGCACACTCATATCAAAGTGAATAGTTGTTTTCAAAATTATTTATTTATCTTAGAAATTGTATTACGACGTTAATAATTCTGTCAAAGCATTTTTAAAAAGGAATGGCTGATAGCGTAGTTAATATTTTGAAAAACGGTTTAAATATCTTACAAAGGAAAGAAAAAAGAAACAGCGTGCAATTGAAGTTTCAGAACATTGACAAATGTAAAATAATATGTAAATTAAAATTTAATTAAAAACAGTACACTGGAATTAATAGTGTTGTAGAATAAATCATACTCATATCACAATATCAATGATGAAGCAATTTCTCAACTCGTTTTTATTATTAACTATATTTTCCCTTTGCAAATGAACTGTATTGATTCCATTTTTTGTTTCTAAGATAGATCCCTGAGCAACATATTTTCTCATATAAAGTTTAAGAGTAATACACTAATAGAAGTTTTCGAAAGAATCGAAATAAAAATTGATATTTCTGCCGTAGAATTCAGAGCAGAAACTTAGAGAAGTGAAAAAGTAAGATACAACAGTAGACGTGCGATCTCAGGACTACACTTCGTTCTATATTTTTAAGAAAATAGAAAAAAAAATATGATTGTACAGTTTAAAATGAAGTAAAACTTTTCAGAGAAACATTTTCTAGACCTTTGATTTTCTGATGAAATTCATATGCTTCAGTGTAGCACAATTTGAAAAAAATTGATAATATCTGAACTATTTGTATTTCATGGATTTCCTAGAAGCAAAAAAAGTCATTTCTTTTTTCTTTAGCACATTCATTGCGGACTATTGGCATGCATTTCAAACAGAGTTTTGGGTATGATAAATATAAATATACTGTCTTTATGCTTTTTCTAGGAGAGAGACAACGATATGTTTTTATGTTTTCCTTTATTTTAATTTTATTTCTTCTGTATATTCCTAAAATCCGTTTTATCATCAGGCGCAATTTTCAATCTATTCTTGGACTTTCAACCCTTTTTTTGTAGCAGTTGTGAACTACATTTGTCCATTTCACAAGTATGCGTAAAATTTTATCCGTAAAATGTGGTTACTATACATATTTTGAATTAGAATCACTGATTTTTCCATAATGCCATAGTACAGGATGTCTTGTTATGTTGGTAGGATTATGCCTGAGAGAAATCATTGTCATCTGATGAAATTTACGAGTCTGTAAAGTGGGAACTTTCACAAACAAAAGCATCTTCGCAGTCACTTTTCTCTTCTAAAATCACTTACTAGAATCCCTTCATCTACATTCTTTTATAGGTATTTCTCGAAAAACAAATCAGATGCGGAAATAAATCACCTCGAACCTAAATTTTAGAGCCCTATGCATTACTGACAGTAACTGAAAGGGAGGTGCGGTCTGACATATCGCTCTTAAAGAATGCAATGAACTGTATGCATGAACCAAAACACTGTGAAAAGAGCGTGCGATATAAAGGTAAAACACAGGAAGCAAGAGAGACAGAAAATTCTAATGGATTAAGAATGTAATAGGTGTGATAGGAGTAACATGTTGAGCAGTCTGTGAGATCGCATGTTTCCTGTTGCAAGTTAAAGGAAAACAATATTCTATTCGTCGTGGTTTTATATGTTAATTAATTTTTTGTGAAAAACTATTCAGTTTTAACGAAATGAATAGAAAATATGAATATGTATTGCTTATAAATTTTCTACACAATTCAATTAACCTATTCATCGCACCTGTAATTCATCTTCATGAAATTAAAACGTAAAATAATCCTTTATTCACAATTCTCCCCTGAGGCTAACAGTCACTTTCTCTGTGATTAAAAAAAAAGTATCTATCATTATTTCAAAAACTCCCGCAGATATGCTTGGTCTCCCCTTACATTGTTCTTTGTAAAGACATCCGCCACTCTAAAATATACGATACAACCTTCGATTACTTTGAGCTATAGGAGTATTTATTTAGTACTTTTTACAAAATTCGTGCTAAATTGTGATTACAGAACCACATCGCTGAAATTACAGCACACAAAACCCTTCTGTTACCGTACGCCATTATCATTTCTTCAAGAGAAACTTGTAAAATAACTTTCATGAAATAGTTTCTCGAAGAACGCACGAGGGTCATCTGTTTTTCACAATATAAAACATCTACATTTTTCATCTAAATTAATGTATTACTTATAGTTGTATAGTAACCGAAACTTATTTATTTTAAAAAGTAAATTTTATATTTTATTGTTTTCAAAATGCACTACTCAGATCCTATGATATTTTTTTTAAGAAAAGATAAATATACATTGAAATAAATATACATATTAGAACGACCAGACAAACAACATTAATTTTGAAACTATATAAATTATGTTTTGAATCTAGATAACATAATGTGGCCAGATGGTCAAACTGCGAATTCATGATCAACTTTTTTCAATGGAGTCATAGGCTCTAGTCCTGGAGGTAATATAAACCCGTCTTTAGTGGGGATGATGGGCTTGAACCAGTCGGGGGTCAATGAACTCATGTGGCATGATGTGGAAGTTTGGAGGCGGTAAAATGCTCACATGTTGTCATCGTCCCTTGATCAACCTTCAAAATTACGAGATTCGTTGCCACTAATCCTCGAGCTGCTTCTTTGTCGGATATCAAGAAGCAATCATATAATCAAGGTAACATAACATGTTTAGTGTTTAGTTAAATAAGTAACTAGAAAAGGATAATAGACATTGTTGCTCTATATCCCATGAAATCACTCAATTAAGAAATTAAAATATGTTTAAAAACAATAAACAAATGTAATTTATATATAATCATTCTTAAAATTTAAAATAAAAATCTTCAACGATGGCATTAAATTGAAAAGAAAAATTGTTTTTCTGAAGTTAGGATACAAATTCCAATAGTATTTTTTCAATTCAATGAACATATATCACGCTCTTATAGCAAAAACTAGAGTATAAGTGCTTCAAAAATTTGTAGAAAAATATTAGTTTCCTTTGTTTCACCATTCCTCTTCAAAGGTAAGCGGATTGAACGATAAATCTACCGTGCAATGAAAACAAATATATTTAATGTTTCTAAACAAGACATCAACTTTTCAAATGTTTGTATCTATACGAGCAAAGGAAAGTAGCAGATGTTCACTGTTCATACGTTCAAGTACTTTTTTCTTCTAAATGTCTCAAAAGTTCTATATTTTTAACTTTTTCTTCCTTTGGTCAGATTGAGTAACGATTTTTAGAAAGAACCAAAACTGAAAAAATACGTGACAGAAATAGATTTGTTGAAAGTATGTTGTGAGGCTTTACTTCTAAATCTAAAAATAGAAAATTTATCTTTTTCTATGAAACAATTTTTTCTTTCAATTTCAGTTTCCTATCTTAATTTTATCTTAAATTCTTATCTTAATTTCAGACTTTCTATCTTAATTTTTTTAAAAAAACAATTAAGTTAGAAATCATGATTCAACATTTTTCAGTTTACTTATGTGTTAACTATGCATCAGATTAATTATGCATTAATAGCTGGTATTAACTGATTTCCACAATTTCATGAAAAATAAGTGTGGATCTTTTCGAAACACACGTGCCCCTTTGTGCAAAATGTATTATTTTATACAATATTTTATAATATGGATAAAAAATTCATAATATATAAAACAGAATTTTTAATTATGTATAGTTTAATCATAAACAACAAGCATTACTGGTGTTGTTTATTGTAATAGAAACTTTTCTTGATTTTTAAAACATTTTTCAGTAAACTCATCACAATGTTCGGAACTTTTCTGAAACATTGTTCCTTTAAAATAGGTTTCGTCTTTTCAAAACAAATGCTAAATGTTTACAGAAAACCTTAAATTTATAAAATATATATTGATGCAAGTGGGAATATTTCATTAAGTCATGAGATTCAATAATTTTGCCTTCAAAGCAATTAATAGCATTTTGAATTTATTTACAAAATATAAATTTTTCTAAATGCTTGATGGTGAAGGACACCCATATAAGCTTTTTACTCCACATAACACATACTTCCATTAGAAATCTTTAGTATGAGCAAAATTTCTATTGGGAATTTATTACATTACTGGCAGGTTCAGTTCATGCCTGTAAGAAATATGCGTTTCTCGTTGCATTCTCAACTTTTCCCTGTATTTGAATATGTACCTTGAACGTTCAATATCTTGTCACCCTCTGCTTCAAATTTTTGTGAAAGTTTATTTTCTGGCTATCGTTAGGGTTCACTTCTTTGAACCAATGAGAATCTACGCTCTCGGTTCGTCATTGAACTTTGAATAGGGATTCCACCCCCTACCCATTATAAACTCA
The DNA here is from genome assembly GCA_019974015.1 of Nephila pilipes. NCBI lineage: Eukaryota > Metazoa > Arthropoda > Arachnida > Araneae > Nephilidae > Nephila > Nephila pilipes. The sequence continues at coordinate 22,044 of BMAW01126590.1, read as the reverse complement.
ACTTCTAAAACGCGCTGATACTCGGTAAATATGACGATAAATCGTTCCACCTACAACACAACTCATCAGACTTCAATCTGATTCAGGAACTGAGTAACTCTATTTATCAAACTAGTGTTAATAAAATGATCAAATTTTATGTTCATTACACTTAAAATTAACAGAAACTTATAAATTGCATATATGTGTTATTTGATCAAATACTTCGCGAAGTATACAATTAAATTCATTGTATGAAATAATGATTAAAATTTCAATTTCTAGTTTTTTAAAAGATACAGAACTGAATCTTCTATATTGAATTAAAAAAAAACACATTTTTATTCATCTTTATATAAGAAAATATTATGCTTAAAATTGATATTTGTATACTCATTAAAATATTTTAAATTACTCTGAAATGAGATTTTAGGTAACTATTTATGTAATTATCCTACAATTTTTTTTTACCAAAGTCAATGTTAAAATTGTAAAGAAATGTCACTTCTTAAGTTAATATTCTATGCAGACTAAGAAATTTTACTAAGTTCATAAAATACTCATTTTCTTATAACCAAGAATATAAAAAACAACTTCACATAAAAAGTTAAACATTGTATGTAAGTGTTTAGAAGAAAAACGCATCGAAGTTCAAAAATTATTTTTGAAAAAAAGGCCAATTTATGTAAAAATACTACGATTTTACAACATTTCGTACACTTTTCCTTTTTTTGAATAACCTTATATATAGTATTTATCTATTATTTGCATATTATTTATCCTTGAAATTTCTTAATATTTCTATTAATTCCTCGCAGTTTAAAATAACATAAGAAATGAAATAACTACTGACATTTTATATTAGAAAATATTGAAAGGGTATTTGTTTAATTTGTATAAAAATTTGGTTATCATAATAATATACTTTTGGTGACCGGAGAACATAAAATATATTAATCAAAACCTAAATTACAATTCCTATAATAGATGCAAATATTTTGCTCCGGAGAACTGGATTTATATAATTCAATGCACGATTAACTAGTAAGCCAATAATTCTTATTGCATGCTTGCAAACAATGACATATACGTATCAAAACATAGGTACATCACGCTTTTTGTAAGAATTTGGAGAATTAATGTGTTACTGGTGTATCAGAGTTGTTCAGAAAGTAAATTTCTTCATATTTTTAATAGATGGTGCTACAGGTGAAACGAGAAACCGCCATAAGAATCCACCCTTGTTGCTATTCAACGACCAAAGTAGTGTCAGGGGAGGAGGAATAATGCCTGCGCAGAGTGAGAAAGAAAAGAGAGTGGTAGCAAACCAACGTGCCCGAGGTAATTCGAATACAAAACACGACGGTGGACATACATGTACGAAGGTCGAAGTGGGCTTACCTCCACATCCGCGAATGAATACAACACTGCTAGAGTGCAGGACATTGTCAGACGTAAATGCATATTGCGTATTGGTCGTGCTCAGGCCTATCCAAAGCAATGCTGAGTTGGAGTAGGATGTGCGACAGTTCCTTGCATCACAGGCACAGAGTTTTGCCAGAGTGGTTTCTTCAAACTGCTTGTCCGCTACGACAAACTTCTCAATGTCAGTTGCGACTAAGTCGAAAAATATTTCAAGGTGTATAGCAGATGACATATATATATATATATATATATATTTGGCAATTAAATTTTGCGTGAAAAAAAATGACGAAACATATTTTCGGAACATCTCTCGTATATTATTATTTGTATAAAAACTTAAACAATTATTTTGTCGAATATATTTGTTAGACAACTAAACAATTATAATGGTACATAATATTATTTATAGAACTGCCAAATACCAAAGTTATGAAAAGTAAATAATACAATTTTCAATTTAATATTATTAAATAAATATAAGGCAACATGTTTTTTTGCAAATTGAAAATGTACCTAAAATGTTAGATGCTACATTAAAAACAATTGCTTATAAAGACTTCCAGCTTTACATCCATAATTTCATTATAATATTTGCTAACATATGAATTGATATTCTTGTAAATCATTTCCAAGTTTTATCATAAGAAATTCAGAAATTAATTAGCCATAAGAAATTAATTAGCCATTAGAATTTGGTAATGCTTTAAAAGCTTATATATTTACACGCGAAATATTCTTTTTTACAACGCAGAAAAGTAGAAAAGAAAAAGCATTTGTGTAAAATATGAATAAAATAAAGAATATATTTACGTTTACAGAAGTAGAAATAACTAAACATTTTACAACTACTAAACTTTTTTGAGCTACCTTAAATCAAACTACAAAAGCTGAAACAAAAAGCACCAGATTCTTCCAGTCAGCAAAATCTCTAGTCCCTGAAGAGAACAAGAAAACTATTGGCGATTCCGATAAAGCCTTTTGTTTTTGAGAGATCGCAATTTTCTCATGGCAAATAAAATCCTTTTTATAAAATGTTGTAAATTTTAACTTCCCCTCAACTTTTCTGTTTCTTCAATGTTTCGAAAAAAGTATTCATACGATTTTTACGCAGTAAATAGTTTCAAGAGTAGACTGAATATTCACCGAGGGAGAACTTAAGGCACTGCATCTGATTGTTCGATTTCTATCCGGAGAAAAAATAGTAGGGAAATGATCTATCGCAAATGGATTTTAGGCATGTTAGGATATCAGTTATTTAAGCGATCTCTTTCTGGATTCTTAAACTTTAAGCTATTACTACCAAAGAAAGTGAAAATGATTCTATTTTTTTTTCAATAGCAATTTTACGATGTTACTTTTAGAAACATTTTTAAGAACTTCATTTCAAAAAGTGAGGAAAATTACAATTTTCATATATATGAGAAGATTTGACATAAACTATTGTTTTATTATTTGATATTCATAAAGTATTAATGCCATTTTATAAATTATGTGAACTGTTATATTGATTCTCTGAATTAAAAATAATAACAATATTTTCTATTATCTGTAAGAAACACTAATTTCATTCATTAAGTAGATTTTCCACTATGTTGTAACGTTCGTTCTTTATTATTAATTCTACTTCCATCTTTCAGTCTAATATACTAGTCAATAATTTTTTAAACTCCAGTTAAAGATACGTAAGAGTAAGATAAAATATTTTATCAATAATAATTGAAGAATAGATAAGGTTACTATCTCTCGAATCCCTCTTAATTCTTCAACTATAGGTTATGCTTTAATAGTGAAATTTGTGCCTATCTAATAATTCAAGAGCGATATAATTCAACGCTTATCGTAAAGCATTGATTCAAATCTTAGAACTACAATTATCTTCAATCCAAAAAGGTTAATTAGGATGCTTCAATTCAAATTATATATGTCTATCAGCAGATGTCTTTCCTCTATCTTCCTCCATTTTCTTTCAATTTTGTTTTGTTTGCATGTCATTACGTTAATTCAATTAACCAGATATTTTATCTTCATCTAATTTACCTAATCACGTTTCATTTGGATTGGGAAGAAATTATAATTTTATGCAATTCAAATTACGAAAAAGTCCCAGAGGTTAGCGAGGAGAGACTTGCGAATAGTCCAATGTAACAATATGGCATATGAAACCTTTTTTCACCATTTATGTAACTCACATGGTGCACAGGACTCTCATTTTAAGAAGTTTGCTTCTGATGATAATGGATTGCTAATTAAAGCTCATTTTTTTATTTAAGTAATATGCATTAATTATCAGTAGAACACATTTCTTCGTTTTTGGAATTTTTTTCATGTTTAATTTTTATACGGGACTCGTTTCATTTCGGATAATATGGACAACTCTTATTAAATGTTTTTTTTTTTCATAAAATGTTTGTTGAAAATTCTTTAATTTTTAGTCGCAGTTGTTAAAAGTAATAAAATTTTGTAAACACAATTTACACGCTTAAATTTTAAATGTACCTTAAAGAGTAAGAAAAACAGACGATTATTGCGGAAGACTACATATAAAGACTAAAAGAATTTAGAATTAGAATTTAGAAGTATGCAGAAACTATGCTGATGTTTACTAATTATCTGATGAAAAAAATGAGTTCGAAACACGATTTCCAAAATTTTCTGTGGGACTCTTAACAAAATTAATATAAAAAATTATTAGCCACTTCCATATCAATTCTCAACTTCTTATATTATATTCCTGAACATGGATTCCAGGAATTATGCTAAGCAATGTATAAAGATTTATTTTTCTCCATTGTCATAGAAAATTTACTTTATGGATTTTGTAAAAAAACAACAAATAAATTCTGTGGAGAATAACTTCTTGATTACTTTTATTAATACACTGCAATGAATGAACTTAATTTATTTATTTTTTAAATTTCTATCGGATTTGAGTATATTTAATGCTGTAAGTACAGGAAAAAATATATATTTTTTTAATATCATGATGTTATATTTCACTTTAATGCTTAAATGATGTACTGCTATTCACTGGAATTTTTAGAAAAATTTAATATATGTTTATCGCAATTATCTGAACAAGAATTAAAATTATACTTATTTTAATCTATTTTTGAAATAATAAGTGGAAATCAAATACATTTGAATATACGACAATAAAGGTTCTATCGTGACCAACCACATAATATTTTTTACATGAAATCTATGATTTCTTCTAGAATTCCTTGGTTTCATAATCCAATTTTCCTACGTTGTGATCTGTTCCTCTTTATTAAGACTTTAAATATTTGCTCCAGTCAAAATATGGAATACAATCGCTCTAAAACCTTTTTACCCTAAGATTTTTTCCAGTCAAAAAAAAAGGGGTTCGCAGACGCACACGTTTTAATTACTAATTGAATGATAGTATTATTGTTAATTGCACTTAATGATAGTATTATTATTAATCATTCAAATGGAATTAAATTATACTATAAATTGATTAATTAACATACATAATTAACTTCTAAAATAATATTTAGATTTCGAAGCTCAATTTTTTTGCAGAATTATTTAATAATTCAGTAAACTAGTAAGAAATTACTTAGTAATTATGCAAAAAATGCATAAGGATCCCATTTTCTGTCATTTGAATCTCTTAGTTTCAGATAATTACGAGAAAACAGTGAGTAATGTATTATATTACTAACGTGCAAATTATTCATAACATTTTCCCGTGTATGAGTGAACCGGTAATTAATATTTATACACTTGTATACGAGATTGTTATAACTCCGTGATGTCCGTTCATAATTTTAAAACTAAACTATTGGAGCTCATTTTAAGAAATTTAGGCTTAACAGTTATGTGACATGAGGAATCCAAATATGAAAACATTTTAAAATATTTTTATAAGTCTCTATTTTATTTGAAATTGTATATATTGATTCATATCTTACATAACAGTTGTACTTTTCACAAATTTTAAGGTTTTAGAATTGGAAAATGAAAATAATCGATCGTTTGGGATACAAAAGTTTGAAAAATTTTGAGTAGACACATTTCTTATATCGCAAAATATTGAATCAATCTTTAGATGACCTACTGTTTAAATAGCCTTAACTTAGAAAATATCATATAGAATTCTAAGAAATTTCAAATATTTAAGCTAATTTTATTATGAAAAATGAGATATGTGTAAAACTATTGGATTCCGTTGTGGAAAATGTATTTTTTCAGGAACTGATTAACTATTTATTAAGTTAATTAATTAGCATGCATATCACCATAATTAGTACCATTTGAGTTGTTAACACTGAATCTAATTTTTTACAGATGTCATGAGAATTATGAAAGTTGTTATTGGGAACCCTTTATTTATATTTATTTTACTCCAGACATTCGAATGTAAAACAACCGAACCAGAACTTCTAGAACTTTTGATTCAGCATCTCTGCTTTGAAGATACATAGTTCTTTTTCTCTCCCAGATCGATTGCAGCAAATGATACTTTACTTTCCCTGTTACCAAATGATACTTTACTTTCCCTGTTACATCGTTTTTGCTATATTAAGATTGAGAATTTTTTTTTCTTTTTATCATAAGACATTACAGAAAATGATATGGTGTAAAACTTCGAAACTACATCCTATGAAATTTCTGTAGCTATTTGCTGCACTTTTATTACAGGATTAAAACGCTTTTGGCATATATACCGAGAAAGATTCCAAAGATTTTTGTGTAATGTCCCGTAGTTTTTAAATTGCTTCAGCCACATTGCGTCCTCTATGAAAACCATGATATCTTTTCTTTTTAAAAAAATGTAAAAAATGATGTGCCTTCGGCACAACTTATCTTTAATGGTCTTTAAGGCGAAAAACAAATATTTGAAAAAATGTGTCTTTTAAAATATATTATTTTATGGGAGGAAATAAACTTTTCGCACCTGATACTTTCTGGGCTGTTACTTTTTCTACTATGAACTTATTCGAGATGAATTGTTACTTCCAGGAGATCGAAAAATATGCAACGTATTTGCTTCTTAAAGATCCATATCATATTCAATACCAGTAAAGAATACATTTACGAATATTTTCTTTAAACACTTGTGAACATAGTATGAAAAGGAAAACACAGTTTGTATATAAGTTATTGGAAACTTTTCTTATGAAAATGCATTATATTCACATTTTTTACCCATAACTTAAAGCGTTGGAATGTTAAATATAGTACCGCAAATTAATGACTTCACTGTTGCAATCAAATTGAGGAAATATATTGGCAGTGAATAATAAAGAAAATGGTATTCTTGAATTTCAAAGTTTGTATATTTAAGATAGTATAATATTGCTCCTATAGTAATTTTAAGTTTTTTTAAATCTTCATTTGCATTTTAAAAATTGTAAAGTCACACCAGTCTCTTTAGATATCTAATGACGAGAATTATTTTTATTAATTACATATACTCAGATATGTACTTATTTTGCAATATCATGAAATGTTATTATGGAAATTTACTTTAATCTACAATTTCGAACCCCCTTGTTCCATGAGTGAAAAATATTTTTTTCCAAAACATATAAAATCCATTTCATACCCAAAATAAATTCATCTCATTTATTTGAATTTCATTGCATTTGAAAGTCATATCTACTAAATATTAATAAAATACCATTAATTGAATTTGTTTCATGCCATGACTCAGTATAATTCCTATCATTTCAGATAAGACTTTTCTTTATATAAATAAGATTTAACAATATTTTTCATCCACTGTGAATTATTTAGACTCGTGCATGGCAAGTTATGCGTCACCAAATAATTCAAGGTGTCCATAAATCTAAATCCAATAAGTTATATTTTAGCTAATTCAGAAACAAAGTGTTGTGGATATGCTTACGACATTTTAATAGCTTTTACGATAACTCAGAAAGAAAATGTCTCCATTCTTCCATTGAATGCTGTTACTAATGGATATTAAGTGAGTTTTGATACTAATATCTTTTAGATACTTTTGCTAAGAATCAAACGAATACTTCATGTATTTCGTAGAATTCGAGAGAAAATACTAATCATTATTTGAAGTATGTAAAGGAAGTTATATTTATCCAATGAAACAAATGGCAGTTTAATAAATAGAACTAAGGATGTATAAATTCTTGATTAACTGTAACCAAATCTATTTACATAAAGTTTCGTTAGTATAAATATTTGAAACAAAAGTTGCTGAAAAGGAATTTTGAGAACATTGTTTATGTCCTAATACAAAAATGCATATATATATATATATATATATATATGTATATAAAATTGAATGCGTTACGTAACAATAGTGTGCAAGAAAAAATTAAAATTTTAAAAAAATTCTTATAAAAAAACAGTAATTAATTATTTTAATGTTAATGATAAAATAAAATACCAAAAAAAAATGTTCAAATCATTTTCTCATGCCTAAAAACATAAAACAATTGATATTGTAAGACATTTCAAAACAAAACCGAAAAATCAATAAACATATAAATGTTGACCAATATATAAAACTATACTCATGAAAAAGACAAATGAATGAGAAAATGAATGAATGATGCCGTCGATGATTCGCCGTGAGGGGAATCCTGTATAAAGGCACCCCTTGCACGCAATCCACGCGCGCAGCAGACGACGACACTGACGAAGCCCAATTGTACACCTGTAGCAGAACCAACGTGCGCCTAGCTGCCTGGAAGCTGTGCGACATTCACGCCATGCGGAGCAGGTGTCGATCATCGCGCTCTGACGTCACCTTCGTCGTCCAGCGCCTGTTTTCGAGTTGTTCGGTGCGTCGGTCCACTGCTTCCAAACTCGCATCACTTGGAACTGTTCCGCCGCATACGAGCTGTTATTGCGCGATAGGAAAATCCTCCCTTCGAAGGCCGATTTTATCCTCCTCGTTCAAACCCGTAAGTTGCTGAATTTTATTCTTCCGTCGTGGAGTGCATTCAGGTCTCACTCAAACGTTTGCCACTAACAATAATAAGACTTTTTCAACGTCCTGCCACAGCACTTTATTTATACGCTTTCAGCATCAATTCAGAGGGCGCCGCGGTCGCCGCGCACGCGCGATGGCTCTGAAACTTTATTAATTTGCATAATATCCTATAATTGATATTTGCTGCGAATTTCATTTGATTCTGATGATTCCTTCATGGTGTTGCATTTTCTACAAACAGCAGTTTATTTAAAAGAATATGATCTCCCTTTTATAAAATTAAAGCCTTTTTTAAATATTGAGATTTTCAAAAGAAATCTAACATATTTATACTTATTAAAAAACATTTGAAGTTATTCTGATCAAAAGATTTATTCGTGGATTTAATAATATAATAGTATAATTTTTACTGCTCGAAATTATAATGTTTCAAAAATTATTCATAGAAGAAAAAAAATTCAAAATTTCCTAAATTAAAGAACTACCCACACTCTAAAATTTTTTGTCATGTAATAAATCATATCCAACTAAATAACTTTTTCATTTAACATAAAAGTATTTAAAACTTTTAGTATATTAAAAAATATTTCTCCCCCCCCCCCTCTCTCTCTCTCTCTCACACACACACAAAATTATGATACAGCTGCAGAATTTTTTCCTTAATATCTTCCTCGTTCATAATTTTTTCCTTTTTTTTTTACCCATATCATTTCTCTTAAAAACATTATGTATTTCCTACTTGATATTTTTTCTATCATTATTAGAATAAAATTCTTTATAACCATTTTTCAAAACTTAGTAATCTATTATTGTAAAAATTAAAATAATAATATTTACCCTATGCAGGTAAAGTGTCTGATTATATTACATAAATATTTAAAGTTTTCCCACCAAAACATATTTTTAATACAAGAAAAAACTGCAAATTATACTTTCTCAAGCATTGTCGAAACCACGCAAATGAAAGTACCTATTTTTAATTTCGTTATCATGAAATTAACAAAAGATCTTTAAGTCAAAATTATGTGATTTATCCTACTATTAATATACATTAAAAGTTCGATCCATGTACGTATAATTGTAAATTTTGAAACTTTAAGGGTAAAAATAATTATAATTTTAATAAAAAATAAAATAAGTGCTCTTATTAAATTCAAGATTATCTGATCGTTTATGCATCTACAATTGTGACGTACATTTTCAAAAAAATGTAATATCTTATATGCATTTTGGTTATCATATTTATGGAGTTATACTCTTTATTTTTCTTATGATCATGAATACATACACACAGAAACACACACACACACACACATATATATATATATGTAACGATGATAAAAATATCTTACAGCAGATATGAAAGGAAACAATATTGTTACAAATGTATATAATCTATCCAAGCTTAAATACATTTTAAGTATATTTTTTTCAAAATTATCACCAAAATATAATTATGAGTAAAAGACTCGGTGTTTTTGTCAAATTCATGGCATAGGCCCAGATTTTCAATAAGGGGGATATATTAATATTTTTAAGTCTATATTTAGTAGTTCCGTTTTAGAGTTATTTTAATTATTTATGTCAGTATAAATATATATTATGAATCGTTCCATTTATCATAAATTTTTATTCAAGAATCTCTCTTTTTTTTAAAGTCACTTCCCAAAAATAAAATTACGATGAAAAGAATTTTAAAGAGCAAATTGTCTTTCAAAATGCGAAATAAACTCTAAATTTTGCTTAAAATATGTATGTTGAATTAAATTATATAATGATCAAGTGAATTATGAAAAAATTAATTTATACAACCTAGTTGGATTGACATAAATAATCAATTTAAGATTAAAAACGAAAAAAAAAAAAAAAGAGAAAAAGAGAAAATAATCTTAAAACTTATGAAATCTCTTTTGGATGTAGAATTCGGGGGGTTCAAAGGCTTTATTGGCCCGATCTTTTCTCTCAATGTTTTTAGTCCAGCATTTAACAAACCCTCATTTGGAATCACTAGATAATAAAATTATTTCCCTGACAGTAAAATATGTTAAAAGTTAGAGAAATAAAATTCGACAACTAAAAAAATCAATTTGTCCTATTTATTTCACTCGCCTAAAGAATGGTTAAAAGTACTAATAGTACCAAAAGAACAATTTTTTAATTTAAATGAGAATAGTGATAACATCAATTTATAGTCCATTTTTGCATATTACTTTTATTTGCATTGCATATTATACTAAATCAAACACATAGCTCAATTTTGGCTCTTCCATTTTACTTAATACATTTGTCAAATCGGTGATTCTGTCGTTGGAAATATTTTTATACTTATCTGCAGTGATGTCTGACATCTTTTTCCGCATTTATTTATCTTTACCACTTTTACGTCATTAATTCCTTTCATATTTCTTCTAATGCGCTCATGAATCCCCGATAGCCAGGTGGTCAAGGGTCGTATTGGGGGCCGCGGTAGCCTAGTGGTCAAGGTCGTGGATAGCGGCTGACGGTTTTCGTTCAGTCGCGGGTTCGATCCTTGGCCACCAAAGACCTGCCGTGTAGCCGGGGCTGATGCACGTTAAATCTGTTCGGGGCCCAAAGTCCTCCCGTTGGCGTGGTGTGGATGTTAGGAGAGGGGGGTTGCCAGCTCAGGTGTCGTCCTCGTCACTTGACCGTGGTTCAAAATTACGAGGTCCGTCGCCAATAGCCCTCGTGTTGCTTCTAGTGCGACGTTAAAAAAAACTAAACTAAACTAAACTAAACAAGGGTCGTATTTGTGGCCGCGGTAGCTTATTAGTCATGTTCGCAAACTTGCGGCCGTGGCTTTTCGTCAAATCGTGGGATCGAGCCTTGATGCCACTAAAAACCCACCTTATAGCCGGGACCGATGCATGTTAAAACTGTCGAAGCCCAAAGTTCTCCTCAAAGGCGTGGTATGGAAGTTAGGAGTGAAAAGTGCCAGCTCGCGCGCGCGCGGAGTGTCACTCTCGTCACTTGGCAGAGGTTAAAAATTGCGTAGTCCATCGACAATTGCCCTTGCCCTGCCTCAAATGCGACATTAATTAAGCTAAACCGAAACAAATTGTCTCGTACTCGCAGCTGGTGTTGTTTTTGTAGAACCGCGTGTTTGAGTTCTGATGCCACTAAAGCTCCACGTGAATAACCTTTATGTTGCTTCAAATTACAGTTTTAAGAAATAATTAATCAATTATCTAAAGGTACTGTCTATAAACCATTGAGATGGACTCTTAGTAGACATCTGCGTAATTCAACTACACTTTGTTATTAATGCATCTTCACAGACAGCAGTATTAGAAAATTATTAATAAGTACAGTCAAGGTAACTATACATTCACCCTTAAAACGTCATTTACGTCAAAAGTTTGATTTTCTAATTTTAATGTCAGTTTAAAATTTAAACCATTTTATTTCTAATAGTGAGGGAATTTTGCTTATATCGTATTTAGATTTTAAGTTACTGGGATTTGAATTTTACTCGGTATCTAATTTTTAAATGCATTTGAAAATTTGTTTTTGATTTTTTTCAAAATGAGTTTTCTCGAAATACACATATATGGCAAAGTAGATATCAGAAAACGTTATGAACCAAATTAATTTAAATTTTGCAAGTATTTTTCTTATGTAGTTTTTAATAACCCCTACTACTTTCTTGCTTGTAAAATTGATATGATTTTAGTAACAAAGGTGTAAGTCATATATTATAACCTTTTTTTTGAATTTTCATTTTTATTTGACTCGAAACACAATAAATATTATAGTAATATGATTTTCATCATGGAAGTAGTACAAGCCGCAAAAACGTTATGATGAATAAGATAAAATTTACAGAATAATGATATTTTTTGTTTACTTTTGAGTTTTGAGCGTTATTCTGATTATCAATTTATGTACTATTTTCACCATATTTTCCACTCCGAAATTTTTTTTGAAATAAAAGTAGATTATTATATGCATTTTTCATAGTTTTAGGTAATATTTTGGCATTAAACATATTTTGATAGCAGATATCAATGTATTTCAAACAATTTCACCGAAGATGTACATATACCTTAAAGACAGAAATTTAACATTTAAATGATATGACAAAATTTTTCACTTAACTTTTGAGAGCTCACACAAGGTAAAATAATTAAAAGGGACTTGTATTTCTTATTTGAGGAAATATACAGAGATCATATATTTCAATGTGAGGAAATATACAGGAAAATATTTTAAACATTGATGAATGAGTTTAACCAATATATATATGTGTGTGTGTGTGTGTGAGTGTGTGTGTGTGTGTGTAAGAAACAGTAACTTTGCTATTAAAAATATTTAAAGAATACAAGAATGCAAACACATTTTATTGCATCTTACATACAGTAATATTATAAAATTCTTCTATCATAATATATTAACTCAAATGATATAATGAAAGAAAATGTAATAATGTTTACAAACATTGTTTCTGGTTCTAGTTTTAATTCAAATCCTAGAGCTGTGTAAAAATTATTCCTGTACAGCTAATTTAAAATCATCTTTCTGATTAAAATGTTCTTTCCGAAGAGGAATAACAATAGGTTTCTATTTTCAATATCAGATAATTCGGAGCAGATTCATGCTCGAATTTTTCGCCATTACTTGAATATTCCAAAACCGAATGATTTCAAATGACATATTTTTGATTGTCTTTATCATCAGATCCATATGACATTTCTATAGAAAACAAAACTGAAGTTAGTAAAATTTCAGAAAAATTGAGATATTTATTTAGATTATGAATGTATGTTACATATGAAAAATAAGAGTGAAATTGAGAATAAAAGAAATGTAAAACAAAAGCGTCCATGCAATTATTTTCCTTATTTTTAGAATTGTATTTCCTTGTTTTTGAAAAGATACATTTTACCATACTAATTTCAAGAACGATCATTATATAAAACAATCAAAAGATGTATATTACAAATCTTCTTGACTTTTTAATTGTGGGAATGAAAATTTGATGCATTTTACATTAATTTATAATATTTGTGGATACGATTATTTGATACATTTTATATTAATATATTTTAAATACGCATTATCTAATAAATTAGATCAAAAAAATGTGCATGAAGCCTGATTTTTCCTGAAGTTTATTATTTTAACTGTTATTAATTTTTTATTTTCTCATAGTGAAAGTAATTATTTACAGAGGATAACACACTTTGTTTAAAAAGTAAGCATTCAATATATTTATCTGAAATTGAAATTTCTAGGAAAGTAAGTATAGTCATCAGTGCCGTACAATAATACAGTAAAAAGTTTGTCTTAAGAGAACAAAAAATGATTTTTTATTAAACGTGTAGGAAAGCATATTAAAAAGGAAATACGGGTATATAAATTTTTATTGTTCAGGATGAAAAAAAAAAATTATCTTTAAAACTGCTAAAGAACTGATGAGCCACTGAATCAGTATTCAAAATTCGAGTTTCGGAAATTTTTTGAAATCCGGAGAAAGGTTAATATAGTGATGCGTCTATTGATCTAGACAATCAATAAAAAAGTTCTGGAAAGTTTCAAAATGGGAAAAATTCTTTCAAATCCTAGAAAATTCTTCAATTTTAGATATACTTTAAATTTCTGTTCACTTTATATTAAAAACATTTGTACGCTTACAAATATTATGGATACATATTAAATCTCATATTCTTGCATTTTATGATATATTTGCCCATTTTTCAAAGTGGTTATTAATCCAATAAATTTTTAAATAAATTATTATGAGCATTCTGTAAAATTTTTAAACATTTAACATTCTATTTGTATTTTTATATATATATTAATATTTTTGTAGAATATTAATGAATATATAAAAAAGTTGAAAGACTTAGGAAATTATTTGACAAATAGCCTAAGATTCCTGATTATTTAAAAATATTTCCTGTAAATTGTCCAATGATAAACTCCCACGATCAAATGTTAACTCCATTGCAGGTTTTAATCGTTATTAGTTCAATGATTGCAATACGTGTAAATGATAACTTATGGACATTTCTTTTGCTTGTTTCGGAACTATTTGTATTTAAATTTACATTTATTCACATTTTTAGCCTAAGTGTTTAATATTTATTCAAATATGTAATTTTCTAAGGTCTATCATACAAGACAAATTTAAACATTTTCTTCTTTTAAAGTTTTATTTTTTTTCAGAATTTTTGTTCTGAAATTATACAGGTGACTGGAGGCAATGTGCTAAATTATATTTAAGCCGCTTGGTTTCGGCAGTGAAAGATTATATATCAACTTGATGTTTGAAGCTCATTATACAAAAACTAGCTCTTAGTATTTCGCCCTTTGTAAAAAAAAAGTATTTACAGAAAATACTTGCAAATAATTGCGTTACAACTTGTGAAAAATTTAAATGATGATTTGATTTTGAAACCCTATAGAACGAAAATTTATTTTAACCCTAAAAACGGAGGTTTCTCTTACATCTCGGCATTAAAATTGATCACAAGTTTGCCGATAATAAATAAATAAATATCGCTTCAATTAATAAAAAATACTTTTGTTTTTGTAAGAAGGGAGAAAAGGAATGCACAAAATGAAATTTCAAATTAATTGAGTTTAGAGACAAATATATTCCAAACAAAAAATAATTTAAATTATTATGATTACCAAGGATTGCCGAATTTCAAAGAATAAATTAGAAAGACTTTGGACGTAGCCACGTTCATTTCTCACATTATTCTGAAAACCTTAAGGTGTAGACGAATAGATTTTTTATTCATTGTTTTTAAACGAATTGCGGTGCACTACCACTGTTTTTCCATGTCATTATTGACACTGTTTACGGGACTTGTTTTGAAAAAAAAAGCATTCGTTCTAAATTAATGAAATATCTTTTAAAATAAGTACATACTTTGGACACCTACGTTGTTTAAGTTATTTATTATTTGGAAAGTTTTCGGTCTTATCTTGATTTAGTTTCATTGCAGAATGCTAGGAAATAAAATAATATCATTCAGTAGAATATGTAGTTTTTTCTAAAGGGCGTATTATACTAAATAAGATCAAATAAAAGCTTGAAACAGTAAATTATCCGAAGAAATTAGAAAATAATATGACAAAAAATGAGATATCTTATCTGAAAGGTGTTTGCAATTGATATACATGTTAATACCAAATAATGCTTCTCTGGATTTGATGCTTAATTATAAATAATAATTTTGAGCTTAATACATTATTAATTTAATTTAATGGAGGGATCATATAGTGGAGAGAAGAGGCTCCGATCATAAGAGAAATAGAATTAAGATTTAGAACGAGACTCAAATGAAAAGACTCTCATTTGGTGCACTCATTTGTTCATTTAACCCTTTCGCTACCGGAGGGAGAAAAAAGAAGTGCTTCGCTGTGCCCACGGCTTCTTATCGCGGAGTGACACGCTTTGCCCAGACGATTTTAGATATTAAGCCTAATTCGTGAAAAACATTCCTATAAAATTGACTATTTATTAAAATATTTTGGTATTTACAAATATTATTTAACATGCATTAAACTTAATATATACAAATAAAAAAAGATGTAATCGAAAATTGAATGTTTTATACATAAAATTACATAAAAAATCATACTTTTAAGAAAATACAAAATATATTTACATATGTTACATAAATTTCATGGTGTAATGATGTACCATTATATGGAATATATAGATATAAAAGATAAGTCCCATTTTGCTGTATAATTTATTTATAAAAAAAAATTCAATGCATAGTACAACGTCACACGTCTTACACACATATTTTGACGCTTCCCGCAAGATTTTGAGCAAAGGGCACATCTTAGTCACCCCCCTTTTATTTTTTTACTTTAATGTCAATGTACAGATTCGGATTATTTTCGCTAACATTACTGTCAGATTCATTTATTATTTCGCAAATCTCAGTATGAGATAAATACTTTCTTTTCGACATGACTGTCGCTAGAAATAAAAACTGACCGAATGAAACGAACAGGTGAGAACATCTGCTACCAAAAGCCCTAACCCCCATAAATGGCCATAAATTCTGCTTCGAACTTCTAAAAAGCAAGGAAGAAAGAAAAAAAGCAAACCGAAATCAAGTGCAGTCTTTAAATCATATCATTACATTTAAAGAGCCGCGCCGCAACACGAACTTTTAACAATTACCCCCTCCTGGTAGCCAGAAGTGAAATCCAAGCCCATATCACCAATGTCAACACTTCAAATAACCTACCTATCTTTAAAGATTTCACGATATTGTAACGCCATATATTAACATTAAAAAAATCAAATAAAATCTTCTCATCGAGCGTATTTCTATTGATACGTTGGGCCGTAGACGACACTCACGGAGCATATCGCCCGTGATACGCTGGGAGCGAACGGGTTAAACAAATTAAGTCAACATTTGCATATATGGAGGAGGAACACCGTGGAGTCCTTGTCGTTGAAGTTATTCGTGTTCACGAATGTAGGTGTTTTTGTAAGTAACTCGCGAGTGGTACATCTGAGTGTTAATGTGTCCGTGTAAGTGTGTCGAACATTGTAAGTGGATGTATAATGCGTCAAATTCTTGGCGCACTTCTTATTTAATTATTTCGCCAGGACAGGTGGAGAACAACCACAAAGAGGAAGAAAGCGCTCTTTCCTCCTGAAATTGCGTTTAACACTTCTAAAGGATTAAATATTCTATGACCTTCTATGGATCTTTCATGAATAAAATCAAAGTCTGAAAGACGCTATGAAAAATTGAAACTACTTGTTCCATGATCGTAGGATCATCCACGTATCACAACAAACACGTGGAGCGATCAAGTATTTTGGGTACTAAATATAACATACTTGATCCAAACATGTTTGAGTATAAAAATTAATAAAATCAAATATATTCAGATGAAGGATGATGGTTGATGATAAAGTAGTCGAGGAAGTTAATTACCAAAAGTAGTATTTTGTTCAGATAATTCGTTAATAATTGAGTCTCCCTCTGGAAAAATTTCAGAAACCTTACAGAAAACTAGCCAATTGTTATCGAAGAGTTTTCCCCTTCTTATAAACATGTTGAAAGTTTTGAAATAAGAAAGTATTTTTGCGTATCTATCATGCACAAGTATTTTCTTAGTTTTGTGGTATTTTTTCATTAATTTGAAAAGAATGGTGTATATCATGAATTGGAGCTTCAAGTGCAGTCTTCTAAAGATTAGCGAATCTTTTAGTAAAAACAATTGTTTCTCCCTTAAATTATCGTAGTATTGGATAACTGCAAGGTTTGGGAAGAAATCAACTTAAAGTAAAAAAGGAGATGCTAAACAGCAAAATCTCTTTTCTTGAATATTATGATTTAATAGCATATATTTTATTCGGGGCCGAGGATACTATATTTGTCTAAACACTTCATTTTCAACAATTAAATTGTTCGTATCAGCTAGTTATTGTTTCTGTCAGTGAAATATACTGTTTTAGATGATAAGAGAAGAACCTTCTATTCATAATGAAGAAATATTTTTTAACCAAAAGATCCGCTTAAAATATTTGCTTTTGTGTGCAACATTCAAAGATTATTGATAAAAATTATGTATAGAAATTTAATACGCATAATATCCAATACTAAAATACATTGATATTAAGTGGGGATGGTCCCATTCAGTAACATAGAATGTTTCCGGGTGAAAGAAATTACATCTGGGCAAACATTGCCATTTATGATTAACCCAAAACCCAAGATAAAAAATACCACTGCAATGTCGTACGACTGCTCATCCTCACAAATTATAGATAATTGTGTCAGAGTTTTTCTATTTAAATTTAATTATCATTCACTAGGTTCTTTTTCTTTTATTATAATAAAATATCCCTGTTGAATAATCGCAGATTATTGTTCTGAATCTATATTATTTTTCGTTGATTACCATCCAGTATTAGATTACAATATTAGCTTTCTAATTTTAGCTTTGAACCATCGAGATAGAGATCATCCAAGTAGATTCTGTAAATGTTTAAACAACTCAGAAGTACATTTGTTACCTGAAATACGAAATGAACCTAACTTCCAATTTTGTTTTTACATCATCTATTTAAAGTTAATTTTATTTTAGAGAGACTCTTTTTCATTAGCAAGATAGATGGTAAAGAGTTGAACACTATCAGTTTTAAAACAGTGTATACATTTAAATGTTGTTACAGGGCTTCAAATATCGTTTCATTATTAAATTGCTCAGCTTATAATTTTTAGCAGTAATTTAGGAACAAAAATATTTCCCATTGATTTATTGTAACCTTGTGCAAAATATTCTACATTAGGGACAAAATATTCCTTAGGCATAGATTTCAAATGAGGCTACGATTGTTACTAAAATGTTTGGCTCTTCTTTTATGAAAGGTATTTGATTTAATGCTCTTTTAAATTTAGGCCCAATAATATTTTAAAACATTAGCTTTAGAATTTACTCTGAATAATAACACACTTTTTAATTTCTTATTTTTATCTTTAGTATTTATCATCAAATCGTATTATTTTCAAATACTTGATTTTCATGTGAGAGATATACACAAGTACATGTCAGCTACATTCCAATCATAGATTCCGTGTTGTATTTTGTTTCATATACCACTACATAGTTAACAATTTAAATTCATGTATATTTGTTTTTGCTTAATATTATAGCCTAGTGCTTACTTTTTTAATATTATTCATTCAAAAACAAACAGTAACTTTGATATAAAATTTTGAAATTTAAGTATGGCTTATGAATACTAATTTGAACAAAAAGTTCCTTTATTGTTAGTGTAAAAATGTCTTAAGGCTAATAAAGTAATTTTGCATTTGAAGCGTTTGTTTTTCTTTTGGTATTTATAAGAAAATAATTTTTTTTTTTACTGTTATTCTAATATACAAAGCAAAACCTGTATAATTGTTTGATTCATCCTTCAATTTATCTACCATGAGCAATGAAATTTGTCTTCGAAATATTTTCAACAATGAGGTATCTCTTTAAAAATTAATTTTGTATTGAATAGAAAATGATTTAAAAGATAAAATATATTACCATAGATAGATGTTGTATTTTAATTTATATATAAACCGACATTCCTAAGAAAGAGACTTAATATAGAGACAAATTATTCATAATTCTAAGATAATTCCAAGTCCAAACATTTTGACCTAATGCTGTCAAAATATTTCATTTTATTTGGCTTCCGTCTTGGAACGAAGCGGTTTTAATATTCGTATTATTTTTTTTTATTTATTCATTTATTTAATAGATATTTTTATTACATACGCAATCTTTGTATAATAACTTAATTCGAAATTTTAAACTGTAGAACATGTTAGATCTTACCGAATACATTTTATCGTCAGTGAATAAATTTGATATTAATTAGAAAAGAAGAAATTTCGCTTAGCATCATGTTAAAATCTTCACTAATGAATTATTCATATATTCTTTAAATTTCATCCATATAATTCATTATTGACACAGATTTAATTTAATTATTAATTATAGCATGAATAATTGAAATATTTAAAATAATAATAATTATAATATTTATATAACCGAGATTATTATTGTAATCAAAATATAAAGTTTTGTGAAAAAGTATTCAATTTTTATGCAACGCAGGATATTGAAAGTAGTTAACAATAATATGTAGATACATTCGCACGTGGACGTATTTTGTAATGCTAATCATACACTAATGGCCATCCAAAATGCAGCACTAAGAATCAAAGTCAAATTTATTAGAGAAGTAACACATATAGCAGGAATGAAATAATTGAAAATGTAAACTTTTGCGAGGTGAGGGTAAACGATTAAACCTGTACAGAGTTAAAAGAATTGCCGCCACTGTTTGCAATATTCACTGCTACACGATTCGGTATTGAATGAAAGGGACTTTAGATATCTCGTCGCAAGTCAGCCTATGGTACCTTTACAAGTTACCAAAGCTGATCTGATGTTGCAACGACCCCCATTTTAGATCCACAGAACAAGTAGGTCAAATAAGGAGGGCGAAAAAGTTTTAAACATTACATGCCACGTGTGGTCACACATTATCTTGTTGAGATGTGGCCGCAAGAAAGCTGTGAAGGTAAAGAGGAACAACAAACTCCGAAACCCTCAGAGATATAGAGCAGGCTGGTTATGATGATGGGGTATATGGTTATTTCGCTTTCACTTACATTGGGGACTTTTTAATTTGAATCGTTTCAAATGAAACCTCGACCCAATAAAATGAAGCGCGACGCATGCAGATTAGGTTGAATTTAAAAAATTTTATGAGTGGATTTGTGGAAATGCATATATAAGTAACTAAAGACTAAATATTAGAGTTAATAATTGGTAGTTGATGGATGACAGAGATAATTGTGTTACAAGTGAACATCGGTAGCATACCGACTGTGAATAAAGATCACATTTAACGTAAGTCTGCATAGCAAGGTATTATCCATTCAAACCTTCACCCTTCGTCATATATTTCTCACTCAAACTCAAGTGAGTTGGTCAGATAGAACTCAGAATAAGAGAGAGTAATACTTTCTTAACCTATGAATATTCATAACATGAAGAAAAATCATTGAACTGATTTTTTATTTATATGAACTAATTATCATTGAAGATTCCCTTTTATATGCATTTCATCATTTATAGGGAAAATTGCATGATTGTTTATTTAAGCTAAAAAGGACCAAAGAAGTAAATGATAAGGAGGCGCTATATGGTCATTGCATTGGATATTGTGTATTGGGAAGAAGGAGGGTAGGAGTGGGATACAAAATCACCCCAAAACATTATTCCTGTTTCAGGACCAGTATGACAGTCAAGCAACCGTCAAGAAATCTCTACCCACAGTGTCTACAACCATCGAGGTGGTGCAGGCAAAAGCATAATTTGTCTGAAAACACAATGTCGTGTCATATGTCTGATCATATCCACCGTTTAATGCACAATTACAGACCCAATCGTCAATGACTCTGAGACAAAGATAACTGTAGTAATCAACGCCATGTGGATATTCCACTACGCAACATACGACGTTGAATGATACGACCGATTCTTGTTCAACAGACCGTATTTGCTGTGTTATGGTTCCTGATGTGGCAGAGCTATCCATCATTGTCATGCGCAAAATATGTTTGTCATCACTTGTAGTGGTGTGACGAGGCGAGTGTAATCGGTGCCGTCAGTCCTTTTGTGCCTTCTGAATCCATCGATTATAGATCCATATCACTTTTGCTTGGTTACATCCGACTCGATCACCGATTTCACAGAAACATAATCAGTATTCTCTATTAGGAAAAATTATCATTCTGTTGAATACAGAAAAGTGCTCGAATGACGATTGTGTTCTTCTTCGAGATATATTTGAGCTGCTCAAGTAAAAATGATGCACTAAAAATAATTTCAGTACATCGAAATGACATTCTGTCCTGCTTCTATGCAGAGTTTGTCCCTCTATTTTGTATCTACATTTAAATGTTAATCATTTGCATGTCCTGTCGCAGTATATTCAAAATGAAAATTTCACGTGGATTAGATGCTTCCTTCATGGTATTACATTTTGTGTGTATTAAAATGATCACAAATCATACAACTGAATAATGAAATTGAGTTAGACTGAATATTTCTTTAAAAATGCTTCTTACGAAATAAATTTCTGTAAGTAATGCAATTTTAATTGCAAGATAAATGCT
>BMAW01126588.1:0-13508 GCA_019974015.1 Nephila pilipes | reverse complement strand
ATACATGGTCATTTTAATACTTTTAAGCCATTTTAAACAAGATTGAGCTTTCCCATTGGCTGCCACTGACTGCCGTGTTTGTGGTGTGGGTGTGACTTTGTAGTTGGGCGTATACGGCTGCTAGTGTGCTAGGTGTGTTAGGAACAATGTTTAGATATTACAATTAAGTGAAAAAAAATTTTAAGAGTGTGAATTAAAATTAAGGGGGGTTATAAGAACCAAGTAATACTGTGCGCGGTCTTTTAGAATTATGTCTGGGTGTATAATTTTCTAAATTAATCATGTTGGGATTATTAGTTGTGTTCAGAGTATCAAAGAACTTTTTTGCTACTTTTTGTATGAATTTTCTAAATGTGGGGATTTTAATGGCTTTAAGTATTTCATTGTTTCTTGTGTACCATCTTGCTTTAGTAATCATTCGGAGTGTTGAGCTTTGTGTTGTTTCTAGAATTTTAATATTATACTTTGCCGCATACGCCCAAATGGGACATGCATATGTTATGATCGGTCTGAGAACGGCTTTGTACAGAAGCAGCTTGTTTTCTAAGGTCATTTCAGAATCCCGGCAAATTAAGGGGTAGATACTGCACTTGACTTTACGGAATTTTTCTCGCGCGTGTGTAATGTGATGTTTCCAAGTTAGTGATTTATCTAAAATTAGTCCTAGAAATTTAGTTTTCTGAGACCACGGTATTGGAATGTTGTAAAATGTGGGTGGTGGTGTGCTGAGTATTCATTTTCTGGAAAACAAGACCGCAGCCGATTTTTCGACGTTAATCTTTATTTTTTCAGTCGTAAGACACTTCGGTAACGATGGAAAGGATGATTAAGTAAAAGAGTTTTCAGTTTTTCTAGTGGTAATTCTTTGAACGAAATGAATCTGTTCACATAATTTTAAATAATATTATAATTGAGAAACCGTGTAAGCTTATTGGTGACATTTACTTCAATATCGCAATTTTTATCTCATTTTGGTTAACACTATTATTATATCATGTTGTGAATTTTAGACAATTGTATAAAGATCATTGTATTACGGCTGCCATCAGAGGTCCACATTGGAGAAATAAAGAGACAAAAATAAAGAACTTGATTACCAACTCAGATTTAGTCTCTCTCACTTGATTTACGAAGTACATCGCCAATAGCCTTCGTATTAATTATCATTATGTCGTTAATAAACAATCAATCAATCGAAAAATGTATATTAAATATTTAAAAAAGGCATCTATTTATAAGCATAGAAAGGAATATATATGCAAATCACTCGTTTTCATGTCACATATATAAGCTGTCTGTCCAATTTTATATTCTCTTTCTCCTCTTTTCTCTGCCTGTGTGTTAATTCACACAACTACTGGCGGTTCTTTGGTCATCGCTGTACAGTATTATAAAAAATAATTAGCTTCAAATGTTGCTCTAAGTATTATAATAGTGATTGAATGAACCACTTGAACTGATTAAACTTAAACGAATTCCACTTATTTCATTGAAACGACAATATTATACAATCCAAGACGTGTCACACACACACAAACATATATATATCGTAGACACACACCAGGAATGCTTCATCGATGAAATTAGAAGTACGAAGCTTTATTTTTCCCGTTCATAAATGATTGAATTAAGGTTATAGTTGCAGTTATGGGGATTTGTGTATGTTGATAACCGTCAATTTCCCATAATTTCCTTTAAGAAGGTTTGCGGAATGTAAGCAATTCTTCTGTCGTTCCGGAGAGCTGTTACATTAACATTTCACTTTAGCCATTAAATTAATCAGTTCCATTAAATTAATTAGACACCGAAAACGTGAAAGAAACTTCAAAAGTCAGAGCTTTTAGATAACTCTTGTTTTAATGTAAAAAGAAACACCTCCAATCATTAACAACAGTCGACTCTTCTCAAAATTATAGAACAACACATAATAAAAATAATGGTTTGTTGCCAATAGCACAGGAGTAAATCTCTTTATAATTATTTAAGCAAACGATCTTTTCTTCATATTACTCAAACTAAACATTTACAAATTTAAAACATAAGCGAATGGAGAAAAGATCGTCTGCTTCTGTCCTTCAATTCTCCTTGCAGCTCCGCAGTCAAAAATGATGTCAAAAGATGACGTAGGCAGCCGCCACATGACTCCCCCTCCAGTCTCACGAAGGGAGACGAAACTTTACTCTCCTGCCGGATCTTGTTTGATATGCTGGTTGTTCCTGCTCCACTGGCTCATCAGATGTTCCCAAAATGAATGCCGGTTTCAATCGATCCATTGCGATGAGGCGCTCTTGACCCTTAATAAGGACAATAAAATCTTTTGGAAGGCGACGGACCACCTTGAAGGGACCCTCATATTGCATCTGCAATGTTTTCTTGAATGGAGGCCGGCGGACGAAGACATGACTACATGTTTCTAAATCCTTGGGAATGTAAATTCTTTGCGGGCTGTGACGTAGAGGAAGGGCAGGACTGATAGCTCTGATCATTCGTTGTAACTTTGCTACGTAGTCCGGACATCTATTGATATTTCTTTCCTCATATAGTTGTCCCGGAAGACGAAGACTTGATCCATAGACCAACTCTGCAGTTGAGGCGTTCAGGTCTTCCCTTAAGACCGTCCGGAGACCCAACAGGACAAGAGGAAGCGCATCCAGCCAATCTTCTTTATGGCAAGTCAAAGCTTGTTTTAATGGTCGGTGGAGGCGCTCAATCATTCCATTACACTGTGGAGTATAAGAAGCAGTACGTGTTAAATGAATGCCCAGAAGTTTTGACAAGCACTCAAAAAGACCAGATTCGAATTGCCCGCCCCCATCACAAGTCAACCTCTGAGGCGTGCCGAATCGAGAAACCCAGGTGTTAACAAACGCTCTAGCTACCGTCTCCGCTTCCATATCTGGCATAGGAGATGCTTCGGGCCACCTAGTAAATCTATCTATCATTGTAAGGCAGTATCTATAACCGCGCACAAGAGGCAATTTAATTATGTCTAGATGGACGTGTGCAAACCTCTCGTCAGGTACAAGGAATTGTGCTAAAGGGGTCTTGGTGTGTAAGTGTACCTTAGACTGCTGACAATCGATGCAAGTTTTACACCACATGCCGATATCCCTATTCATACCTGGCCAAACATATTTAGATGCTATGAGGTGTTTAGTAGCGCGCATCCCTGGGTGCGACAAACTATGTAACTCATTAAAAACTTTGCGTCTTAACTGATGTGGAACGTAGAATCTGTTAACGCCTGTAGAGCTATTTGCATATAACGATTTAGCGCCATCAGGCATTTGAATTTTTATCAGCTTACCACTGAATTCCATTCTACCTTCTAAAATAGATTTCAACTCCTCGTCTTTTTCCTGAAACTTTGACCATAACTCCAAATCAGATAGTGAGGAAAACTGTATTTCATTAATCCTTGATAAAGTGTCAGCTACAACATTACCCTTACCTGGTAAGTACCTAATGTCTGTAGTAAATTGCGAAATGAAATCTAGATGTCTCAATCGTCTGGGAGGGGCCTTTTCATGTTTCTGTGAAAACGCGAAGATAAGAGGTTTATGATCAACGTATAAAGTAAAAATACGAGCTTCTAACAGATGTCGAAAGTGTTGTATTGCACTATAAGCTGCCAATAATTTTCGGTCGTAAGTAGAATATTTGCATTGAGCAGATGATAACTTCTTTGAAAAGAATCCAAGAGGTCTAGGACCATCAGAAGAAATTTCTTGTAGGACTCCTCCCATAGCAAAATCACTGCAATCTGTAACTAACGCTAACTTTGCATCTACTGAAGGATGGTATAAAAGCGTTGCATTCGACATAGCCGTTTTAATCTCTTCAAAGCTTTTCTCCCTTTCCGGATTCCACTGAACTTCCCTTTTGTCCCGTTTTTTTTGCACCGATTAGCAGCTGATTCAACGGTGACAAAATAGATGAAATATTTGGGATGAACCTATGGTAATAGTTTACCATACCTAAAAACCGACGCAAATCAGAAATAGTAACTGGTTTTGAGAAATTTACTATTGCTTGAACCTTTTCACTATGAGGAGTACATCCTTTGTTATTAATTGTATGACCGAGAAAATCTATTGTGTCTTTCCCAAAGTCACATTTGGACTCGTTCAACACGATACCATAATTTTTAAATCGCGTGAAAACTTCTTCCAAATGTATTTTGTGCTCGATATGATTTTCACTGGCAATTAGGATGTCATCCAAGTAAGGGAAACAATAATCTAGTCCTCTCAAAACCTCATTAATGAACCTTTGAAAAGTTTGCGCGGCAGAACAAAGACCAAAGTTTAAAAATGGAAATTCGAAAAGTCCGAAAGGAGTAATAATGGCAGTTTTAGGTATATCTGGAGGGTGCACTGGTATTTGGTGATAAGCACGTACCAAATCTATTTTTGAAAATACCTTCTTTCCTTTTAACATATACATGCAATCTTGAATGTGAGGAATAGGGTATTTATCGGGTATTGTGATACGGTTTAAAGCCCTGTAATCTCCCGTAGGTCTCCAATCTGATGATCCTTTGGGAACCATATGCAAGGGACTTGACCAATTACTTTTCGATGGCTTGCAAATACCTCTCTCCATCATATACTCAAATTCTTGTTTTGCGATTTTCAATTGAGCTGGATTTAACCGACGAGCTCTTGCACAAACGGGGGGTCCAACTGTAGGGATGAAATGTACAGTATCGTGCTTAATTGTATTCTTAGGGGAAACGTTCAACTGAGTAATCTCATTAAACCTACGCAAAAGATCCAAGTAATCGGAATTCCCGACAATGGTTTTTACCACCGGGACATTACTTAAAGTAGTTTTACCCTTAGCTTTTAAATCAGTTAAAGGATCAACCAAACAGCGTTTTTTCAAATCAACCAGCAAACCAAAATGTTCCAAAAAGTCCGCACCGATAATAGGCTTAGTAACCTCAGCGACAATGAAAGGCCATTGAAAATTACGTCTTAAACCTAAATCAAGTGTCAGTAACTTAGAACCAAAAGTTGCGATTTTAGACCCATTAGCTGCGTATAAAAAGAAATCAGTTTTCCCATTACTTTTAGTTACATACGATTTAGGATAACATGAAACATCACTACCAGTATCAACAAGAAAACCGGTATGGTGGTTTACATCATTAACAAAAAGCCTGCGACTTTCACCTCTCAAAACAGAAGACGTCGCTACTCCTGTGAGTGATTCGAGTTTTTTTGCTCAAATGCACATGGAGATATGCAACGTTTTGCCTTTTCCTGATACCTAAAATGGTACCAGCACAGCCAACCTTCCCGTTTCCTATCACTAGCTCGAGATACCGATGTACTTCGTCTACGTGGTGGTTTTGGGGATGCATGTCTTGAACCCGACCTAACCAATCTCGAGAGTTCATCTAACTGTTGTTGCATCTTAAACAATTGCTCATCTCGACGACTAACGTGATCAGTACTCGAATTACCATCAGAAACAGAGTTTATACTGCCCTGTGAAAACTCAATGATTTTATCAGCCATTTCCGCCAACTTGTTTAGGTTCTCTGAACTAACAGCTAGAACGGCTTGAACTTGCGGTGGTAAACGCCTCATCCAGATATTCTTAAGAAAAGATTCGTCTATATGGTTTTCACTCAATTCTCGCATTTGTCTAAGCAATAAAGACGGGGATCTATCACCTAATTCCAAATCCTCAATTAGAGTTTTAACCTTCAGGTTTTGTGATACTTCAAACTGCTCTAGTAAACGGTTTTTGAGAGCCGAATATGGACACGGGGGTGTTTCACACACTATATCTGTAGCATGTGAAAGAGTTTCAGGGTCCAATGAAGCAACTAAATGGTCAAATTTGGTTTACTCGACCGTAATGCCAGCTAACCTAAAACTAGCTTCAAGCTGCATAAAAAATAGCTTTACATTACGAGGCCAAAAATTAGGAACCTTAACAGTAACTCTTTCACGACCATTATTTGAACCTACAGCTCCTTCACTTTTAGTATCTTTACCTTCAAGTGACATCTCAATCTGAGCGAGTGGGATAATGAGTGACTGATCGTGAAGTTTATTGGCGCAAGAGGAGTTAGTGAGAATGTAAAGCGCACTGGTGTAAGAGCCAGATGTAGCTAAATCGACATCTCAAAGCGACAGTAAAAAAAATAAAAAAATTTACTGACCAAATTCCTGCCTCAGAGGTTCGAACCGTAGATAGGGACGTTACCAATTCACAGGTCTCAGAGAGTTTCCGACGGGTAGCATATCTTTACAGCTTGCTTCCAAGTTTGATGGTAAGTTCCTCAGCATCCAATTAGCCTTTCCGGGAGTATTCAATACTTGTTCCTTGACCGGGTCACCAGCTTATGGGGAATTACGTATGTTGATAAACGTCAATTTCCCATAATTTCCTTTAAGAAGGTGTGCGGAATGTAAGCAATTCTTCTGTCGTTCCGGAGAGCTGTTACATTAACATTTCACTTTAGCCATTAAATTAATCAGTTCCATTAAATTAATTAGACACCGAAAACGTGAAAGAAACTTCAAAAGTCAGAGCTTTTAGATAACTCTTGTTTTAATGTAAAAAGAAACACCTCCAATCATTAACAACAGTCGACTCATTCTCAAAATTATAGAACAACACATAATAAAAATAATGGTTTGTTGCCAATAGCACAGGAGTAAATGTCTTTATAATTATTTAAGCAAACGATCTTTTCTTCATATTACTCAAACTAAACATTTACAAATTTAAAACATAAGCGAATGGAGAAAAGATCGTCTGCTTTTGTCCTTCAATTCTCCTTGCAGCTCCGCAGTCAAAAATGATGTCAAAAGATGACGTAGGCAGCCGCCACACAGTTACAAATCACCAACAAGGAGCTAATTGTCTTAATCAATAGCCAACAGAGTTTACGCGTCATTACAGTAATAAGTTTAAAAAAGCTGAGTTTCTGTAGTTTTATGTCTATATGCAATAACTTTACTATTTTCGGTAAGGAAACTCTTTACAATTTTATTTTATAAGTTGATTTTGAAAGTTTGTTAGTAATTTTTTTTGTACCTCCGTTATTCAAATTCATTTTACTTGAAAGATTTAACACAGAATGGTTCGATTACGATTACGCAAATCTTGTTAAACAAATTTGGTCATCAGTGTCAGACGACATTAAAAGTCAAATTAAACAAGAAAGAATGTTTATATTTTTAAAGGTGGTTTTAGACAACGATAGACGGTAGTCCGCACAAGTGTATTTCATACGACTATACAAAGACTTGGATACCAAACTGTAATACCCACATAATTAGTGTTCATCTTAAAAGCAAAACAGTTTACTATTTTTATAGATATTCATGATTGAAAGCTTGTTGAATATTATGTTTTATAATAAGATCAAATAAAAATAGTTTTAAAATTTTTATTTTCGGAAACTTTTCTGTTTTTATGTCTCGAGGATAGTTGAGGTAATTGTACACCTTCGAAGAAAATATTTTGAAATAACCTGAATTTTGCCTACAAATTTATATTTTATCTTATGGGGCCCAAGAAAAACACACAAGAAAAGTTTTCCTAGTGTATATTCTTACTGCCAAAAGGGTTTACCATTCAAATATGAGGAAAAATTAAGACTATTTTCTTTTCAGTTATCATGCTTTAGGTAAACATATTGACATTTTGTAAATTGAATAATGCAGAATATAACCTAGAATGTCTCTAGAATGTCTAGAGAGCATAGACCATTATTTTGATAATATAGCCCTTACGTAGGAAGCTATTTTATTTCGAGTTTCTGAACACTGAAATTTTTTTTAAAAGTCATTGCAATCTTCACTTTATTGCAACGTAAAAATATTCTACTCAACATAAAATTTCAACAATAGTCTAATGTATTTGAAAAACATATAAAATTTCAAGTTCACCAATGCAAGAGATTGAAACATTGTGCTTTGCAGTAATACAAATAAAGAAACACGTTTTGAGAAAACGACAAAAGTGACATTAAACTAAACTTGTTTACATGAAAAACATTTACTTCATAACTAAAGTGCACCAGATTTATAATGCTCCCCATCTTTACTTTCGAAAGCACTAATTGATTTCTTTTTGAGAACTCTTGTGATTTTTCTGTATTTCTTTGCCTATGGGTCAGAATTACGTATAGATTCGTGAATTTTGCATGTCTAAATGTTAATATCCGCATAAAATAAAACCCCAGGATTTTCAGTACTCATCCTGTCACAAAATTTTCAGCAGCTATTGAACCCTTCATTATCCCGAATTCATCAGTTTTGACGAAACGAATACCTCTTTCAGAATTCTTTGCCAAATTAATGTAAGCATTTACTCGAAATTTCTCTGCCGCAGAATTCTAAACATACTGGTTTAATTTTATTTAAAACCTAATTTGATAAACCAGAATATTTTGTGCTAGATTGTATTCCATTCACAACCTAGATTGTATTCCATATACTGGTTTAATTTTATTTAAAACTTAATTTGATAAACCAGATATTTCTCCAGATCAGATTCTTTAATGTAGAAATTAGCAGCGACATAGTGAAACTCGGCACCGAAAACCTTACGCATCCTATTTGTTAGTAATATAATGAGGCATCCTTTTCATGAAAGAAAGAAAGAGTCAGCAATTTTATGAAATCTGATACATGTAAAATATTTCCTAAGAAGAAACATCAATTCTTTCCAATAAAATAAAACCAATATCTATTTAAAATACAAATTATTACAGGGAAACATTCACACGAGTGACATTGGGTTAACAAACATTCCTACGTTTTAAACTTCTCGTTAAATTATATAATTTCGTAGCACGTACGTGTGCTTCTATCTAGAAAATTCAAGTGATAAAAAATTCAACAAAGAAAAAAATACATTCTAAGACGTTTTCAGAAATTTCCATCTTCATGGGATAAAAGTCCGCTTTAACGAATATATTTGTTGTGACACTGATTAGGTATTTTGCCAAATCATATTCGTTATAATATTTAACAAATATCTAAAACATTCCCTACCGAAGAAACTTTCACTATTTTAGAAGAGTTCATCGGCAAATGGATTCTTAAAAAATTACGAAATTCTCTCTCTCTCCGTATGGAATATAAACAAGTTTTTTTTTTCTCGTTTCTGATTCCTTACAATTTCAATCATACTCGAAGATAGTGTCGATATAAAACAATAGATGGCAGCAGGGTGCGAAAACTAACCCGGAAGTTTAGAAATGAAAACTCGTATCTGTATAAAATTTTGCTAAGTTCATAAGTGCATGAAAATATTTTTGAAAACTGTTAATAGTTCCCAAACCGGTTTATTTTGTCGGAATTTCTTGCCGAAATTGTAAGATAGATAAAATAACCGAGGAGAGGGGCAGGAAATAAATTTATCGAATTAAAATACAATACGTAGCCATATTTCTAGAAGGAACGATGGTTCCAGCATCTAAAAATTAATCACTGTTTTTATTAGTTTACCTTTGAAAGAATACGAAATGTCCCCGAGGGTAGGAAACATTCACTTAAAAACAAGATTCAATTTTAAAAAAAATAAAAGAATGCACGTAGTAAGCATATAGAACAAAAAATGGAAATTACGTAGATAATACTTTTGGCACTATCTCGAAAAGCTAGATATAACTTTTTCATTTCGTAAGTCTACTAACGACAAACATTTCTTTAAGTTACAGTACACATTAAAATTTTTACAAGGAAAAAAAAAAACCGAATAGTTACGTATGTGAAAAGATACATTTTAACTTCCTGAAGCGACGGTTTTCACATAATGTAGGAGCCTGAAAATTTTTATTCGGGAAAAATTTGAACGGGAATTTAGGAAAAAATTGCGTATGCGTTCGCGAGGGCAACACTAAGTCGTAGGAGCTGATCTAAGTTTCATGCATCTTATTTCCATCCGAGACCGTTCCGTAAACGTCATTCTATGTTTTAAATTACAACCTCACAGCGTTCTTCTAGAGAAAGTAAGAAACAGAGGTCGTGGTGCCATCTGGACGTGTTAATGAAAGTTACAGTCGACTGGATGAAATGCTGCGGTGACAATGCACCAGGAAAACGCCCTCTCTTATCGTCACGCGGAACTACTACCACCGTCGCATGGAAGCGCGGTGGCCGAGTATCGGCGATTTTTTGACGGAACGATTCGGATCGAGAAGGAAAATTCCGAGGGCCCTTTGGGGCGTTGATTTCTGACGTAATAGTGAAAATGAATTTTCGATCTTCATGGAGTTTTCGAAGAATTTATAAGAGAGCAAAAATTTTAAAGTGGCGAAGAAAAATAGTACAGTATTCATCCACGTATTAGCAATGAAATTGTAATGAGTCATAATAATCAAAAACAATTTCAAGAAGTAATAAGAAGAATAAAGCAATTGTTACGGATGAAATAGTTTAAAAGGTATTTCATTTCAAGTGCGACTCTTAACCGTAATCGAAATTTTGAATATTCTCGAATTCCTACGTTTGAATTCGTGACGTACTTCCGGGACTGATTTGGCGGCAGTGATTTTTCCAAACCATTGCATTCCAACTTTCACCGCTGAATCGGCTGCTCGGTTTGAATGTATCGTCCGCTCTTATCCGCCTGCATCCCGTTTAATAAGTGATCTTCGCAGATTATTTCGACTCCAAATCATCCTACATTCAATCGAATCTTCTTTGCCGATATTATTTTCGAATAATCTCGTTCCACTGATGTATCAATTATTTGGACAAGTTGGCATTTTGTGATGGATACTCCAACTTTGTTTTTGGCATTTCCTGACGAGTAAGTATCAAACTTTCTTCTAGTTCAGTCTTGCTGAATCTCATTTAAAAGTAAATAATTCTTGAAATTGATAGTTCTAACTTTTCGAAAATTGCTAAACCTCTAGAGGAAGTTAATTTTTAGTTTGCTCTAAACGCGTTCTCTGTGGATATTGCATCTTGTCGAAATTCCCGGAGTTTGATGATTGTACTCAAACGTGAAATGAAATGACTTGATCAACCAATATTCTAAAAATATCTACCTTGCCCACATATTGCGACATAAACAATTCCCCAAATCCAATTATTGAAGAAAACGTGATTTCCCTCTCTTTACTTTTTATCTGAAATCAGAGTAATGCTTCTAACATCCGTTAAGACATGAGTGGCCAACCGTTTTGGGGCAGAATGAACAAAATTCCAATTTTTTCCTTCGAATGTGTAGATTTATATTAAGATGAAAAATAAATGCTATTTATAAGCCGATTACGAGGCTTTTGCAAACACCGCATCTTTTTTTTTTAATGCAGTAGTGAAGATAAGTTCGGCTTTATTGTCAATAAACATTATAAAGTTTCATTCGGTTAAGCTAGTTGTGAAGAAGAAATGTAACTAACTCGATTAACACTTGACACTAATTAACTAGTCAATACTACGTTAGCGTGGTTTTTTAATTTGTATTTTTTTAAAAGTATTTCATCTATAATAGTTCTTAAAGTTACCAACAAAATTTGGAGTTTTAGGTGCATGTTAAGCGAAATTTTAATTTTATCACAATAAAATTAGCAAACATTTGCTCGCAAACGAATGTTCATCCAAATCGCCGACAACCGTGACAGCGGTCTAACCCATATTTGTACTGTTCTCCGAAGCGATCGAGTAGCGAATGCGTTTCTACGGATTTTGGCGCTTTCCTGATGACTATTGAGTTCGTTGGAATGCAGCCGAGTGCGATCACTCTTGGCAAAGGAATTCTTTTTGCCAAATGTTGGCTACCTTTTGGATTTTTCAATTTCCATTAGAAGTTTAGGTTCCCCCTCCCCTTTTTTATCCCACGACGGATCTTTAGTTATTTTTAGCCAATCACATTTCGTTGCGTTTTGCGGCTACGTTCCGAAACTTGTGCTTTTTGACAAAATTTTCGTGCCCCCCCCCCTCTTTTTTTGTAAGAGTACGTTAGTTACGTTATGAGTTTCTTAGCCTATTCGAGGCTCGGATCTTTTGCTCCTTCGTTTCGAAACTGAAACTTCTGCTTATTCAGAGAACATTCAGGATCGAATGTTATCTGGACTGCTTCGATTGAGGTGCGACTCTATCAGTGTATTTTTATTCTCTGTTAGGATTCCGCCGTAGATTGTTTTGAGAGATCTGGAATACTCTTAAAATAACTGATATTGAAAAAATTGATTATTTTCCCAAGTGATTGACATGTGATGTGAAGACTGCTTCCAAAAATTCTGATCCTTTCCATGAAATTCAATCTCTGGGACCTTTCCCCGCCGGTTATCGTTATCCATCGCAAGATTCCCCCCTAAGTCTCCGACGCATTGTACTTTTATTTCTATTTCAAAAAAATACTCTCGATTACATTCATGAAATAAAAGACACTTGGAAAAAGTTAAGTTTTAAAAAAATTACTCATCCATATTTTTGAACTACTCTCTATTAATAAATGTCTAAATCCCCACAGCTCTTCATACAGTAGTAAGGAAGTTTCTCCTCTTCACGTGCTTTCGAAATGGACACCGAGTAAAGGGCGGTTTCATACTCCTGGTACTCGGGTAGGATTTGATCGTCTAATCGATTACAAGAAGTTTTTTTCATTTTAATGTACAGCCGCTCCAAACCTTCCGTGCGCAGAACTTTACAGCAAAGCTGTTGCAGTGTGAACGAGAATTGACTCTGAATTTAGTATCGATGAAATCTCGGGAGGCCATCCAAGTGTTTGAGAGAAACGGCCGAGAGGGCTTTCGAAATTTCGGAGACGCACGACAAAAAAAAAAAAAAATGTAACGGTGAGTGTGTTTCCAGTGATTCTTTCAGTCTGGTCGAGATAGAAATATTTTCCGGTAAGTGAGTTTCAGAGCCCCCCTGGTAAGCGAGTGTTAGTAACACGGAAAAATTACGAATAGTAAATGAGCGCATAATATTGTCAGAAATAAGTGTCATGCATTGAATACGTTCCCAATGACCTTGATCTAAAAAATATGTGATGAATCTAAATGTGTGTTTCGTTTCTTCAACATGTTATCCGTACGCAACCAGTATAGTCTGTTTATGTAACTTTGTTTTTCTGTGTGTAAAATTTCCATGATGGGATGAAAGATTTCATTGCTTTGCAAGAAATGCTTGTAGATGCACTTTTCTAGGTTGTATCGAGATACTGGAAAACATTGATGTAATTGCACCACATATCGTAGTAGTAAGAATGACATTTCATGCGATGGTATTTCGATTTGGAAGTGATATTTCTAAAGTGTGATAAATCGTACTAAACTAAATGGTGTTTATGATATTCATCACATTATCTATGTGTTTAAAAAATGCGACATGGTTTGTTTTAACGACAGGTAATAGTGTATATTTTGAATGGGTTTTTAATAATAACTGAACGAATATTTTGAAACTGGAATGCATTTTCCAGAACGCGATGTCCTCACGAAAGCATTTGGTTAAAGAATTGTTTCGAAACCTGAAGTTTGCCTGTAAAAATGTGTAATTGTTGTGGAGACTAAACGAAAT
>BMAW01126575.1:1609480-1631879 GCA_019974015.1 Nephila pilipes | reverse complement strand
TATACCATCTATTTCTTCTATAATACCTCAAAATTAAATGAGGTAAGTTTATAGGTTTTTTTCATTGAAATCAACATTTCAAATAAATCAGTTTTTCAATATTTTTCGGTTTTAATTTCATATTTGAAAAATTATAAAATAAAAGTAATAGTTATTTAGAATTATAATAATAAACTAAAGAAAAATAGAGAGAAAAACAAAATCTCACTTGTAGAAATTCAGTCTCTATTTTTCGATACTATTCCAAAAATTGATAAGAGAGAAGGTGAAGTTTTATGGCGCGAGGCCAGATACAGTTGTGCTGCTCCAAACAAGATATGATCTAGATGTTTGAAAAATGGAAAAAAATTTGGCATGAAAGAGTCGAGAATAGAGAAAGATCGCTAGCGTATCCCGAGGGTGCGTCACTCGTATTTACCAAAGACAATAAACCCCATGGGAGAAAAAAAATAGAACAGCACCTTACTTCGAGGTCATGATCACAAATTGATGAGTTCTATGGCTTTCAATTATGATAAAATAATATGTTTTCAAAACTTTAATAATTATCAACTACTTAAAATATTAAAACTGTAATTTCTTTATAAAATGGAATGTAGTAAATATCCTTTTGCAGCGTGTGTGACATCTCCCCCTCCTTTCTAAAGCATAAATTCTCTTTAAATTTCTTTAACAGCATATAAAATATTCTAAAAATGTTGTAAAATTTTTTAAAAAGTAAAACAAGCTCGAAAATGGTTATAAGAATATATTTATTGAAAATACAATCAATATAAAGGATATAATAGTATTTGAAACTTTTTAATGCAGTTGAATTCGAAACTGATGTAAATAATTAATTTTTCAAATATTCATTTAATACAAAATGTGTAATTGTATTTGGAACTTTTCCATGAAAGAATGTATTTTTTAAATGCTATCAATTATATATATATATATATATGAAAAAGGAATTTTTTATGCAGCGGAGCTCGAAACTGAAGTAAAGAATTCATTTTTTAAAATGCAGTTATTAAAAAAGGTCGGTGGTTTTATTAACGTCGCACCAGAAGCAACACGAGGGCTATTGGCGCCGGACCCCGTGATTTTGAACCTCGGTCAAGTGACGAACATGACACCTGAACTGGCACCCCCTCTCCTAACTTCCACACCACGCCATCAGGGGGGCATTTGAGTTCCGACAGATTAAACGTGCATCAGCTCCGGCTACACGGCGAGTCTTCAGTGGCATCAAGGCTCGACTCAATGAAAACTGCTAGGCACGACTATGACCACTAGGCTATTGCGGCCACATTATAAATGGTTAATTGTATTTAGAACTTTCTTTTTTATGATGATTAGGAAAAAGCCATATCTACCTCTTTAAAACGTCCTCATGTACGACGTAGATTCTATTAAGCAATTCGCTTTTTAACATTAAAGCCATTAACGTTCTCAGCAGCGATCATAAAACCAAACTGATGGAAATAGCTCTCACTAAGATTCTTCCTCCCTACGTTTGCAACATCACAAACGCTAATTGGCTCAAATATCAAGAATTTCTCTATAATAATCTCCCCGGAAAGTTGGAAATTAATAATATCAATGATCGTGATGAAGTTATTAATGCACTCATGAACTACATCAAAATTGCAATTAACTTAGCCAGCACCTCAAAAAATATCCCCACACCGCATCTCAGACTCCTTTCACATATCCGCAACCTAATTAAAAATAAAAACAGAATAAGAAAGTGGCAACAAACTCATTTCCCCCCTTTCAAAAAATAACTTAAAAATTGTTATAGGCTTTATTTTTGAACAAGATGCAAGCAAAATCATTTACTTATCCTGGGTGTATTTAATATAAATTGTTTCGCATTTTAATGAAAGGCTTCTTTCGTTTTATCTTACCATTAATCAAAATCCCAAAAGAATATTTTAGAAAGACTAAGAAAATAAAATATATGTATTTTCAACAATTTTGTTCACTAATACAAGGGAATGAAAAATGTTCAAACAATTATTTTCAAATCCTATTTACATGAATTAGATTAGTTAAACTGAAATAAAAGTCTGCATTAGTTTGAGGTTGAGTGAAATTTAATTTAAGACAAAATATTACAACTGAATATAACAGATTCAGGGCCAAATAGTAGTCATCAAGATGACGCTTTTGTAACTCAACAAAACAATTTTAATCTGTTTTCATAATAAACTTTTCTGTTTGGATGTAAAATGTAAAGAATTTTCATTTTTATATGCTTACAATTATTCTTACTCTATATTGTCCTATGAAATGTTATGTGTATGTTGCATTTACTTTTATTTTTTACACAAATATGTGTATCAAGAAATACACAATCATGTATTTGAAAAAAAATTGGCTAATTTTCTTCCCGACTCTTTTATTAGTAAACATATTTAAAATACTTAATACTTATTTTAAAATTCTCACAATTTAATAATCATAAATTATTTTTAAAATTGAAAAAAAAATATCTATATATTATGAGTTAGGATAAATATCACACAATACTATATACTTTTGCCACACTGTGTCTATATGTTTACCATAATGGGTGCTTATAATTCAGAATTATAAAAACTTACAGTTTCTTACACTAAATTGAAAGTTTAATTAGGATTTAAACATATATATAAAATGTGATACATATTATGCAAAAAATATTTAACATAAATAAATATAACATTAAATATAAATTAACAAAAACACAAGTTTTGCATTTATTATTATTAAATGATTATTACACATGACAATTTATAAAAAAATATATTTTCTTAAGTATTGAATATTTAATTTCAATTGAAAAAGCTAACAAGATTTCCAAGTTCACTGAGGACCAAACAAACAGAATTGTACATGATTTTGTTAAAATGATATACTTTCCTATTTCCACCTTACAGTGTTCCTATTTACAATTCAATGTTAATAAGATTTAAACTTAGGTATAACTGAAATGTATATTTTCTAAAAACACGATGTTTCTATTGAATATTACCCACAAACATTTTAATTTAACTTAAAACTTTTAGAAAATTTAATCAATTCTTAATTGAATTTAGATAGTGTTCAGATGACAAGTTGTTACTCAATAAAATAATGTAATAATTTCTTGTATATTTGTTTGACTCCATAAATTGAAAATCTTAATAATAATTGAAATAAACTTTTCTAATTGAATGTAAAATGTAGTGAAATTTCATTTTTGTAAGCTTAGAATTTTAGCTAGCTTCTCAATCAAAACATTTCCAAGAAATTATGCTTATGTTGCATTTACTTCTTTTTTTTTCACACAAATATATACATCAAGATATATACAACTATGTATTAGGAAAAAATTGGCTAATTTTCATCCTGAATCTCTTATTAGTAAACATGTTTAAAATATTTAAGATTTATTTTAAAATTCTAACTACATAATACTGTCAAAAATGGATGCATCATGAATGATTTTTAAAGTTTAAAAAAAAAAAAAGATCAATATCATTATGAGTTAGGATAATTAGAAGAGACTATTTCACAATACTATATACTTTTGCCACACTGTGTCTATATGTTTACCATAATGGGTTCTTATAATTCAGAATTATAAAAACTTACAGTTTCTTACACTAAATTGAAAGTTTAATTAGAATTTAAACTTAGATATAAAATGTGATACATATTATGCAAAAAATATTTAACATAAATAAAAATAACATTAAATATAAATTAACAAAAGCACAAGTTTTGCTTTTATTATTATTAAATGATTATTACACATGACAATTTGTAAAAAAATATATTTTCTTAAGTATTGAATACTTAATTTCATTTGAAAAAGCTAACAAGATTTCCAAGTTCACTGAAGATCAAACAAACAAAATTGTACATGATTTTTTTAAAATGTTATACTCTCCTATTTTCAGCTTAAAATGCTCGTATTTACAATTTCCTTTTCGTTCATTCAATTTCATTTCGTATGTTATTTAATTCGCTTTCATATAATGTTTCTGATGAATATTACATTCAAACATATTAATATAAAAATTTAAGACTTTTTGAAAATTTAATCAATTCTTAATTGAATAAGGTATTGTTCAGATGGCAAGGTGTTACTCTTTAAAAGAATATTATAATCTTTTTTTTTTGTTACGACCGGATGAATTGAAAATTTTTGCATTATATCAACAAGACAGACGAATCGGGGATTTGCTATTTGTTTCTTTATTGTAATTATTTAGAAAATAGCCAATAGTTCATAAGTAGTTGGATATGGTAACCTAGAAAAATCTGATAGTCTACACTTTGTAGGAATAAACACTGCCATTCCAAAGTAGCATTACACGTCCGGTCTAAATCGTTCCTATTATCTACATCACTTTTACAAGTGTGTACTTTGAAATCTTGTTTTAGTTTTTATTGTAATTTGGAAATCTCGATATTTGTGTCCAAAGTACGTGACTTGAATTTACGAAAGATATTAAGCTCTTAAATCTGAAGTTATTCTATTTGAAGTTACGTAAGAATGATGTGTAAGTACGCAGAAAATTTCATGTCCAAAAGATTTCTATTTTGAATTCTTCCTTCATACGCTTTGTAATTTTGGTTGATACAGGTTTTGTGTTGAAACTAATAATTTATAAAAACCATGAGTTACTTTTCATCTCTGTTTGATATTTATCATAAAACATACTGTAAGTCGAATTATGTACCTTTTACTATTTTAATCCTATAGTAGATTTTTTAGCATATATAAGTAAAAAATAATATTATTGAAAGAAGTAATATTTTGAATATGCTCTTAGTAATTATGTAATTTTATCAAATTGTATTATTAATTCAATAAATTTCATGTATTTTTGTAGCTGTGAAGTATGAAATATTTCTTTTGTATTTTCTGTATGTATGCATTAAATCTGACTGAATGCTATGCTGTATATAATATATGCATAGCTAATAGGAAATATGGAGAATTTTGACTGTATGCATTTTTTAAATTTTATTTTGTTGTTCTTTTATTCTTTTCTTTTTATTGAATGATATTGCACATTTTACAAGAAGTAACTATGTTCATTTTAATTGTCTGGAAAAGGGTTAAGTATATAAGTTTGAAAAAAGTCATTTTGTTTTATTAAAGAGTATAATTATGGGCAGAAAATGGTTTAAAAATTATCATATTTGCACTCTAATAATTTTCATTAAGGGAATTAAAGTTTTTGCTTTGAAACTGTGAAATATATATTTCATTTCTATGGTAATTTGTTACTGAAACTTGAAAGGAACAAAAATATATTCTTTTCTGCTAAAATCCTATTACTTGATACTTTCTTAGGTGTGTTTCTTCAGCAATTGGTTTTGCAAGTTCTATTTGGTTTCCTCTCTTAACTATAAGTGTGCTAATTCTTTACTTTTATACGAAAGTTATAAACAGTGATCTGTAAAATCCTATTTTAATCGATACCTCAGGGACGGAAAACAAAATGGTGCCATATAACACTTAAAGTAGGTTTGCATTAAAGTAGGGTCTAGTAGGATATTATATCCCTATATATTACAGTAGTTGCTAAATCACCATATCTATTGTGCTTTTTGACTCCATTTAGTTTTCCATTGTCATGGTGTGGACTTAAATAAGATCCAATCTCTGTAATCATTTCCATTCAGTAGTCAAGATCATTCACTTGATACTCGACATTTTTTCTAAAAACTTTTGATATAAGTGTAGTCAGTAAGGAATAAACATTGCTTCAATTTGCCACCTAAAATTCATGATATGGCTTTAGTGAGAAAAGTGCACTAAAAGATATTCAGGATACTTATCGATTGAAATAAGAGGCAGACAAAGGTTAGCAATCCCTAAAAACTTATCTTTAAACTATTTTGCAAAGTATTAAATTATTTTGATACATATGAAACTAACTTTTTTTTTTTTTTTTTTGTAGATTTTGCCTTTAACAAGGCATTTCATGAAAACTTTCTATACATATTTTTATTTTAATATAATTACGTGTCCAGAAAATTATTCCTATTATTGTAATACTATTATGTTAAAAGTTTTCATACTTAAAAATATCAGTTAAAATGAAGTATCAGGTGCCCCTTAGCGATTTTCGTAGAAAATGGCAAATTAGAAAATAGGTCGCCATAGTAGTGTAAATTAATCAATGACATCATGATGTCAAAAATTAACTGTAAACCTAAATAGAACTAATTCTGTTGAAAAGAAATGATTAATTTAAGCGTAGTTAAATGAGAATGTGAAGATTGCAGAAATTTTGAAAAAATCACATTTAATGTATTACAATTATTACATTTATTTATAATTTAGAATTAATTTTATTATTCTAATATTCAATTATATTGTAATAAATAAGCATTACTGATTACAAATTTAATATATAAATAAAAAAAAAACTATAAATAATATAAATAAATCAAAGCACCATATAGTAACAAAGGTACAAAAAGAAACTTTTTTTGAAGAGTTCCATGAAGAAGGATAAATCCATGCATTTATAGCAAACCAAGCATTCAATCATTTTTTAAATTAAATTTTATCCATGCATAACTGTAAAACTTGCATTTAACTCCTCTGCTCCAAATAATAATAAAATGTAAACTTTACTTAAAAGAAAAATTAAAGAATCTCTCCCAGGCATTCAACAATAAATGATTTGGAAAAGAAAGAAAAAAGTTAAAAAGCAAAAATAGCTATATAATGTATTTATAAAATATCTCTTGCTGTTTTTCAAAAATCGTTTGCTGATTTTAACAAATAGCAATCAAAAAAGAAAATGTTACTGTACAAGTTTTACAAATGAAGCACTATATTAGTCAACAAAAACTGATTTGCTGGATTGAAATTTTATCGCACCATAAAACTGCCATTTGCCAAGGGGCTCCCAATACTTCACTTTCACCAAAATATTTGATTTATGATATATTTTTAGTGGTTTATATTTGTTCTTGTTGAGAATGAAATGTAACAAAAAAAAAAAAAAACATCCCACAACACACCCAGGACTATGGTTTCAGAAAAAAACTTTAGATTATAATCTTTAAAATAGGTCTATTATTTGAACTATATTATGAGCAATAATTTTTTTTGGTTACTGGTCGGTGAAATCAGAAATAGGTTGGGTTATGTATTCCATAACATTTCTTTTTTTTTTTTTTTTTTTTTTTTTGCAGGATTCAAGAATGCATAATGACAAAAGAAATTAGTAACTATACATATTCAAAGTGATAAATTTAAGACACTCATGTTCTTTGGAAAGAAATTTGTGTTGATTATTCTAATTAAATTTATTTTGCTCTGTAGCTTTCAAAAGTGGTTTTAAAAAAAAAATTCTCTCTTTTAGTGAATGAAAACGTGCAACAAATTTTGCCGTGGGCTTTAAGTGCCACAGCTATTGCATATGCTTTATATTCAACATTTGTATTGGCCAAGAAAAAGGGTCGATGCAACTCAGAAATTCAGCCGGATACAGATAAAGTTGTTCATTCTGTAGATATTGAAGATATTGGAAAAAAGGCTGTTTTTTGTCGATGCTGGAAGTCTAAAAAAGTATGAAAAATTCCTGCATTTAATTATTGTAAAATAATGCAAGCTGTGTTACCATTGGATAATGATAATGAACTTTACACTTTATATTTTAACTGTCGTTATTAAATGGGAACATATATTTTTCTGATATTCATGAAATGTTTGTCTTTCTAGATATTAATTACTTCTTTTACCAAAAATATTTTTAATGCCGCATTATTTCTTATTTATTCAAATAATTTTCAAACCGCTTTCCTTCGAAAAATTCCTTGATTGAATTATTTTAGTTTTAAAAATAATTTTTTAAATTATATTCTCATTCTAAACATTTATGTATTTAAATCTAATTGTTAATTTAGT
Organism: Nephila pilipes; assembly: GCA_019974015.1. Taxonomy (NCBI): domain Eukaryota; kingdom Metazoa; phylum Arthropoda; class Arachnida; order Araneae; family Nephilidae; genus Nephila; species Nephila pilipes. The sequence goes on along the minus strand of BMAW01126575.1, from coordinate 1,623,988 downwards.
ATTAAATACAAAGTACTGGTGAGTATTAGCTTTCTTTTATTATTATTAATGAAAGCATGTTAAACAAGCTAGTAAGTGTGCATGTATATATATGTGTTGTTTGTGCTGGTTAGGGTGTCTAGAGGTTTAAATTATGAGACATGATTATTCACAAATACTAATGTTTGTTGGGACATAATTGGACAAATGCAAATGTAACTATGAAAAGGCTACAATAATACTCCAGTACCCTTACATTTAATAACTCTCCAGTCTCCTTAAGGCTTCCATGCCAAGAATCCAACTAAAGACTCTCCAAGTCTTCTTGTGGTTTCCCAGCCAAGACTTTTAAAATCTGTTCCCAATGGCTTCCAAGCCACGACTCTCTATCCAAGACTCCTGATGGCTTCCAAGCCACAACTCCCTATTCTCACATGAACAGTGCTCGTCATGCACAGCGCCATTTGGCATATGTTCTTGCATGTCATTGACACACTTCCACATCACTTGGGCATCTGAACTTGCTAGTGACCCACAGCTGCTATAGTTAAAATCTAGAATATATGAAACCAAGAAGGAAAGAAGAAAAAAAAAAAAAACATTAATTAGTACACAAATCACCAAAATTCACATTAATTACTCTGCTTCTGATTAATATTCATTCCAAAGTTCTCTCTGATCCACTGATGATAATATTCTATTTGCCTCCTTTATCTTCAAATCTCATGTGTTGAGTTTCTGTAATCTGTTTCCGAATCAGCATCATCCTCTTTCCATCATACTTTAAGGTACTTTTTCCAAAGAAAAGTTCCATAATTTCCCTTTTCTTGGTTGGGAGAAAATACGCACAAATTTCTGCCAAAGATTTATTACTCTTAAACCTTTACAACTTGGTGGTACATATGCTGTTCTAGCTATTCAGAGACAGTTCATCCCCTTTTTTTCCCAAGAAAAAAATTTCCTGACCCTTTAATGACTGTGATACCATTGTTTGTAATTAGTTGTGGATATTTTTTTAATAACATCATCAGGTTGTGTACTCATTCCTTATAGGCAAAGTTTTGGAATAACCAGTTCCAATTTTGTTAGTAAATACTCTATTCGACAATTTTATGCTTTTTATGATGGATGGATTTTTCCTTTCTCTTGTTTTTCTTTGATCTTTCAGTGTGCCCCTTAAAGTAGAACTCGTCAAAAATGCCAAGTGGAAAGGTTATTTTGCCTCGTGTTTAGCCAAGTTCTCAAGGTGAAAGAACTTTTTTTTAAAGTAAAGTTTCATGATTGCATGTTCTTCGATTGGGAGAGAATACATTCAAATTTTCTCCAATGATTTAACATCACTCTTTAAGTTGTTGTTTTTAAGAAAGTTCCATGATTTCATTTTCCTCAATTGAGAGAGAATACACTCAAATTTCCTCCAAAAGATTAATTCTGCCATTCTTCACGAGCTTTTCTGATCTGGTGACAGGTGTCCATTTCTTCCCTTTTCTGATTTGTTCTATGGTTTTATCCCCGTCTGTTGTAAAGGTTGAATACTTGTAATTTTCTTTTTGTCTCCCTATCCAAAACATAGTTTAACTCATTTGGAGATTTCGTTCCTTTTAACACAGAATTTCACAAAAAATACTCAGATGGGCATTCATTCCTCTGTATACATTGAAATGATTAAATATTTCCCTCTGTTCATCTCTAGTGTTTGATCATTATTGCCAGATTTTTTTTCATTCATTCGTTTTAAACCTATCTGACTTGGTGGGGAACCCCCCCCCCTTCCAATAATTTATTTGCTTTTTTAAAACACATTGGTCTTTTACTGCATTTGAAGTTTTACCTTTTTACCTCTTTCATCATTATGTGTTAATTTCATGTTTTTAAAATAATGCATTTTAATTTATGTTAACAAATGTTTGGTGCAGCATAGCCTATTTTGGTTCTTGCGCCATAAAACCCCACAGTCACTCACCCTCTGTTAATCATTGCTTCACCCAGCTTAAAGGAGTAATTACCCAGTAACAACTTTATTGCTTGTAACCCCTTGGCCTTCAGAATTTTGGGGTTGTAACAGGGAATTTGTTGCACTTGGATGATGTTTTTAAAGGGTTTTCTCAATTATAACATTTTCACTCTTTTCTCCCTTGAAAAGACAAAGTTGTCTGTCAGATATTATTTTCATCCATTGTGGACATGTTTCAGCGAGATTCAAATATCTTCCCATGGTTGTATTTATGCTCTCATTTGTCTTTTGGTCTATTTTATGCAAGTTTTTACTTCTTATTTGTACCAACTAAAGTTGTTTTTGTGCCTCAATGTAATTTTTGTATCTTTGTTTTCATTCCTTAATAGTAAAGAATAATCAATTGGTCACGAATTCTGGTTCCTCTTTAAAATACTTAAATATTTCTCTATTTTCTTTTTTTAATTGAATTGCCTACATGGGTATCATGCATTTCACTTAAGATTCAATTAAATTCTCTTGTATTGCATCCCAAAACATTTTCATTTCTAAAATATTTTCAGTTCAAATGAGAATAATCAGAAAGTTCCTACCTATACTTTTTATTGTATAAACTTTCTATATAAATTCCAAAAGGCAGTTCCTCTTCCATTTCCACATGTATGTACTTGGTCACAATAATGTTGGAAAGATTATTCATTGTGCTCTCAGATATGTCCTCCCATTTGTGTGGTGTGGAAGTTAGAAGAAGGGGTATCGTCCTCTTCACTTGATCAAGGTTCAAAATTACAAGGTCTGTTCTCAATAGCCTTTGTGTTGCTTCTAGTGTGACGTTAATAAAACCAAACCTCTCAGATATGTAATTTTAGTTTTTATCACAAATTTGAATAGTTGATCAATAGTTTTTATTGTGGAATTTTTTATTTTATTTAATTGTTATGTGTCAAAAACTCATACATTGCCTTCATATTGAAAATAATTCAACTTTTAATAAATACAGTATTGCATCTAGTGTAATAAGGTACAATAGACCATGGACATATATATATATATATATATTTATTTTTGAATAATATAACATGATTAAGTAGTAAAATGCATTATCTGTACTTCTTGAAGTTGGTTTCAGTGGCATTTAACAGAAATGAATATTGTGTATCACTATCCAAGTTACGAATGTCATATTAAATCTGTGTATTATGTTGAAACGATATATAAAAATTTTAGTTGCATTTTAAGGAAGTGCACAGTTTTGAAAGCTCTGCATGTCTCATGTTATTGGAATTTATAAAAACAACTAGTGCAGTAATTAATAAATTCTTGTCCTTTTTTTAAATAATATTTTGAATATTCATCGTCTTTAATCATCTTACTCATTTAAATGCGTCCTGCTTCTGAAGTACTTAACCTGGATACAACTTTAAATTTTCTTATTATATACACAAATAAATATATATTAACTTCTCATGAAAAAAATTAAAGTTTAATTTTTAACATACTACATATTGAGAGAAGAAAAAACATTTCCCTTATATTGTATTGGATCACATGTCCTTTATTTATATAAATGTATAACTTTTGATGTATAATTGTCTTTGCATTACTTTACTAGAAATTAATCTTTTTTAAAAAAAAAATCTGTTTGAAATGCAGTTCTTTACCTATGAGTAGTAGAACAGAACTCTTAAAGTACATATCTTATTATTGCTTACATTTTGAATACTTATTTCTACTAAATAGTTTCTTATCTATATTTTTAAATTTGAATATTTTAATATCTTTATTTCTATAAATATAAGATCTTTGGCCTTGGAGGAAGGAAGTAATACTTTTTTTTAATTTGACACATCTGATTAAAAAATATTTATGCATGAACATTAGAAAAATATTTAGAATTCCTGTATAAGTATATGTGTGTTTTTTGGTTAAATACAAGTAGCATTATTGAAATATCTAAATTCTTTATATATATAATTTTTAACTAAATGAGAAATTATCACAAAACTTTGTTTTATATATTTTTCACCTAAATAAATGCAAAAATCGAAATTTTGGATTGCTGCAGTATAAAGGTATTGAATCATTCTTTTATCAAAGAGCTGAAATAATAGCAGCAAATTTATTTGGTTTACATGCAGACATTTTTTTAAAATTATGAAAACATCCTAATTTAACTGTCATTTTCCAGTATTTAAAAAAATGTTTTTACTGATCTTCTTTAAAATTTAAGGTACTTTTCCATTCTACCCGCGCAAGCAATAAAGTCGCCAAAAATGAAACAACCGACGCCAAACGGAATATGTGTATACTGTGTGTTGTCACAAATGGCATAGTCTACTTGGCGAGATTTGCATCGGCGAAATGGATAAGTACCATAACAATATTTATGAATGAAATCATTTGAAATATAAAATAAACTTAATCAAAACAAAAAGGTGAAAATAACTCATTGACTATTAGCAGTTCAAAAATGTATCTTTTTTACAGCAGAAAATAATTTAAAGCTTATATCGGAAGTATACAAGCAAACGCCGGAAGCAAATTTAAATAGGCTTATCTTACCGAACGATATTTTAATTATTAAACGAGAATAAAACTGTTGATACATAAATTATACTCGTATTATTACCTGCTGATAATTGAATAATGTAAGTAAATTAAATACATTAATTGAAATAAAGTGTGGATATACAATATATATACAACTTACATATAAGGAAATCCTATGTAAGCACAGACCACGCCAGTTTGTTTATGATATATATCACACAATTCTGTGAATTTAGTCCATTGAACACATGGAGTTTTGAAGTGAGAGAGAAACAAATGGAAGTTTGACTGTACTACAAGGTTAGATGTGTAGGATGGGTATGGGAATACATCCCACCCAAGCTCTGATATTTTTAGATGGATGATCAAACTTGTGATCTCTTGTTGTTATAGTAGAGTACAACTCTTTTACAATTAACTTACTCTAGACATTTCTGGATGATGGATTAATTCACACCATTCAATTGCTGACAGTACACTTCTGAATTGTTTGATTCCTAGTTAGAATCTCTAAAAACACAGCTTTTAAAATCTCACCAGAGCATAATCTTCCTTGAGTGAATCTGCTTTCAATGTTTGATGTAAACCATTACATTAAGATCTAGACCATTTGTGCTCGGCATTGTTCCAAACAATCAATTTCTCGTCACCAATTATGAATCACTTCTAAAAAGGATTGTTTTCTTCTTGTTAAATGAGCGTGTCATAGATGTTTGTGTTCCATCAAATGAACTTCTCTGAGTTCATGAAGGACCTAAATATCAAGTTCACTTATATATCCCAGCTTTTTGAGATTGTTATGAATGGTAGATACTCAACATTTCTGTAATCTCTCATGTCGTATAATACTGGTTCAACTCAACTAATGTCTTTATTTTGTTGCCATAAAACTTGTTTGACTTTTCTGACCTATGAGAGTCATTAAGATCGAAATCATCAGCACATAATTTTGTGAATTATCACGGTTTTGTGAAATTATTGTGGAGCATTGAAACTAAATTTTATGTAGCTTTTTGCGAGCTTGACACATGCTCTTCTCTTTATGGAAGTAAAACAGTAAAGTATAGTGAAAATGCAAAGTTTGATCTTCCATCTTACACTTGTTATAAAAATAAAAAAAATTCCAATGGATCTAGTTTGTTACAAATGGAACTTGTTCTAACTGCTTTTAAATTACATAATATGATGCTAATAGCTCTTGTGCATCCAAAAATGAACTATCACCATCTGTTACGAAAATGCATCATGACTTGCAACCTACTTTTATATTTAAATTTAACTTCTTTTTACTTTTAATACAATTTTAATTGTATGCTGTCATCAAAATTTTCCTCCTTCTGTTCTTTAAATTTAACTTCTTTTTACTTTTAATACAATTTTAATTGTATGCTGTCATCAAAATTTTCCTCCTTCTGTTCATGATGAAACTGAATCTGAGTAATAAGATTAAGTTGAAGAATAATGAAAATTATGTTTTTTATAACTTGTTTATCTCTTTAGGTTTCTATATTATACTTACGGGTTGTTCTTTCTTTTTAGTTCCCATACTGTGATGGAAGTCACAATAAGCACAATGAATGCACTGGAGATAATGTTGGGCCCTTGATAATAAAGCAGAAGGAGTCTTAATTTCATTCAATTAAGGTTTCTTGTTTTTGTTGCATTTGAATAAAATAGAGTGAAAAAGTGTCAATATTCAATAATATGCAAAAGAGTACCAAATAGTTCCTAGGGTAAAGATTGTTGCAAATACAAATATGCTGATCAATGTATGATTACTTTGAATCATAATGTGATTTATACCATAGATTATCATATTATTTTCCTCGTATTTACTTAATGTTGTATGTTAACTTGTTATTTTTGTTAAAATATATATGTACTAAAGCAGCTATTTGGTATATTTTTTGTAATGTAAAATAAAAATTCAAACTTGATATTTAATAAAATCGCTGAATGAATCTGTTTTTGTTAATTTTATTGTATCTAATGATAGTATCATTTTCGATCAAAAATACTTATTTATGACACAATAAAGGGTGGTGGGTTTTTTTTTTTTTTTTTTTTTCTGAAGATTATATATGTTTAAAGTATAGATTTTCCATTTTAATAATAATTTATGTATGAAAAGATCCATATTTTAAATCATTCAAATGATGTAAATGTTATTCATGAAATTGAAGTTCTCGTTGAAAAATTTAATGTAACCTGATAAATCTGTTATGTACACTATCCCATCTCTAACCATTATAGATGTAACATTTATAAAGGCTGTCCATAGGATATTAAAAAATAAGAACTCTTCCCCAAATTAAATACTCGATCATAAATATTATGCTCCGATATTGCTATCTTTAAAGAACAGTGTATTTTATAATACTTTGCATTTGTATATGTGTTTGTTTATTTTTTATGTTGTAAAATATGTTCATATGTTGGCTCTGAAGCTAAATAGGCTTTCCTTTTTCAATAGGTTTTCCACTTCATTACAAAATTATATATTTTTGGAATGTTTCTAAATTTTAAAAATATTGTATGTGTTACAACATTATTACTTTAGAAGATTTCTCTGTTTGAAAATGTGTTCTAAGTGTGAATCGGGTTATTTGATGTATAAGGTGAAAAAAGCCTTAAGTCTCTCCTTTATCAGCCATGTCGATTTTATGACCTTAATGTTAATCCTATAGAATTTAATTTCTTTCAGAGATCTAGAAAGTTTTATCTATTTCAAAATGCAAAAAAAAAAAGTGCATTTAAAATGGAGAAATAAAGGGTTTCAGTAGAATTGCATTTTCTCTCTGATTTTAAAAATATTTTTTAAAGACCTGGTAACCCACAACAGTCAATTAAAATATGAACAGAAGTATTTTTAAAAATCTAAAGAAAGGTGTAATTCTACAGCAGCAACCTTTTTTTTTTTTTTTTTTTTCCTTCCACTTTTGGATTAGTTTAAATGGTCTAAATTTGAAGAGAAAAATATGAATTCCACAGGATTAATATTACTTTGATGAAATCAAAATGGCCATTAAACAAGGGCCTGTAATGAAATGCACAGAATTATATCAGTAATTATTTAAAAAAAAGAAAATCAAATTCAATCAGAAAAATTGTAATCTGTAAAACTTCATTGGTATATTTTAAGCATGGTAATTAAATTGCATATACAATTGATTATAAAAGAGCAATAGCTATGTTTTTTGGAAACTATAACATTTTATTTCTGCAAAAATATTACATGTAAAAAAATGTCTTGATTATTGGTAAACAAATAAATTCTTGAAAATATGGAACCTGTTTGAGAACTTGCCAAATGTTAAGAACTAGATAAAACAAGATTGAAGGTTATTTGCATGGAAATGTGCATTGAAATTTGGTCATTTTGAAGGCCAAATAAATATAAGAAACCAGCAGTAAAATTCTTATCTTGGACTCTTTCTACTCCTTTTTTTTTTTTTTTTTCTGTTGAAATAATTACTCTTAACTTCTGGAAAAAAAATTTATTTTAGTGATGAGCCTTTCAGGAAAGTATATTTTGCATTATCCTTAATACAGATGATTTATTTGAATTATTGTTTGAATGTCATAAAAAAAATGTGTTGTAAAAGGAATTTTTGAAAAATTTATGCAGAAAAGGGTGCAAAAAAAAAAAAAAACTAGCAAAAAGCTTGATATAGTCAACAATACCTGCCTTATTGCTTGCCTAGTTGTATTAAAGACAAGCAAAAAAATAATTTCATTTTGCACATTATTTTAAAATTCACCGATAAGCACATTTCTTTTATCAACCAAAAATGTGGATTGATATTCTATGTAGCATATGTTTGTATAGATAATTCATTACACTTTAAAAGATTCATTAAGAAGTGAACTATACACATCTCTTTTTTGAAAATTAATATACTTTAATTTTTTTTTAACTTCATTGTGAAATTCTTTTTTTTTTTTTTTTTTTTTTTTTTTTAAAAAAAAAGGGGGGGGGGGATTTATTTTTTCTTTAAAAATAGGAAACACTAATATTCATTATTTTATTTTGAAAAATAAACTATTGGATATATTGAAATATTCTTTTTGAGAAAATAATTAATCAAAATTTAATTAATTAAAGCAATACCATTAGAACTTAAGAATTAAATCATTTCCTTTTTTTAAAAAAATTATCAGCTTCTCCAAGAGGGTAGTGAATTAATTTCCTTTAATTATTCTTCATGAATGGGCTATTTTATATGTGAACTTGTAAGTAATTAGCAGTTCTTTTAGGTTTTATTAATTGTTTCTGCTTTTATTTATTTCTAAACTGTTTCCTAGTTTTTAGTTGCTTTTGTAGACATTATAGTATGCCTCAACTATAAACTATTTGTAATTGAAATTTTTATGTATGTGTCAGATATTTAAATTTATTGACTATTTTATGTTATTCAATTAAAATCAAATCTTAAAAATAATCCAAGATCTTTGTAGACTTTTGCATAAAATAGGAAATAATTTATCACGAAGGTTTCAATAAAAAACCTGAATGATAAATTATTCATTTAAAACTGTAATACTTATACATCCCAGATCTTTGATGTTATATTTTAAATTTTGTATAAATTTTTGTGATAAAACTATATTTTAGAATAATCAGAGGTATTCAATAATGCCTTCTCTTTACAAGAATGGGTTAAATAATAATATAAAGGAAGAAAAGTTTATTGCAAAAATTTTATAAATGTAGTAAAGTTTACTTCAAAATTGAGGTTTTGATTATTTCTTCAGAGTTTATTTAGAACTTGTCTTTTTATTTACCATAGCATGTGAAGACAAAACTCTTGATTATTTTTTTTAATTCTTAAAAAAGGAAAAACCTGAAATACGAATTTTAAAATTTGTGTATAACATTGCAAATCATTTTGTTCAATATACTCTATTCAAGAATGATATTTTACTTTAACTCACATTGTAACTTTGTCTGAGTCAAAACTTTGAAAGCTTTTTTTCTTACATTTTAAAGTGCTCAATCGAGTTGAGATTTTTTGCACAAGATTGTTATGGATGACAATATTATAATTTAATTATAATTAATTAAAACTAATTATTGAAAGTATTAAATTTGATTCAACATTCCCTTAAGCTCTTAAAATTTAACATATTAAAAAATTATGTTACACAAAGTGTAAAGTTTGAAAGAAAATCCATGTTTAAAATACTGGTTTTTACAAGTGTTATTCTGTTGTCTTTTTGTATTCAAAATGAAGTCTCTTTCTTCAATGAGATGTGGAAATTATGATTGAAAAAATATATGATACTTGCATGAAAAGAGTGAGTGACTAAGAAATTCATTTTCTTTTAACCTGAGAGTATATCTAGTGATTTTGTTGGTTTACTTACTGAACACTTCCTGTTGCCCATTCCTAATTTTGAACCATGGTCAAATGAAGAGATTGATGTCTGAGCTGGAATCCCACTCTCGATTTTTTTTTTTTCAGTTGTAACTGTGTTTTAAAAAGATAATCCATGTGTTCTTTTTTTCTTGTATTTAAATTTCTTAAAAGTATTTTTATTTGATACTGAAATTACTATTATACTAAAAATATATCATCGTATCACTTAATTTGAAATGCAATACATTTGCTAACAATTTTTATACATTCATACATAAAAGTGGTACATTATAATAATGTAAATAAATGATTGTTATTAAATTCTCATTTTTACCCAACTTTGCTTTGTGCTATGGGCTTCCAAATTGTAGTGGGCATCCCACTAGATGTATATGATGTTAGTACTAGGATTTTTTAAAAATGTAACAATTGGTTTGAAAGGGGGGAATAATATTATACGGGAAAGATAGCCCCCCATCCCCATTTATTCAATGAGAGAAAGAAATCTTCCAGAATATTAATATAGAAGTAGCTGACAAAAAAAAAACCATACTCGGTAAAACAGGAATATTTATGCTGCTTCTGATCGACCTGTCGTATTTTTTCACTAAAATATTCTGTATTTAATTCTAACAATCACATTAGGAATAAATACGTAATATTTTACCTAAAAAATTTAAGTTTTGTTAAATTAATCAATAAACATTACAAGCCTAACTAATATGAATAGTTAAACATTTTTTTTTTTAACTCATGCATTACTAAGAGCACTTAGAACAAAAAAAATAAATTGTGCGAATTCACGAACTCGGCAATCGGCGCCTCACTGGAACTTATTTTCTTTTAGTAAATTTAGGATTTACGATCACCTGCATACTAAGAACGAAGGGTGTACCGAATTCATACGAGAGTTTCCTCTTACAATTCAAATCACCGTATATTCAAAAAATATACAAATTCTCATTTCACGTGATTTGGCAGTAAGCGAACCAACATTGATAACTTATCACACCGAACGCAGGTGACCCGACTTGAAGTGAAGTTAATAATGTGAACCTTACCAAGTGAAGTGAATAATATTCACTTGCTTTCGCAGACAGGGAAATGGTCAGTTGTACAATTAGGATTTTGCGACACTCATTTTTGCCCTTGCTGGAAAACTTAAAATAAATATCTACACAGCCATTTTTGAGCAATTAGCGAAGGATTACTTAGAGAATTTACAAGGCTTTCTTGCAAGTATATATTTTTTTTCTTTTCTCTTTAACATGTTAATATTTTGAGAAAATGGCGTCGACAAAAATGTGTGAGTATAAAATAACGAATGAATGATGTTAAATTCGAAAGATTGTCATTATGATTATAATAATTACATTAAATTTGGTTAGATATATTTACATTGTGCTAAGATATATTTAATATTTTATTGTTTGCATTTATTTTAATGTCTGAAAATAATCTTATTGCTTATTTAATAATTTACCGTTTGCTCTTATTTTAATAATTGATTTTTAAGGCAGAATCGCCTGTTTTTATTCTTTTTGTTGCTAATATTGACAACATTTTCGCACTTTAGAAAGTTTTGCTGGTGGAAAATAAAAATGCATGAAGAATTTGAAGGTGGTATTCCCCCTCCCCCTTGACACTAATTCCAAGTGTAGAGCCTGGGGCTCTGAAGTACTTTCACTTAACGCTAATTAATATTTATTTTGATTAATTAGTTAAATAGATTGCGAAGATGGTGGCTACCCAATCTATAAAGACTGGAAACTTTCATCGTCGAATGAGCTCGCTACCAAAGGCGAAGGCCTTTTATAACTCGAATAAATCTTTAAAAAAGATATTAGCACATGTGAAAATGAAATTAGCAAAGCCAATGTCATTTTTTAATTAATATTAGTGAAATTTTTGTTACATCTAAAAAAAATTTGCGTCGAAATACATCTCAATTCTCATCTTAAATATATCGTTATATGTTTTTCTTTAATTGTGCAAAACAGGGCATTTCCATCTCTGATTCCTCATCCGAAATTCATATTTTTAATAAGGAAGATTAGAGCTATACACTCACACACACTATACAATTTATTCCTGCTCAATATTTTTACAATCAAATTTGTGTTTCAGGTATGCTTCAAAAAGTAATTGCAATTATTTAAAAATAATGAGCATGTGAAAACTAAATAAGCAAATTATTTTCAAAATTCACTTCTGATGGAATTTTCATTAATTGTACTATGCTATTCATTTTTTACCATGTATTCTCAAACATTCCCATAATTTCCTGAACAATGAGACCTAAAATTAAAAGATATAATATGCGTAAATACAAATGACAGTTTACTTACTGATGAATTATATCGATTTTTTAAAAAATTATAAGCACCATTTTGATATGGAAATTTTATTTAAAAAAACAATATTTAATTGAAGTTGAGGGGTAAAAAAAACGTGTGTACTGTAAAATACCTGAGTCGTTAGTCAGAATAAATTCAGGAGAAGGGGATTTAAAAAAATACATTATTGAATTTTTTGAAGTTATGCAATATTCGTACATTTGAGACAGATATAACCCTATGCGCAGCAAGAATGGTAATTCAACTCTTGTTACGGAAATTGGTGTTTTATTGTAATTTTTTTTTAGTTAGTACATTAAATAATTTCAACAATATTATAGAATATATATAATAAATCTGACGCGATGTTATGCAGATGAATATTTTATTTGATGAAATTAAGCCGCCTTTATTTCTGACACTAATTTTGAAATTTTTCACGTAATATTATGCTTTTGTTGTATGGGGAAAAAATATCTTCAATTCACTCGAACCAGTTCCTTGGCTACGTTAAAGGCGATATTGTTAAGTAGATGTTTATCACTACTCCTAACTTGAAACTCAAAAATATGAACGTTTAAACTGACCTTCTAATTAACTGACTTTAATACCTGAACTTGCATCTCAATTATAATTACAGCAATAAATAATGTGGAAATAAAAAAAAAATTGCTCACATTATTTATATAAGGATTGGTGTTTTATAAGTAACTGAATATTTAAACGTACCATAACCAAATCGAAAATCTTAGAAACTTTTACACATATTAAATAAGCATTAATTAAATAGTCTTTCCTCTTTAAGTATGTTACTATGACTATTGTAACAACGTAGTAATTTATATATATATATTACAGTTGAAAAAGAGAGCTCTTAAATATAACAGAAAAATTCGAGATAAAAACCAACGTTTTTATATAATGACAAAGTATATTAATTATTATACTTTAAATTCAAAACAAACACGTGATAAACACATAAAAAAAATTTAATTATAATTTCAATTTAATCAATCATTTATTGAATACTTTTTTACTGATAAATTTTACAACACATACAAGCCTTTCCTTCTTAGTTTCCAGATATTTTTGGATTACCAGATCTAACCGCATGGAGGTGAGGTGAGGCTAATTTGAGTATGATTGGCTAAGTGTTGATAAATCTACATGTATTACGCGTCATACTCTTCTAGACCCAAAAACGTGGACAAAACACAAACGAACTTTATTATTTTTTAAGAAACATGAAAACATTGCACAAAAATAATAAATTTTTTTAAAAAAATTCTAAAATTATTTTAACAGACAAATATTTATTATATAATGCCTTATTAATATTTTCATAATATTTTTCTCATACTTAAGGGATATTAGCCTATAATGCACCACATCCTTCATCAATCTATCTCATAATTAAGCAATGGATACAATAAATTCTTTTTCAGATTAAGTTATTTTTAGCAATTTGCGTAGACTAAAAAATTATGAATGGAGCAAATAAAAGTTATGTATCTAATAATTTTTACTAATTCATGATTTCTAGTCGACTTGTCAATCATTTAAATTCTACTTTCTTAGTGCTTCTGAAACGCTGTACATCAAATTCTAGAAAACATAATTTTTAACTTTAAAATTTACTTAAAAAGAGACATTGTGGGCGTATTAAAAAATTCATATAAATCAAAACATGCATTTGAAAGTTTGTAAGTTATTCTATTAAAAATGGGAACCAGAATTCAGAAGAAATTATTGTGATATGACATGGCGCCAAATATTGGAATCCTTCTTTCTTGCGAATGATTACCGACTAAAAGTCAGCAACCCTTACTATCTCCCCTTTGTGAATAAAACATTTTTACGATACCTCGTGGAATTTTCGGTGCTCCCAGAGGGTGAAAGAAAGTTTCTCCTCAATCCTGAAAGCGCCGAGTGGAAGGGATATTTTGACCTATTGAAATATTAGTTAAAACTTGTCTCAAATGTCTAAATATTGCATTGTTAGGCGAGTAAGAACGATTCCCAACGTTTTAGAGTTCTAGCTTGATGGGAAGTTGGTAAAATTAACGGTTGAAAATTTGATGACACACACCAAGTGAAATTCAGAAAAACGTTGTAAAATGGGTACAAATGTGTTTAATTATAGTGAGATTAAATATTTGAAGAATGAAATAAACTGTAACTGTGCAGAATATAAAGATTTTATTAATAAAGAGGATAAACATGTCATTACTGGAGGTGTGAGAATAGTAAAGGATAGTGCATTGAGAGAAATGAGCATGATTATGATATCAAGTATAAATGAGATTTTAGGATTATGATATCAAGTATA
>BMAW01126575.1:1585268-1609470 GCA_019974015.1 Nephila pilipes | reverse complement strand
ATGATATCAAGTATAAATGAGATTTTAGGATTATGATATCAAGTATAGTAACTATTTCATTAAAGGAGAATTCAGTATGAGGTTAGTAATTTTATTAAGTATATTGGTATTAAATTTAGTTTCCCACTTGAAGCATTTAATGAGAATAAATACTATATTTATATAGATATTAAAACTAAAGAGGGAATTAAAATACAGGATATTAAGAATAAAAACTTCAAATTTACAAAAGTATTTTATAATTTATTATGTTGACAAAATTACTAAACAATTATGCAATTATTTGTAAATATTATGCTTTAATTATTAATTGACGTATTGAAGAGAGTAATGATTATTTAGAAAACTATTTTAGAGACGGTGAAATTGATAATGGAATGCATCTTTGTGTAAGAAAATAGGCTTACAAATTAATAAAATTTCCTTAGAACTTTTTTGCTCCAAAATTTCATAAAACTCCCATTACATTTTTAAATTAATCACTAATGGCTATAATACTTACATTATACAAAAGTGGGTATATTATTACAAAAAATAATACAATTAATAATTTTGATAAAACAGCTATCAGTTCAGAATACTTTAGATATTATTAGGAGAAAAAAACAAGACTATATATATGCTATTCATAGTAGTGATTTTGAAGACTTTTAATTCGATAGACATACATAATCTAATTAAGGTATTGTTAATTGTTTATAAAGATTATATAACATGAATGATTCATTGCTTATGATAAATTTAAATCTTTATGTGATATTGTACTTAGAGAAAATTATATAAAGTGTGAAGATAAAAAATTTAAACCAACTAGTAGAAATAACTTTAAAACACAAGGAGGACCAGCAAGTAATAATTTGGCTAATACTTATTTACATTTTTATTAGCATAATTATACTTGCATTGATAATGTTATTATTTATAGATGTATTGACGATCTACTTCTGTAGATAAACCTAATTTATCTTTTTATTCTTCATATTTAAATTTTCATATTTTACACACACACACATATATATATATATATATATTTCTGTGTATGTGCAAACATACATTCATAATTTTTGACAATTTTGTGGGTTTTTTTTTTTTTTTTTTTTAATTATTTTGGTTTGGTTTAAAAAGAACTTCTTTTTTTTAAATTTTGGTCAACAGAGGGAGACACACATTTTTAGAACACTTACTTTTAAATTTTAAAGTCTAGTGTTTACTGTTTTATGTAAATTAATTTCTTTATTGTTATTAAAATTTTAAAAAATTACTTGGTTTTGGTTTTTAAATTTAAAAAGAGTATTTTTTTGGAAATATATATATATATAGCGGAGTACTTGTTTTTGAGGTACATAACCATCGCGGGCTTTAATCCCCAGAATTTATTGTATATGAGATGTAGCTGAACTTTGGTTTGGAAATATATTTGTTATTAAATTTTTTAGTTTTGTATATTCAATCAATCAATCAATAGTTAGGCGATAATTATTGCACTCGTATTTGATAGTGCCATCTTGGATAGACACTACCGTTTCAATACTGTAAGAGGTAAAAATTATATTTTTCGGTACTTTTCCATTTCACCGGCGCACATGTTCCATTTGACGTCGGTTGTATCATTTTTGGTGACTTTATCGCTTGCGCCAGTGCAATGGAAAAGTACCCATTTTTCTTCTGTTTTAATTAATTTTTAAAGTATTTATTAAGGAAGTTAGATTATTTTTAAGATTACGGTTATTTTTTTTGGTTATCAATACTTCGTTTGGTTTTTTTTCCTTTTTCTTGTTGTAATTTCTATTTGTTACTGAAATTTTGATTATTCTTGGTTAATACCTTAATTGATAATATAATTACTGAAAAGTGATGACTGGTTACGTAAAACTTTTTGAAACACACTTTTCCCATTTTAAAGTATGAGACAATATTTATAATACGCTGTCTCCATTTTTATTTTTCATTTTTTCTTCGCTTTTCTCTTGAGATTGCTATGTTTTGGGATAACTTTGTATTTAAGTAATTTTCAGTTAATGATATATATGTGTGCGTGCGTGCGTGTGTGTATGCGTTTATTAAAATTACTATATTTAATTTGCCTTTTCAGTAATCTTTAGCATTTTTTTATTATAACATTCTGTATGTTTTTAGTTTAGAACAGTTATTTTTAATTTTTTATATAGTTATTTTAATTATTTACTGCATTTCATGTAATTCTATAATATTTATAGATTTTTAGTTTAATGATTTTTCATCTTTGTTTTTAGAAATTTTAATATTTGTTGTATTTTGATATGATTTTGTTTAGTTAAAAGTGCCTAATTAATATTAATAAAATTATTTGATTTGTAAGTTTACTGATTACTCAATTAAACTTTAAGATGTTTGTGGAGTTAAATAATGAAAGGCGGATATTAAAACTTGTTTATTTAACGAATCGATTACAAGTTTTATTCATCTATAAAATTCCAAATACAAAGCGAAGGTTGATTATAGACTTTATCGTCTTGAAAAAGATTTTACATCTATTTTTGGCGAACTATTAAATTACATGGGAATAGTATTAGTAATTCAGAACTGAAATATTTGCTCTGCAAAAAGGTTTGCAAAAAATCTCTCAAGATGAATTCCGCGTTGGAAACAATATTTAACGAAACGTTTGATCAACTTAAAGCATTTTACGTTTCGTCGAAAAACACTTTTAAAAATTATCTTTTTTATTATACACTTTTAAAAATTATCGAAATATCCCATATGAATCTATACTTAAGATAATATGGTTATGATTTGAAAATATTCGGGTGTGAACATTCGCAAAGATTATTGAAGCAAGACCAATGATGATTACGAGTGTAATTCGTAGATTTAAATTACTTTTGACTATTCCTTGTGTAATAACTTATAAAAAATTTCAGGTGCAGGTAT
The DNA here is from genome assembly GCA_019974015.1 of Nephila pilipes. Taxonomy (NCBI): domain Eukaryota; kingdom Metazoa; phylum Arthropoda; class Arachnida; order Araneae; family Nephilidae; genus Nephila; species Nephila pilipes. The sequence goes on along the minus strand of BMAW01126575.1, from coordinate 1,606,560 downwards.
TATATTTCAGACTGTAAAATCAAAATTTGGGCTTAGAAATTACGAATATCATAGAGGCCATTAAAGTAGATTGCTTTTAATCTTATGTGGAAAGCTTTGTTAAAGAGTATAAAAAAATTTATTCATAAAAATTCCTCTCTTAATTCTGATTGATGGAGAGCTTATAATGAACTAAACTAATATTTTTAACATCTCTAAGGTGGTAACCATACTAAAGATATTAAAATTATTATTGTTCAAACTCAAACTAATACTATTGAAGGAAAATAAGGAAGCATAAAGGATTCAATGTATTCTCTCATACTTATTTCTTGTTTGGATTGTCTTTTTTGGAGGAGGGTGTGTGTAAAAATATCAGTACTTCATTATTTCGCTTGTTGTAACTGTGACTGGTAGGGTTAAATATATTCACAAGTCAACAGATAAGTTGAAAAATAATCAAACAACATTATTTTTTTCAATAAATTCTAAATTTTTTAAGACATGAGTGAATAACATCATCATTAATGATTTAGCTCATTATTAACTCAATGTACAAGCCATGAATATTAAGGTTCTTAGGTATTGAATTGCCATTAGAAACTTATAAAGAAACATCAAAATGAATAAAAGTTATTTTTAAGTCATTTTCAGAAATATTCCTAATAGCAGTTTGAAATTGAAATAACATGTTGCTTTTGTTTAAGGAGATAAGATAACCTTGAATAACCGATAAGTACGACCATTTGGAGTTTTTCACCTCATGAACCATAGTAATTTTGGCTACATATTTTCTGTGGTGCCCCTTTCCTTTGATACCCAAAGCATATACTTATCTTGCTTAAGAGTTGATCCACCACTACTCTTAACAATAACAAAGATTGTAGAAGCAAACACTGAAGATTACAAAAAGTTTTGAATTAACGTTATCAATGTTATGTATACTTGAGCTGCCCCTTTTGTAATTTATCTATTTTTCTTTTCATAAGTTATTATCGTTACTAGGGGGAAACGAGATCTGCACCAAGTCTGTATATTGATGAGGTTGTTCAACTGTCTTTGTGCATGTACACTCTGCCTTACGAGTAATGAAGGGTGTAAATGAACGAAGTGCCTTGCACACACATACACTGAATCCAACAAATATGTCTCTTTCATAGATATCCTTCATATAATAGTGCACAGCCTTCATGTGAGTGTGTGAATCAATTTGCAAATAAAATCTTCACTTATCAGTAAAAAGTACTGTTCCCCATTGATTGCACTCCAGTTGATGTGAATGCATATCCAATTAAATATTTCTTTTCAGTGGCCTGCTGTGAAAAATACATGCAATATTTGTTGTCTTGCATATAACCCTCCTTCGCGTGAAGCCTACTACTCATGGTTTATTTATATACCAACTTCCAGTAACTGCTATAAGAGAAGATCTGATGTGTTTGTAGATGGTGTAGTGGTTCTGTGCCTCCTTGCAATTAGCTGCAGACATCATCAGTGGCATACGTAGCTCTAGCTCTTCTTCTGCTCTATTTTCTAGAAATTAATTTGATTCTAAGAAATTCAATTTACAATCTATGGTTTACAGAAAATTACAATCTTTGAACACATTCAACCATTGTGCTGTATGAGTTTTAATGTCATACTTCTTCTATTCACCCAATGAAACACCATAAGTCTCCCGATAAATGTGATGTCGAATACTCATATCTAAAAAACTGCTGTCTTGAAATTTCTCTACGCAGTTTCTACTTGCAGAAACTGAAGATGCTTTTAAAGCTTATTTTCGGCCACGTCTATTAATTTACGTATCGTGTTCCAATGCACCATTACTTTATTCGTATTTATTTATTACTTCTTATTTTGAAGCATATATGTTTATAATTATTATTTCTAATTTTAATGTTTGTATTTACTATAATTATTATATTTAAAGTAGCTTAACCCTCCCCCCACATATCACGTTATGTGGTAATTCGGTGAGTGATGTAGGAACTAAGATGTTGTGATCACTCAATTAATGGGCTAAATTTCTGAGAAGTCACAGCCTCCTGACAGACGCAGTCTCATGTTTCCAGTTGATAATGTGACTCATTGTTACCAGCATCAGCTTTTTATAGAGATTTCTTCATAAGAAATGTGTATTTCTTAACAATATTAATAGATACACAAATAAAAAAAAATATGTTTGGTCTAAAAGTCTCTAACTAAATATAAAAAAAAAAAACAGAATTATTAAATTTATTATGAAAAAGTTTTGGTGGAATTTTAATGAGAGTGCATTATTACAAATTTTTATATCAAATCTAAAACATTTTACGCAGAATAACAAGTACACAAGTACGAGATTGATGTTAGCTTTGATTACAACTGTAATGCGATCGTCATGAAATGAGCCTGGTTCATAACGGTGAGGTTCTGATTTTGTGTGAAATGCATAGTTGTGAAACAGTTTAAATTCCTTTCTAGAGCATTATGATATAACGATTAATATGTCAATGGATTGGTTAAAAGCATTAGGTGGGTGAATTTTATGGGGGATTGGGGGGGGGGGGATATACATTGGATGAAAAAAATTGTCAAAATGGATACGATGAGGTTCAACGCCAGTAGGCTATTATGTAGTCTAAATGCTCCGTTTATTACAAATAAACGAACCGAAATGAGGCTACAGACTTCGAAACTTCCGATGGAGCACTTCATAGAATTGGCTTTTAAAGTAAATAATGTGATTTATTTTTAAAAAAATCACAGAAAACACGTAAAATGTGAAGGAATAGAGTGCTTAGAAGCAGCTGACTACCAATTTCTCGTAAAGTACTTTTTCAGTTCGACGGGTCGTGAACTCAAAAAAATACGAGTTCATTAATAATGTATACAATTTATTAAGAACACAAAAGCAAACATTAAAAACAATTTTTTATAGCAATTAAGAATGGATTCATTCAAATTTAAGAATTCATTTAAAAACAAATATGTGCAGTTAAAGAATTCATATAATAGCTGACATTTTTCATAACTTTCTAGTGGTCATGTTCGCGGAATCGCGACAAGCGATTTTCGTCAGACATGAGTTTGAGCCCTGATGGCAGTGTGACCCACCGTGTAGCGGGGCTTGCCCGTTAAATTCACCGAGCCACTAAGTTCTCTCGAATTCGTGGTGTGGAAATTAGAAGAGGAAAACAAAAACTCAGGTGTCGTCTTCGTCACTCGGTTCAAAATTACGAGGTCCATCGCCGATAGTCCTCGTGTTGCTTCTAGTGCGACGTTAATGAAACCAAACCAATCATAACTTTCTTCCAGTAATGTGCATCATCTTGTTTATAACAGAATGAAACATTAATTATTGCTACATCTCGCATAATTTAAACTTACCGCAAAAAAAAGAAAAAAAAAATAGTTTAATTTCCATTACGATGTAAACTTAACACCAGCAGCTCTGTGTCCTCCAAGGTTTGGATTTATCCTTAATTATATATGTCTGATTCATTTATGAATTGTTACATTTTATTTTCTTACCTCTTCGCGTGCTCAGAAATGAAGGAAATTTATATGGAATATATATCGGTTAAAAATATTAAATAAAATTTCAAAGAAGCCTTATAAACCGATCACTAAGGTCTATGAGACAATTGCTACATTAAAGATCTATTCCGTTTTTAATGAAATTTTTAGGCTTCTCAAATGTTTTTGTTAGCCACCAAAAGGACTATTGCTTTAGTTAACTCATAAATATCGTATCTGATCACTTTTCAAAAATTTATCTTATTTTTGCGTATATTTTTGATTTTCAAAAATACGTCTTAATAAATTTCTCCTAAATTTCTTATTGGATAAAAATAAAATATATACAATATATGTCTGATGTCATCTTTCACCACTAATAAACTTAATTTTCAAAAGTATGCCATAATAAATTTCCCCCAATTTTTTTATTGAATTGAAGTAAAGCAAATATAAAAATTAAGTATTTTATTTACTTATCGATTTATGTTTTACCTTAAATCACATGTAAACTGGAATCAAGATATGACTGAAAATAAATATCATTATTCAGAATTTTAAGACAGATGTGAGGCAGAATTTCTAACTACGTTCTTTTAATTTGGCTTCCTTCTTGGAATGTTTTGGGATCAAATGATTTTAATAATGATTTACTATTATTATAATTATTTTAAAATACTAATCATTTGAATAATTTATTGTTTGCTTTAATTTTAATATCCAAAAAAAAATATCTTTGTCCACTTCATTATTTTATTGTTTGCTTTAATTCAAATGCTTGATTAAATTACTAGATTATTATTTTTAAAATGTTAGCACCTTAAATCTATTCCTTGCGAAACTTTGTATAGAACAATTTGAAGCGGTTTCGAATTTAATTTCAATATATTTTTTTTATTCATTTATTTTAGTCACTGACTTAATTTAAGAATATTTTTCATTATTAAGAATATTTTTCATCAAAGTTTGTGAACTCCTATTTTAAATAAAATGCTCAAATTCGTAATATCCTTTAGTCTAAAAAAATCACATATATCTTATTCAAAATCCTTCATTTTGGCCCTGATAATTTCGTATTCATCGTAGTTATTGATCTGATATTTTATTTACTTTACTTTAAAAATTTTTAGGAGGAAAATAATAGATTTCTATTTTTGGATAAAATTACGTGCTTATTTGCTCTAATGATTATTATGTAATATTCATAGATAAAATTAATGTTGCGTATACTACATCTACAGTCGGATCCCATTAACTTGCGGTGTTCGGAATCCATGATTACTTAAAATGTTAATATAAATTGAGCGATAATATAAGTACCATCATCCATATGAATTTTCTGCATTTCATGCACTTTTTCGACATTATTATTAATTATTACACAAATCACTTATTTAAGGAGAAAATTTTTTTACTTTTAAAATTGACCAATAAAAAGTATTTGAACGTACGCTGTATTTGAATCTCACTGACAGGGAAATCTTGAAAATAATCTCTTACAAAAAAATAAATCCAACTTAGACATTTCATTTTCCGAGTAATGGGGATTCATATCCAATCCAAACACTCAAATCCAATAAATAAATGAAAACTGTCATAATGGTGAGGTTCCTCTTTCAGCTCCAAACTTTCAAGGGAAGCGTCTAGAAAACAACTTTTTGCTGATAGTCATCTAGTTGGATTTTTATCTACTGTGACGAAAGTCATTGCCTGCACTTTACTATCAGGGTACTTACTATCAGTATACTTTACTTTGGGGTTCTGGTTTCGTAAAAGATTCCTCTTCAACCTCAGAGTGCTTCTTTTCTCATTCTTCTATTTTTTCTCATTCGGAGTATAAGTTTTCTGTTGCAAATACTCCATGGCAGCTTAAGCCCCCAATTAATAAAATAGAAAAAGTAACAAAAAATGTATTAATGTGGGCTCTTAACAAGAACCCTTGACGTCATTTGCAAATAAATAAATATATAAAAAGAAAAGAAAAAGAAATATCTTAATCTTATTGTAAAAAAAAAAGAAAAAAAGAAAAGAAAAAAGAGCCGTGGGGAAACAGACTCACAAGTAACGGGGCCCGACTGTGTCGTTTAGTAGACATACGCAATAATTGCTGAAATTATAAATTTACGAATACCCATTTATTCAAATGGTAACTGATACCAAATGCAAATACGTTTATTAAAATACTTATACATCAAAACACATGCGCTTCTATATTTGAAACTGATATTCTCTCAATTACATAATTTAACTATAATTGTTATTTTCTTAAATTTTTCATTAATGTGAATTAAATTTAGAAGTCTAATGCATTAGTTTATTGAATTTTTAATGCAATTAAATGTGTCTTAAATATATTAAACTTTAAATTTAAAAAGAAAAAAAAATGATATTCTTAAAGTTAAATTTAATAATTTAAGTCTTTTAACATGAAACAAATCTGTAAATTTATAAAATGTATTCTAATCATACAAATTTAAAAATAACTTCATTTTAGCATTTAGGGTTTTGCTCCTTTAAATCAAGTAAGAATTCTTGTTTATTACATTTTGTTTCCTTTCTTTCTTTTTTCCCCCCCTAAACTTCATACAATATATTTTTGTAATGTAAAAATTACTTTTTTACTATATTTCATATGAACAATTAAAGCCACAATATTCTTCTAAAAAAAAAGTCCGCTTTTTTTTTTTTTTTTTTTTGGTTCAACTCGAAAGCTATCGGACTAATGCCATAAAACTTCACTTTCGAGCCAACCGTGATGTCAAATTATGATCTTACAAACAAAATGCTTTTCTTCGTTTTATTCGGCTTGTGTAAGCTTTCTTTTGTTGGACAGTCTAACCGAACCAGTGCCAACATCAAACATTTACTTAAGGCTCCCGGCTTAACCGGCCGTTTTGATTTCATGTAATATTAACACTATGGCATTTCTATTACTGTCTCAAATATTTACTATTTTATCTATTTGAATGCAAAAAAGTCCACCCGCAAACAAATATAACAAAAGTTTCTGCATAATTACATTTTCCCCTCCGATTTTTAAAAATATTTTTACCCCAATTTTCATTATTCGCTTATGGGTTTCCCGGTCTTTAAAATATTTTAAAAAAATCAGTGGGAAAATGTGATTTGGTAGAAACCTTTATTTTTATACAAATACATTATTTTTATACAAATTTATACAAATGCCCTTTTTTCATTAGATAAAACAGTGCAGCCAAAGTTTATTATCCATTAATTATTGCTTTTCTGAAATTAGAATATATTATATAAGTAAAAAGGCAATAAAACTGAAGAAGAAGGATTGAACCGAAACAATTTGTATGATAGCATATCCACTATGCTACTCGGGATGTAGCAGAAATGAAATAAATAAATAAAATAGAATTAAACGAAGGAAACGAAATCAGAAATAAATTATAGAAGCTATCGATAAAAGTAGTCAACGTAAGTTTGCCGTTATTGTGTGAGCAGAAGTAGATTGAGTTTTGATAAGTAGATTAGCATGATCTAATAATCCATTGTAAATTTTATGACTATGTCAGGTATGTGAGAAATTTTCAGATCATTACAGAACTGCATTCTTGATAAACCAAAAGGCATTTGTAATGATTCTTCAGAATTTGTTTGGAGGATTTAACCTTTATTCACGGGAGTTTTAACAGTGTGACCCTACGTGGATAATATACGCAGAATTACGAGAATGGTATCATTTTTACAAAGGAGGATTTTACGAGGAAGAGAATTGGAGTAGCGATTTATATTACAGGAAAGCATGATTGAATTTTTGCCCAACTTCTATTTGACGAATAGTTTACATGCTTTTTGAAAGCAAATTTTGAATTCAGATTTAACTCCTCGATATTTCTCTAGAGATACAAGAGTTTCTGTCAGTAAAAATTTTATTTGTTAAATGGGGTTTACCAATCCTTTTTCAAAAATTAAAACTTTTGTTTTTATGGTCTTAAGGCAATATGCCAAAATAAAGCCGACCTATGGCGTCTTTCCTTCGTTTTTTTTTTTTTTTTTTTAAACTCTGCAACCATCTTAAAGTTTAACTAAACAGTCAATAAGTTCAAAACTCCAATGGAAGATACATAAGAGTAGGTCAAAACACTTTAAAATCTATCTAAGAATATGCAAAGTCATTCTCTCACGAATCCCTCTTAAATAATTTAATCTTTCCAATTCAATCCCTTTTCGATTATAGCAGATTCGACTCCTATTATTCTGATCGTGCATCACTCACAATTACTATCAATATTATCGATTAATTACGATTATTCACTTTAAATCAGCATCACATCAATCAGCTTGTCGATATCCTCCATCTTTTCTCTTCCCCTTCCATTTCTCTATAAATCATTAAGTTTAATGTTATTCACTCCACTTCATTCAATTCCTTCATCTTCATCTAATTTACCTATTCACGTTTCATTTTGCTTGGCAAGGTATTATTACTTTATGCAATTCAATTTGATATAAAGTCCCCGAGGTTAATGAAGAGAAATTGCGAACAGTTCAACGTCCCAAATCTAATTTATTTAGATATTTTTATAATTTTCATTGTGGAGTGTACCTTGGGTCATTTTAGTCGATGAATAGTTGCAGCAATAAAAAAAAAGCAAAGACTGCTGTAGTACTCTGAGAGAAATCATTTATGTTTAAACTGTAAAGAATGTGGCTGATAACATGCCTTGGGGGGGGGGAAGGATAACTGCTTGTATTGAACCTGCGAATGAAAGCTCGTTATCGAGTTCGATTTTAAAAATTCAACTCTTATTGGACATGAGAAATTTAAGCTGTAATAATTTAATGGTGCCAGAGATGGTTTTAAGATTTTTTTTATACATCTAGGGGAAAAAAACGACTATTTGCATAGAGTTAAACAAGATATGATATTCCCAACGCAAAGGAGTTTTTGCGCAGATATAACTTTATAAAGAAAAGGGAATTGGAATTCAAAAAGAATGATATTGCTATAAACATGTCCACTCTAAACTTTAATTAAAAGAAAAGCGTTTAAGACTTTAGAAATGGAAATTAAAAAGCCAATAGTTTGGTAGGTATTTGGGGTAGATTTATTTTAATCTGGTTTTGGAAATAATATTATAGATGCGTGTTTCCCTTTATTGGGAATGCATACATGAAGAAAACGTTCAAAATTGTTTTAGGTGTATGATAGCTTTGATGAGTAAGTCCTTAGGAGCACTGTTGTGAATACCATCTTCATCGATTCTTTCTTTTTATTATGTTTTTGTGTGCAGCTAACTATTTTATTGGGGGCGGGAGATGAAGGAATGAAAGCATTAGTCTGAAGTTGAAATGGAAACATTAACATTATCAATTCTACTTCTGCCATATATTCATCATCATAAAACTCGATATTTTCATGAAACAAGTTTTATAGAGAGTGAACAAATAAATCGGTTTTCCCTTAGCAGAGAAAGTAAGACCATTATTACGCTTATGATTGGGAGGGTGGGAAAACATTTTTCGGTTAATTTTTACTATTTAAATTAAATGACGTAACCCGTACCTGAATGTCCATTTTCATGAACCAACACAATATCTTTGGTTGGAGGTATGATATTCAAAGTTACTGGGAACTAATTTCCCTATTTTACCAAATGGTTTATTATATAATTCTAAGTTTTCAATCCACAGTTTTTGGACAAGCACTTTACCTTGAACACTATCAGTTATCTATTTCTGCCTGACACGAATGCCCGCAAACTACGGCGAGTAAACTTCTTGATTTTGAACCACTGTTAGAATACGAAATTGATAACTAAGCTGGTACCTCACTTTCTCCATCCACTCTACGACAACATCTTCCTTTCAGTCCAGTGATAGAAATAGTCTATTTTAGAATTTGAGAATAATGGTTGATTAGGGAATATCAAAACAAAGACCAGGTTTGATGGGAATACAACGAGACGTGTAATAAGTTTAATAAAATTGGTCTCTGTATATACGGTGTGTGAAGAAAAGAAGCTTAAATAGATCGTACCAGTTCAGATTTCTTGTCTCCTGAATGGAGCTCAAAATAATATCAATAGTCAGTAATTTGCCGTACGTTTCCGGTTTTGATTTTACTTAACAACACAATAATTAAATCTGTCTGTATTCTTTTGAGGGTTAAATGATTCTGGAATATCTCCTTATAATTGAAGTTCAAGAAAATGATTAACGCATCACATCAAAAAGGTTTCGAACCTTACTTAGTCAACATAGAAGTTATGGAATAGAATTAAAACTCGACCCATTTTAATTTTCCAGGTCTTTGTATGACGTTTGTCTGACGAAATGAAGAACATAATTTTTTTTTGATTTAGTAATGTCTTGATTTATAGTTTAAATTAAGATCAATAAATGATTTTACAATTAAAATTGAAAAAATCGGAGGATAGTAATCATGAATTATACAAAAGAATAATCTTAAATTATAAACTTATTACTACTCCGAAAATGATAAAAGAAGGTTGAAGAAAATTTTGGGACATTCTCATAAATATCCTCAAGTTTGCATAGAAATTAATTTAAGGCCAATATTTGTTTTCTATTTACCAAAAAATCCTGTGTTTGTTATTTACTTTATGTGTAATATAATTTGCTTGCAATTAAAATTAGTTTTGATCGTACGTCATTGAACTCTGTTGTGACTAATTCAAGATGGCGGCTGTCAGTGGTGGTTTAGAGGGACAGTCTGTGTCCAAAACTGTATTGTTTATAAAAGTGTTACCTTAGTACTTAATAAATGGAATGGACGAAGAGCACAAAGAACTGTTAAAATTTCATCGAACTCGTTTTTTACAATGCGTTGACATTGATCGTTTGATACCATTGCTACAAACCAATGGAGTGTTAACTAATGATGACGTGACCGATCTTAGAAAATATAACAGTTCTGAAGCCAAGGCAGAAAAGCTTCTGGATTTACTGCCTTCGAAAGGCTCTCAGGCTTTTCAGGCCTTCTGCTTAGCTCTCGAAAACACATACCCACATTTACTTACAGTTATGTTCTTGAGTGGTAACAAAAAAATGAGTGGTAAGTAGGAATGTAGCTCAATTCTGGATTTGTTTACAAACTTTATATTGTTTGTATTCCAGGTGAAGATCAAGTTTTAATCAAATAGTAGTGTTATAAAATAATAACTGAAAAAAAAAGGTTAAGTTTCCAATTCACAAAAAATTTGCAAAAATAATTGCTGTTATTTAATAGTGATTGCTCTCTTTACAAATCAGTTTACTATGTAAGTGCAGAAATCATAAACAAGAATACCTCGATATTCATTCAGGGAATTATTGGGAAGTCGAATTTGTGTGTAACTGATTAAAATATTCTAACTTTAACATTGCATTCTCAAAATAAGAATTCATTCCATGTCCAAAACAAATAATGACTGTACATTTTTTTTTTTTCATTCATAATTCAAAAACACGGAGATAGTAGTTCAATTAAACTGGGTGATGGAAAGTAAAATAAAAAGTATAAAGTTATTGTATTGCATAATATATGTCAAAATATTTACAAAACTAAATTACGACCATTGACATTTTAGTTATGTACTTGTTGACACTGTATTTGTAATACCTAATTATTTGATAATTTTGACTCGTAAGTAGTGTTTGATATATTTTTTTGGTAAAAAAAAAACTGTGATGAATACCAGTTTTATGTTTGATTTTTTTAAAAAATTATGCATTTCTTAATTTATTTGTTCGTACATTGTACTGAATGCATTGTAAATTTCAAATTTTGCAGAAAATAGCAATATAACTCATCTTATTTAAAAATCAGGTTGCTGTAATTCATAACATTCATGTATCTGTAAACATGTTTTAATTAAAACTATCTGTTGAGAATAAGGAATTCTTGAATTTGTAAAGAAAATTTAGATAACTATGGTAGGCAAATTGATTTTATTTCATCTTTACAAATTAAAATTTAGATGCTATTAATTTGAGTATTGCATGTATAATAATTAAAGATATATTGGAAGTATTTGTTTCTGACTGACGTTATTTATATATAATTCCATTATTTTAAAAAAATGTATTTTGCTCTAAATTCATCTGAAGTGTCAAAACAATTTTGATAAACTTATTTTATCATCAGATTAGAGATTGGGTATTCATCTCTTTAGTCCCACATTACACTGGGACAGTTACAGTTTTCAACCTAAAATTTCATATATGTTATAATTGTTCTACTTGAATCTTCCATACTAAGACAAAGTATAGATAAAATGTAATTAAGCTTTATCATATCAAAACACAACACATGATAAAGAGCTATAAAAGGAATAAAACAATCCCAAAAATTTGTCAGCTATGTAGTTTTTTCTACTTCTGAAAGTGTGAAAGGACAACTATAAAGTTCCAACCTGTTCGCCATTCATTCATAAGTTATACTTATTACAGTACACACTTGTCAGAAATTTTGATTTAGAAATTATTGAATATAAAACTTCAATCCAGTAAAATGTAAATGTTTTGCTTATGTAGTTATTATTAAAGTTTTTTTTTTTTTAAATGTGTTTGTGCTGAGGGTATTTTGTTGTAAATGTTAGTGCTGAGATTCTCTTTCATAACATTTTTCTTAAATTTATTTATATGAATGAAGTTTTATACTTAGGAAACTACTTTTTGTTTTTAAATATACAAAACTAATAAGCATATACATATACCATTGAAGACAATCAATACAATTAATTCCATTAGAGTTGCACCAGTCAAAATATATGCAAGTGCATCAAAGAAGGCTGTCTATTTAGTCAAATATTGTGATTTTGATACTTATTTTAAACTCATTGTCTTTTCATATTTTCTTATTGATCTCATTTTATTTCATATTAATGCTGACAATTACTGATGAACAGCACTAGACTAATTGAATTTGTATTGTATGATCTATATATTTTAAATTATTAATCCTGTAAAGTGTTATATGAAACTGGAATCAAGGAATCACAAGAAATTGGAGTCTAGGTTTTCCAAAATAAAAGGAAATGCACAAAATATAATCGAAAGCAACAAAAGACATAATGAGTCAATTGTATAACCCTAAAAGCAGAATAAATAAATGAAAACATAGCCAATACAAATAAAAATAATATTCAGAGAGTTATCATAAGCACTAATGTTTATATCATAGGGAAAGTTAAAGAACTGAACATGGTTTGTTTACATTACAGTTTCCCCCTTCCTTTACAACAGCTGATACAGAAAATGTCAAAGTAGGGCAAAATGGGAGCAAACTGAAAGTTAGTATCCTAAAACTATGTTCAGTTCAAAAATAAGGAACTTGGGGGGTGGGGTTTGTCTAGAGGCCTTTTAAAATAGTTCTAGCTTAAAATTGATATGTACATCAGCTGTCCTCTAAGGTCACTCTCCAGCATGCATGAGTGAGATGTCCATCTGGGAGAGACATTTGCGATGATGCATACATGGGACACTTGTTCCAAAAGGGGTAATTTTTGAAATTTCTGTACTCCCTACACACAGTTATAAGCGGCCATGGTGGCGGACTTGCGTTATCATCGAGTCATAGGTTCAAGTCTTGATGCCACCAAAAACTAACTGTTTGGCCTGGGCTGATGCACATCAAATCTATCCTGGTGAAAAGTTCTCTCATGGGTGTGTTGTGGAAGTTAGAGAGGGGGATGCCAGATATGGTGCCGTTCTCGTCACTTGACCGTCACCAATTGCCATCATGTTGCTTCCAGTGAGACGTTAATAAAATAAAACAACCAACCAGCAACAGCGATAAAACTCGAATAATTCAACTTCTTAAGTAATGTTTTTTACAAGTACGCCCTCTGGGACTTACCTTAAGGCAGGTATGAGAATCCTGACTCCGAGATACCTTAGTGCTATTTTTCTTTCCCATGAGGTTAACTCTGTGTTGTAAACATGGCTCCAAAATGCCGAAGCGATCCTTCTCTGCTTTCTACCATCTTTCTTGTCAACTAATTTTTCATCTTTTCCCATTTTTTCAAATTTCTAGATCACAATTTGGCTCAGCATAGGCGTATTTAGCTCTTGTAAAATCTCCACCATCACTCACACTTGCTTCTAAGTCAACCAATTTTTATCTTTTTCCATTTTCTAATGTTAAGATCACAGATGCACATTGTTTGACACAATGTAGCCTGATTTGGCTCTTGTACCATAAATCTCTACTTTCTCTCATTCACTCACTACAAGTACAGCATTGCTACTGGTTTTATCAACAAGAAAATTAGGTACTAGTTGTGGAATCTCTCCTGAATGCATATGCCAAATAAATTTTATGTCATCATTTTGTTTTAAATTAAAAACTCAAAATTGCTCCCTTAATCCAAGTTATTAAAACAGGATGAATTATTAAATATCTTTAGTTTTTTTGATTGTATTAAAACTAAATTCATACTTTTTTCTCCCCTCTTCAGAACCTTCATTGTGTGTTTAATTTTTTTTCTAATTATGCTACTAATCTAAAATCTTTTATGTGGATCTGAAGTGTTTGTAAAATTTATTCAATAAATGATATCTTAATTTTCAAGGATTTCTGTAATAGTACTTTAAAATGGGATTTTTTCTTTTTTCAATTTTCCTTTTGTGTGTGTGTGTGAAAAATGAAACTATGTGAATAATTTTTGACCTCTGTGAATAACCTGTGCCTTATTTTCAAAATTAATTTGAGAATAAATTTATTATTAAATACATGAAAATTCAATTTTTTAAAATTTAGTTTCAAAGCATAATTTGCATTTTTTTTTTTTTTTTTACAAGTTTCATTTGCAATTGAATAAACAAATTTATTAATTTAGAGAATTTCCTTTGTATCATTTTGAAAACTTTAAAAAGACTAATATCTGATAATTTACTACTCAATAACCTACTTTAAGACATTGCTATTGATCTGTGAAAAAACTTAAGGCTTCATTGGAGATTTAGGTCACAGTACCCAGTGCAACTTGTTGTCCTGGCTGTTTTTTATTTGAACAAATTATTTGAATTTGATGTCATAGTAATTTATATTTCATTTGAAGCAAATGAATAAATGTAAGGCTTTATAATAATTAGCAACCTGTATGAATTCTAGTGGAAAGGACTGGTTTGTCTAGGAATAATTGTGTTTTGGTGTTAAAAAAAAAGCATTGAATTTAATTATTTTTAACTTTAAAGTATATTTTAGGGTTTTTAAAATGTTTACCATTTCTCTTTTTAATTCTTAAAAATACTCCAAGAAACGATTAAATGTGTAGTAAAAATACCTTCTTATATAATACATATATATCTTTTTATTTTTTCTATGTATTGTAGTTTATATTGTTTATGCAAAAAGTAAGTATTGCTTTTTGTAAATTTTTGTGATAGCTTCTAAAATTTCTTTCTGACATTTTATTATTTTTGTCTTTTATTCAGAATTATTGATCTGATATTGAATGTAGGAAACTATGAATAATTACTCTACACAGAATTTAATTTAATTAAATTCTGTTCAGAATGATCATCTTTTTAAAAATATTGTATTAGTTGTAGGGTTGGTTGTTACTTATAAATGGTTTGGCTTTTCTCTCTTTTTTTTTTTTAATTAGATATAGAGGTCTACTATTGGAATAACTGTAATAAATTGTTGAATTAATGTATGTGCATGTTTATCTTATAAAATAAATTCTATTAAAGTATAAATTTTTTGTACATTATATGATATTTATTAGTCTTTCTTTGACTTTATTAATTCTTTTATTGCAGGAATGAATGATGATATTATAAGGAACAGTCCGTCTTCTGCACCACAGTCCTTGTGCACTCATCAAGATGTTGATCTCTCCCAGAATATTTTAAAATCTGATCTCCATGTAGTGAACAGTGATAGAGATGGATGGCGCCGCTCTCATTCGAAGGTTGTGAAAAAGTCAATTATTTATTCATTTCTAATTATTATTTATTTATAATAAAAGTTTAATCATTAATATGGGTAGATATGTTCTTTAAATTTTCAATGATTTTTCAAAATTTCAGATTGGATAAAATTTGAAAAATAAGAAATATAAATATTGATAGCATATTCAAAGTATTTAAGAAAGTATAATAAGATTATTTTAATGCATGATATATATTATTAAACATGACAAGTTGCTAAACATAACATTTTTGTGCTGCTTAGTAATATTTAACTCATATTTGTTATATTTATACTTCTACTCAAGTGATGATTTAATAATTGTGCTTAAATTTTTAATTTTAAAAAGTTTTACCATTTACTGTATTTAACTTTCTGAATTTCATATATGTATGCTATGAAATTTATTGTTTTTCACATTTTGTATTTATGTTATGATTATGATTCAACTGATAAAACTGAAGCTCCATTTTGTAAACAAATTATTTTTATGCTTAGAATGTCTGAATCATGAATTTTTCTATTTAAATAAAATGAGAATTCAATTCAAACATTTTATTTTTATGTAAATAACATTGTTAAATTTATTTTTTGTAGGGTGATAGGGATAATTCATATCGCAGACTTACTACTAGTGGTGACAGTATGCTTTCTTCATTGAGTACATTGAGTAAAAATCATGGTAAGTTACTTGTTGTGGTGTTATGAATATATTTCTGAAAAATCATTGAAACGCTATATTCATAGTTTCCTTATTCAGTTTTTCCTTTTTCACACAAAGTACATTATTTTTTAATGAAGTTTTGTGCTATTTTTTTCGATGTCACAATCTTAGCTTTTTTAATGACCTGATAACATTCATTGAATGATAAATTGAAATTTTTTGTATTTCTTTGTTTTAAATCTCTTTTTTAATCATTTTTTTTTTCTAAACTTAATATATTTGATTTTCAGGTGTGAGTACTAGTGATCATTCCCTAAACTCAAATCGAGAATATGACTCAGTACATCAGACAAATGATTCTCATCATCGGTATACAACAAATGATTTTTTACACAAGCAAGAATCATCTCTTATGGATTCTGATTTTTATCATGTTAAACAAAAAGTAAAAAAGCAACTTTATCTTTTAAACGTTTTTTAAAAATTGTTTTGCATTTTAATGGAAAATTTTAAATTCTTAATTTCATGAACCAATTGAATCATACAATATAAGAGTACCGTTCCTTCAAAGGAACCTTTTAAATTTTAATGTAAAGTATTGTTTATCTTGTTAATTTTCTTTTTTCTCTACAGTCCTCAATTTTAAAATTAGATGATCAAAGACATGAAACCATTATCTTGAAAAAGCAGTACAACGAATTATTAGCAGACAAACATCGTTTGGAACAAGAAATTGAAAGGTTAAAAAGATTTAGAGAAGAAGATCGTAAAGAGGTTAACGAATTGCAGAGACAACAAGTAATTGTCATAAACCTTATTTGTTAAATGTGTGAAAAGGTCTTGTTTTAAATGCAATATCACTCAATTATCTGTGTTTCTTATTATGAAATGCTTTTAATTTACTTAAAAGCATTTCATTATACTACACTTTATTTTTGAATATTTTCATCTTGTTTCGAAAAGCTAAAAGAGCTTTTTTTTTTTTTTTTTTTTAAATTTAATTTAAAAATTTACTTTTTTGAGACTATACAATTATTTTGCATTTGTTTTATTTAATCCATGCTACATCCAGGCTAAGTTACAAACTCTTCTTTTGTCCGATATCTTATTTTCTTATCCAATATGTGGGGGGGAAACTATATTTTCAGTAACAAAATAATTAGATTTGCATTTCCTTTGTGTGTATATATATATATGATATTAATTATAATAATTTTAAATATATCTGTCATTGAGGATAACACATAAATTTTTTTTTTTATTGCAAATAAAAGTTTCCATACCTCCATGTTTTCAATAATTTTAATTAAATTTCCTTATTTTTTGGAAGTTTAGTAGATTTTTAGGGGGGGGAGGTATTAACTGTTATTTATATATTTTCTGTGTTTGTATACAATATAATCAATTTCATTTTGACATTGGATATTCCAACATATTGTTGGTTTATCTCATTAAAATTAAAGTGAAAGCCTGTGGAAAAGAAAAGGTTTTTGAGAGGAAATGCCTGTCTTAGAAAATGTCTGGAGTTTACATCTTGCTTGCAAAAATTCTTGAACCTTTTTACTAGCAAGATTTATTTCGCTCTTGTCTTTTAACTTCATACATATTATAAATACTTTTCATTAGTTGTTATAATTCTTTTTTTGTCTCAATATTGTCCATTACTTTTTGACTTTGTTTATTCCAGAATTATATTATGATAGGCATTAATCAGTTTCAGTTTATATCATGTTTTATGAGACTGATGATTTAAAAAAATGTGTAGATAAAACGTAAGTTACTTGGGTATTGTCACATTTCAGTACTGTAAAATAAAAATGTATATTTGCAGTTTATTCATCATCAATTAAACACTCTAAATACATGTGTAATGTTTATATTATTTCCAGAAAGAAAAAAAATGTAAAATGTTTTTTTTTAAAAGGCCATCTATCTAAAAAGAAAATAGCAATGTTTTTTATAAATAGAAATTAAACTTGGGTAAAAGGCTCCCCCCCCCCTCATTTACTACTTTAGTAAAAATCTTTTGCCATTTACTTTTAAAATAGATATTTAACACATAAACTTTAAGCAAAATAATATCTTGGCTTTAAAGGGTTAACTTTCTCTATAGTATTATATTAGGTTCACAAAGAATAATTTGGGTATCACTTTTCTAGAAAAGCTATTTTTCATGAAAGAAAATTTTCGCACTTATAAGAATCCTTATTGCACTGTTCTCTTCTGTTTAAAAAGATTTTCCTTAAAAATTATTCTTAATGGTTCATCTGTATAAAAAATAAAGGCAACAAGAATTACTGTTTTGAAATGATGAATGTACTGCTGCAAAGGAATTGTAATTTTAAGTCTTGTTTTTATCATGTCTTGGATAGATATGTTAATAATTTCAATGTTCAACCTTCTTCAGCATTTAGTTTAAACATTTTTAAGAGTTAAAAAATGATTTAATTTTATTTTTTATTTAAAGGAAATGTTGACCGAAAATGGTGGTGATGCTGCACATCAACTGTACTTAAATGTTGTCCGGAAATGTGAAGCAATGAAGGAGGAATATGATAATCTTCATAAAAGATATGCTGATCTAATGACCTCTCACAGCGCAACAGTATCAAAGCTAGAGGTAACTCAGGAAGAACTGAGTTGCTGGAGGAAACGTTATGAGGATCTTGCTCATGAACGTAATGCAGCTTTACATGAACGTAATGGCTTGCAACAGCAATGTACTGCAGCAATCAGGCAATGGGACAATGCTCTTCGTGAACGAAATGAAGCAAGAGAGCAGTTGGCAAAGGTAAGAGCATTTTAAGTGTACAATAATTTTTAAAAAGTGGTTAAAATTAGTTTTATTGAAACATAAATCTATTTATTAAACATAAAAAATATTTTGGCCATCCTCATTGAAAAGAGACAAATATGTGATGATAACATAGGACACAAAAGTTCTAGGACCAGTTTTATTTCCAAGACAGGGTATTATCTTATTGGATACCTCTAAACATTCTTGTTAATTGGCTACATTTAAATGACTGAATGTTTTTTCGTATTGTAAGTAAGATGTGCTTACTTTTTTTTCTGGTATTTGACAATGACTATCATGTAATGGTCCATGCTGCCGATTGGCTCATTGCTAGGACATAGTACTAATCTGAATGTTATCTAATCATTCTAGTTCTTTGACTACAGTTATTCTTGATGTTATCTAATCAAGTTCTTTGGTTACTTCTATAATGGTGGAATGCTGCTTCTTATCATCCTAAACAAGTTGTATTTTGTGGCTATTTGGCAATGATTCTGATAGAATACAGATTTAACTTTGTTTTATTACATTCTTGAAAGTAAATTTTCCCATTCTTATTAAATTAAAAGAGGTGTAATGAACCCTCAAATCTGTGGAATACTTGCTTTCATACAAATTTCTAAAGTTTTGCTTATTAAAATATTATATATGTCTTGTTTGTGTATAACCGCATGTCTGACATATGAGCACATGAGATTTTTTTAAACCCATTTTGTGACTGCTTAAGTTGAAGGTTTATAATTCTGTAAAATTCCTTATTTTTTTTTTTAAAACGGGTTTTTTTTTTTTTTTTTTTTTTAATTTGTCTGTGGGAAAAACTTTTTACTTATACTTTTTAAACATTATCTTATGAGCAATATTTATTTTGCATTTCTTGTAGGTCCAACAACAGCGTGATGAGGCTATGAAAGAAATCAACCAAGCAATGGCTATTCGAATCAAAGCTACTAAAGATATTGCACGTCTTACAGAAGAAAGAAATGCTGCAGTTCAAGAATATTCTCTCATCATGTCCGAGAGAGATACTGTGCACAAAGAAATGGAAAGAATGCAGGAAGAATTAACTGAAGCTCAAAAAGTCATTAAATCATCAGAAGGAACTAATAAAGCTACAGCTGAAGAAGTAAGTGATATGTTTTGAAACTCCTTAGTTATTAACAATTTGTATAATTTTTTGTTTATGTACGTTAAGTATACAATGTTGTTATACTAAATTAATTTATTTGTAATGGCTGAAAGCTTTTAAATAGGATATAAATTTAAAAGTACTTAATTTATTGTTTCACTAATTAATATGAATTGAAATTGTTTGGATTAAATTGAAGAGGTAATAAGATAGGGAAGAATATACCATACTTCAAATGACTCAGATTAGTAGTTGCGTATTATCCAGGACAATTTAATACCTAAACATGATTTATTGTATTAAATATAATATTGTGCTAAAGAATATCACTTGTCCAAATTTAACAAAATCAAAAATGAAGTTAGTTTAAATATTCTTCATTGAGCGATTTCTGCCTCGTGGAGAGGGGAGAGAGAGTTGTTGATTATCTTGGAGTGCTGGTGTCTATTTCAAACCCTGGACTGTTGGATCTGAAGAAAAGTTGACTGGTAGCTGTTTGCTGCACCTTTATCAACTGTGATAAAAGAGACATCTCTATTGCACTAGTTATTAAGGTGTTTTAATTTCTGGCATTGCTGTTGAAGACAGGCACTGCATACTCCCCCTCCAGTATTGTGATGATACAAAGAGAAACATTCTGAATGATATTTGCAGTAAAGGTCACTTTTCCAACCTTAACTGCAATTGGTATACATACTTTCCATGATGCATTGAGCTCTGCTTTTGGATATTTTCCATTTATCATCAATGGCTGTCTCTAATTAAGTGGCAAGTCTCATTGACATGTGCACTGTTGTGGCAGTATCACTAGTTGTAATTTATGTGCTGTTTTCTTAGACACACAGAGGCAAATGCTTTGCTCGTAGGCATATACAACCAGTAGTTCTAGGCTGTGCTACCATTTAGTGCATAATGTTAGGATTTAAAAATAGATCTATTCTTATCAACATATCATATTTTAAAATAACTTCTTTGTTTTATTGAGCTTATATTTAATGCTGTGAAAATTCTTATAATATTTTAAAATTTAAATCATTGTTAAAAATTTCTTATTTTAACATTTGATCATCCACATATTCACCGGAATAGGCCATAATTAATTAAACAAATATATTTATTTCCTTGCAGTTATTAATAAAACAACACAATTGGAAATTGGAATGAAACTAGTATGTAAAATTATGTGCAAGCAATTTATTTAACATGTATATTTACTTATATTTTTCTATTAGCAAAAAATTTGATCTTTCTGTGGCAGGCAAAATATATCATTTTCATTCACTTTCACATCTTTTGAAAGGTAGAAGATTTAGAGTTATTTATCTATTAAAA
>BMAW01126575.1:1552506-1585258 GCA_019974015.1 Nephila pilipes | reverse complement strand
CACATCTTTTGAAAGGTAGAAGATTTAGAGTTATTTATCTATTAAAAAGATATTTTTTATTATCTTTTTCCCATAATAATATTTTCACATTATTATGGGACAAAACACCATATTTCTGTTAAAATGCAGCAGTTTCTTTTCCTCCCTTTGACAGATGCTAAACTCTACATAAAATAAATAGTTACATCCAAAAAAGATAAGAAAAAGCGAGAGTAGTGAGCAAAATGTTTAGATTTTATACATGTAAATCCGTGTATATTCAAACATGCAAATATATATATGTGCATGAATTTTACTATCGTAAAGGTTAAAAAAAAAAAGTTGTTTAACAGATTTAAAAAAAAATATAATTTCTAGCAAAATAATTCTTTATTATTTATGTATTTATACATCTTTTGGAATTTTTTTTTATATCTAGATATGGCAAACAATATCATCTAAATGGGCATCATTGTTCAGCGACAGGACATCTTTGTTCAGTAACCTTATCTGAATACTGGTTTTTTTTTTTATATACAACTTGTATCATTTTTATATACAACTTGCTATACCTTTTGCTGTATAATTTGAATTTTAGACAGATATTAGATGTGAACTGAGAAGTGCTTTTAGGCTTGTTGGGAAAATTGCTATCTTTAAGGTACCTCCTGAGGAAAAAAAATAGCGCAAGTAAGATCAGGGGAGCGAGATGACCACTCCCAATTCTCAAGAACAGCATCAATTTATAGTCTCAGCTTTTTCCTGCATTCCTCAATATGATTAAGATATGCCTGGTTGTGGGTTTAGCTAATTCTTTCAGTTTCAATAAGTATAATATTCAGCAGACCCTAGAGTCATAAAAAGCTTAAGTAATGCCTATATCGTAATAGGCTTTAATGAAATAACACTTGCATATGTCCACTGTTTTAAGACAAAGGAAATGTTATTTGAATTGTTACAATGAATAATTTTCCCACATTGTTTAGTTGTGTATTCTTCCACTATTCCACTTCCTCTAGCCTTGATTTTCAGGTTCTAATGAAAAATAATTGTCCTGGGATTTATTCACATTTTAAAAATTAAAATTACTTCTTACTCATCCTGTATAAGAATTTAAACTTTAGAATATGCTACTGCTGTCAAAAAAGTGAAAATTAAGGTTAAGGATTGTCAGAAAGTACTTGTATTATTTTTAATAATCTTGATATTTGGCTTCAGGTTGAAACTTTAAGGAGAGAAATATCATCTGCACTTCATGACAGAGACAGGGCTCTGAAAGAATGCAATGATTTACGAGAAAAATATGGTGATTATGTGACTGGTCGAGATGATGGTCAGCGTGATAAAGATTGGAGAAAATGCGATCCACCATGGGAAAAAGTTGGTAGAGATAACTCTCGCAAAGAGCGGGAAAATCAATGGGATAATTCTTGTGATAATATGATTAAAACTCATGGACAGTGGATGGATGATTTAGATCAAGCAAATGGAGAAATAGAAAGTTTGCGGCGACAAGTTGAGAGACTTCAAACTGAGTTAGTGGGTAAGTAGTTAAATATTTTTTCCAAGTTAAAGTGTCTGTGTACAAACTTAACTTTTTTTTTTTTTTTTGTATGTACAATTTTTAAGATTTATTCTTAATTTTTTATTATTTTAGAAAATACTTGTTATTGTACTCTTATCTAAGATTTATTCTTAATCTTTTATTATTTTAGAAAATATTTGTTATTGTACTCTTATGAGTTTTGTCCTTTTAAAATTTCAAAAGTCTTAAATGAATTTGTTTTGTTGTACAAAAGAGCCAATAATTTTGGCAATGGAAGAAATTAATCATTACATTTGTTAGGGTCATTCTAGTTCAAAAGAGCAAATTGCAAAAATTGGAAATGGAGAGTAAATTTTGATTTATAAAAGGTATTTTTTTTTAAGGCTGTGAATGTTGAAGGGGAAAAAAGTGGTTTCATTTATAAAATAATACTTTCTATATTGCAAAAAAAAAAAAAAAAAAAAGAATTGTCCATGTAAATTGTAAATAAAATTTTCATCTTGTAATTAATGATCAATGCAGAGATAATCCAAAAATTAGCAGTTATATTTTTTTTTGTTTCTGAAATTTTCTGCAACCTTTTTGAATCATAGTAAAAGCTAATTCTTTGTCCATAGGGCAGACAAAATAACAATTCTTCAAAATTTATCTAGATTAAATATTATATTTTAATATATTATTACAATGTTTATAATTATCAGAGGTGAAAATTATTAAAAATGAAATGTTAAATAATACATTAAATTTAAAGATCTGATGTAAAATTCATTGCTCAAAGAGATAAATTTATAAATTAATAACCAGCTTTAGAATAATAATCTTTTACATAATGTATCAAAATATTCTTGTAAAGATTCTTAAAAGCATGTGATCAATTTAGAGAAAAAACATTTTGTTTGATTTTGATGCTCGCATGCACCAAAAAAATATTTTCGTAATTTTTGAAATGGTCTAGAAATAACAAGTTTTCAAAAAATGGCAAGAAAATAAAAACAGCAATAATTGTGCATCTCTTTATTCCATATGCCTAGACCAGAACTTGTATCTAGTTAACAATGTTTATTATACATTGTTGCTATACTATATAATGTTATTACAACTTATATATGTAAAAGTTGTGAAAGATGAAAAGTCATCTGATCTGAAATATAATTTTTATTTATCTTGTATAAGATTGTGAGTTTCCCTTTGTTACTCATAACTTTTTGAATTTTACTATTAATATATAATTAGAAAGATTTTTAAAAAAGTAAACTGAATTCCACTTTCAGAGGCCCAGCAAGAAGCTGAAGTTTGTAAGCGTAGACGTGATTGGGCGTTTAGTGAAAGGGATAAGATAGTTTTGGAGCGTGAAAGTATTCGATCCTTATGTGATAAATTAAGAAAAGAAAGAGATCGAGCTGTTAGTGATTTAGCTGAAGCTCTCAGGGACTCTGATGATGTGAAACGACAGAAAAATGAAGCTTCCAAAGAATTGAAAGAATTGAGGTATTAAGTTACTTTTTCTCTCTTTTAATGTTATTAGAATGGGTTTACCTTGTAGTCCATTTTGGTTCTTAAAAAAAGTAATTGTTTTTAATACATTTAAAAATTTATGAAAATTGTTAATTGGATTTATGAAATAAAGTTTTGTTTTTGTTAAAATAGTTGTTTGTGACATCTGCTTCCTTGAGAGATGTAAAGTGCATGTACGTTGGAGAAGTAATTATTATGATCTTGTGAGCATGGAAGATTGTAACTGTTCTTGAGAGGGATAAGGCATGGGTTTCAATTAAAAATGTAACGTGTGAGGAGAAGTGGCTTTCATTCAAATAAAATATTAACACTCTGAGTATTCACATTTTAATGCATGCATACACTCTGCCCAGCATTTTGGAAGCATTTATAAAACCTTAAATCTCTACAGATATTTGGGATCAAGAAAGTTATTGTCTTTAAAAAGGAGCATAGCAAAAAGTTCGGAAAACCTATCCGTCAGTAAATCAATAGCTGTAGTTTAGTTGATTTGCAAAACTGGATTGGTTCGCTAGTAATCACAAAAAGCTGACATGCTGGATTACATTGAATGATTTGTATTCAGTTTATACTTTAAAACTATTTTATTTTTAGAATTTTAATTTATACTTCTGAAACTTTAAGTATTTTAAATTATGGATAAGAAGGTGTTGTGTAATCAAAATGAAAAATGACTTTTGAATTGATTTTAAATTTCTCCAATTTTCAGAGAAAAAATTGAAGCTCAATTAGAAAAGGAATCTCGAATGAAACAATTGAATTCTGTTGGAAACAACCATAGTAGGGACTCTGCAATAGATGCTGATATGCAAGAATGGGATACTGAGAATGTTGAAGTTTCTCTTGTAAGTATATTTATTACCTTTTGCGTGTTAACATTATTTGTTGTTAATGATTTTATATATATATTATAAACACATGCATTCATGATTTTCTTATTCTTATTAATTTTTTAAGTATTAGAATATGTTATTTATGTAAGGATATTTTTTACATATATATAGTTTTAACATATATACAGTTATATATAGCAATAACATATATACAGTTTTTTTTTTTTTAAAAAAAAAGTCATAAGAACAATGTGTTTCTTACAATTACTTTTTTTCTTTTAAAATTGAAAAATTTATTATGAAATCGTAAGATTTAGGTCTTTGTTGATGTTTTTTAAAAATTATTTTTAGTTATTTTATCTTAGTATTAAAAAATACTACAGAGAAAGTTGTTTTTAAAAATTGTGTGAAAAGTAATTTGCTATATTTTCATGATTAGTCATTTATTGAAGGTTATTTTATGAGGCTATTTGAAATATATCACATTTGCAGTTGTACTAAATTTATCTAAAATAATGTTAATATATATTGGATTCAAACTATGTATTGCTAGTTAGTATTTTGAAAGAAATTAATAATATTTTAAGACTTTGAAACCAAGATTTTAACATTATTCTTACCTGTAAGTATTCAGTTAGATTTCAAATATAAAAAATGATTTTAGAAATTTTCTTCGGAGGATGACCTTGGACTTGAATTTGGTGGAGGAAAAGGTGATAATCAACCTGGTTGTGACAATGTTTTCATTCGAAGTATTGCCAAAGGAAGTCGTGCTGAAGGAAAATTAAAGTAAACCCAATTTTATTTATATTATAATTAACATTATTAAATATACATATGAAATTGTTTTGTTGAAGCCTGTAATAAATGAATAAATGACATTATTTTGTACTTAGGATTAATGACTGCATAGTGAAAATCAACAACATTGATGTATCAAACATGGATCGTAAAAATGTCATTGAGGCCATACAAAACTGCAGTGGGAATGTATCAATGGTAAGTTTATCTTATTTTAAGTGTAACATTTACGAAGTCACATCTTTTGTGTGTTAAAAATTCATGTTAACTCAACTGTTTAATTTTGTATTTGCGTAGAAGTTTTAAAATATTTGTATTGGAAGTTTTAGTAGTTATTCTTTTTTTATACTTCTTTAATAAAAAGCTGTACTAATTTTTTCAAACAATGTATTTTAATAACTTTTATAATATTTATCATTTTAAGAAATTTTTCATTAAAGTAACCTTAATTTTTTATGGAAATTAGTAATAAAAAATTGCATTGTAATTAATTTACTAATGGTTAAAATAGTCATAAATACCATATTAATACATCAACAGTTATTGATATTTTTTGATAATAGATTTTAATTTTATAATTTTAATGAATGACAGCTATTCAAATACTCAGATATTAAACAACTGTCTGTGTTTATAGCATTGTAGAGGGGGAAAAAACTTGATGTCATATCAACATCAAATCTTTATGACATTTAATACAAGTAATTTAATAATTTTGTTTTTGCAATACTAATGAAAAGTTTTAAAGATGACCAATTGGGGAAAGATATGCAACGAAAAGCATTCAGTGATAGAACAATTCATAGTATCAATTTCAATGCTATTTAATTGTTTCAAGAAGATTTGAAGCTTCTCAATTTGGATCTCATGAGAAAGTAAATTAACTAGTGGCATTACATCTATCACTGTTAAATAAAATGGTATAGATTAGCAGGTCAGAGATGAGTGTGTCATAATACAAAAGTTACTTATTCTGAAATGTTTGCAAGGTATTCTTAAGAAACACACACACACATATAAGAAGTCCAATGTTACTAAGAGTTAAAAATGTCCTGACAAAAGCTTACATAAAATGTTTTAAAATTCCTTATAAACAGACAGAAAAAAAACTTATTTGCAGATCTTGTGGATTGACGAGTGACTTGTTTCCTTTTTGTAGAGCAATAAACATTCAAGCAATAAAAAAATTCATTTTATTCTCTGGAGCTAAGTGTTTAATAGAGACTGCAGTAGTATTCATAGTAGTATGTCTCTTCTTATTTTGAAAAATCTAACACTTTCTTGCTAAATTACAACTGACCATTATGAGAATTTTTTCACTATTTTTCAGTCCTGATAATTAGAACACCTCTGCTGTACTATATTCTTATAGTTGAATTATTAATCGATATTGAATATCTTGTTTTCTGCAATTGCGGAGAAGATCAAGCCATCAGTTGTAATCTTGTCTCATTATATCATATAAAGAGACAAGATGTTTCATAAAGGATTTGGGAAAACTTACGTCTTATAACAAAGGCATTTAAACTTTCTTATTTATTTGTGATTATATCTACTGAATTAAAATTATTAGGAATTCAAATTTGTCATTGGTTGCAATACTAATATTGTATGTAATTGACCACGGTTTAAAGAAATATAATTAAAACATTTCACATTGCAGGTTGTAAAGAGACGTCGGATGACAAACAGTCGAGGTGTAAATAATGTGATATTGAGTGTCCATGGTGGTAAACATCATGGTCTAGTGGTCGAAAATGGATTTTACATCAGCAGGATTTCTCCTGGTTCTGTTGCAGCCCGCGAAGGTTCAATTGCTGTTGGAGACAGGTTACTGACTGTAAGTTTTTGTGCACACTTGTTATGTTTAAATTATTGTTGTTAATAAAAAAATTTTTTTATGTGAATTTGATCAAAAAAAATTGAATGCATTATTGCAGATGCTTATAATTAACAGGTGATTTTTAATACTGGATTATGGGAAAATTGTATGTGTTATGCTCAGGGCCTGAATTTGAGAGAAACTCATCCAACCTTAACTCTTTAATTTCTTGAATTTTAAATTCTGTAAATGAAAAAAGAAAATTATTCTGCATCCCCCCCCCCTTCATCTTCCATATTAAATTTTGATTTAAATTTATTTTCTGATGAACATATGACAAAAGCTGACTGGTTTAACTATTAGAATTGTGTTTGGCAAGAATATGCATTTATTGAAAGTTATACTTTTATCAAAGAATGCAAATTTTCTATTTTAAAAAACCATTAAAAAATATTTAATAAGGTAGTTTCATTCTTTTAGATAATTAAGCCTCAGAATACAGCAAATAATGTTGTGAGATTTTAAATTACATCCTTATTCCATGAGAGAGAAAAAATTTAATCCATAGTATACAATTTTTCTACTGATGTTCAACTCTTATGGGAAAATTAAATGTGTTCTGGGCATATATATATTTGCTTACATTTAGTAAATTTATTCTCACTTAAGTTGTTTTTAGGTTTTTGTAAAATATAATTTTTATGATGTTATTTTGAAATATTGTTTTAAAGTATCGTGTTTTTAACACATTCTTTTTTAATTTTTAATTTTATTTATTTTTATAATTTTGCCTCATTTAATGAGTAGAAACTGTTTCCTTGATTAAAATCATTAAATATCTGTGGTGTTCACTTACTTGTTCAAGGATATTTTTTCCAGTTTTTAATTGTTTGCTTTTCTTTTTAGATCAATGGAAAATCTATAGAAAATGTTAAAAATGCTGTTGATTTGCTTGAAATGGCAGGGTCTACCTTAACTCTACAAGTTTCCAAATGTATGCCTTGTCCCAGCTCACCACCAGGTTCAGTTTCAAATTACCCCAATTCGGAATTACGTGTAGAAAAGAAGAAAGGGTCTAGCTCAGGAAGTCATGGTAATTTGTTTCATCACAACTGCATTATAGCAAATTGTTAATTTTTATTTTGTATATTAAATGTACATGTGTTGAATATTTTATAAATTTAATGTCTTTTAAAATATGATTAAAATTAAATGCTTGACTTTTAATTACTTTGATGGTGTTTCTGTTTTAACCACTGCCTCGGGTTACCCTTGCGATCCTTTTCTATTTTCGACCCTCCATCTTGTCAACCATTTTTTTTATCTTTTTTTCAATTTTTCTCACACGTCTAGACCACAGTTACATCTTGTGTTGCGCAGCATAGCCACATCTGGCTCTTGCCCAATAACCTTCAATTTCACTCACATTCTGTTTTAACCATTAAGTTTTTTTTTTTTTAATTATTATTAATCTCATTAAATAATGTCAATAAAATTGTACGAGATATACTGGTATCAGTGATTTCAGTATAATAGTTAATATTTGTAATATCTAATCTTAGGAAGTATGTAGAATTATTGTATATGTTTCTGAATGGGTATCACATGAAAATGTATGTTGATGGATTAGAATTTAAATATTAAATATACATTATTCTTCTATTAATTATGATTTAGAAGTTCTGAAAAAGACAATTTTATTAATGTTGGATCTTTAGCAATATAAATTACTAACTTAAGTCTTATGCCTAAATTTGATAATCATATTTTACTGCAGTTTAAAGATTCATTAGAAAGAAACCCAGTTTTATATGAATAAACGTAATATATGTTATGTGAAAGTTTTTGAAAAAAGTAAAATGCACATCCTCATTTTTATATAGTGTAAAAGTTACTTGTATTGTACATTAAAAAGTTCATAGATAATTAAGCAATTTCGTACATGTTGTAGATATTTAATGATAATCTATCATACTGCATTGATTTTGATATCCATTAAGCGAAATAGGTATTTGAATAAGTACCTTCCCTCCTCTTCACCAAAATAAAGCAGTCTTGAATTAGCTTCTTACCAAAGAAAAAAAGATTTATGCATTCATATAGGATATAGGCCCTAATTTTTTTTTTCTGTCATTACTTAGTATATAATCATTCCCAACAAAATAATTTTTCACTGGAATAACTAGTTAAGACAAAGATGATATATTTGGGGGGGGGGGGGCATTTTTTACTGTTGTTAGTGGCGTAAAATTATTTTTTAAAGATAAACAATAACTAATAAATATGTATGTTATTAGTTCTGTTTTTAGACCAATTCATCCATATAAATATATTATGAAAGAAAAAAACGATATTAGAATTATCATTAGTTATAAATGCAAAAATTGGAATAGAAATCAACATAATTTTAATTAGCAAACTTGACTCTAAATACCTTTTTAAATATGGGGGGGAAAGTCACTCAACTTTTTTAATGATGAAAAATTTTGTTTATTAGGAATTCATTTATCATATTTGTATAAAAATTTCTCATTGTATGATTCTGACCAGAAGTAGCATATTGATGGGAAATAAATTTCCTGTGTAGGAGTGGAAATGTTTTTTGTAAATAAAGCATCAAATATCTGAGCAAAATGGTTATATAGATTTTCCATTTAAGTGATGCGAATTTTCATTGCTTAAATATTCTTGTCTATTCTTAAATATTTGCTTCAGTTAAATTAAACAATGTCCTTTACTTGTGTAACTTAATGATGCATTAGTAAAAAAAGTATTTAATGAGTTAAATTTTTTATAGGAAGAGAGAGTGTTTCATCATCCCCTGAAAAAGATTCATTACATGTTTCTCCTAAAAAACCATCCTTATATGAACATGACAGTGATAAGTCTTTGAAATCAGGTAGTGTACAAGTGGAACATTCTATGAAATCACCAGATACCTCTCCATTGTCCCCTATCACCAGAAGAAGGAAAGCTGCTTCCGATGATAGAACTCGTTATCCATCTTCTCAGCCCACCCTTTTAGATCGAGCTTACAATAAAATATTTGGTGAAAAGCGCACATCTAAAGACAAGAAGAGTTCTCCAAATGCCCACTCACCACTTCTTGGACATGAAGAGGATCCTATTGCTGAACTTGATTCAGTTATTGAGATCCATAGCAAAATGCTGAACAAATCATGCAAAGAGAGCTCAAAGAAACCAGAAAAAAATGGTGGCACATGGCCAAAGTACAAAGGCCCATTGATTCAGTACAATGAAGTTGGAACTGTAGCTCGATGTCCTAGTCGTAAGAAATCAGAGAGAAAATCTCTTGCTACTGTAAACAAGCAGTTCAGTCTCTATGACCCAGCCGCTCAGTGTGCTCCAAAACAAAGTCCGGAATCTCACAAAAATCGCCTGTTAGATGACTGCAGTGATAATAAAAATAATAGTCGTCTTTCTGTGACAATGAACAGTGACAGGATTTCGGTGTTTGTGGATTGTCAACATGCACACCAATCAATGAATTGTTCAAAAAAATCTAGTATTCCTATAATTTCACCAAGTGCTAGCACTGCACAAACTTCTAGCTCAGGGTCTTCATATGCTTCTCCGGAAATTGGTAGTCCTCACAAAACAAACCTATCTGGTCGAAGCAATGAACAACTAACAGACATCAGACCACCATCCTATAATGGTACCTCTAGCCCTGGCTCCCTATTAGACTACTCAGTTGTATCAGCATATCCTAACAAAGATGTGCTGGAATACTACAAGAATAGAAATCGCACACGTCCACGATCTGCATTGTTTGGAATTTCAGATTCCGATTGTTTGAGCTCTCTTGAATCTAATGCTTCAAGTCAGTGTAGTAAAAATCTCATGAGCATGGAAAGGACATCTTTTAATCACTCAGATGGTATTTCATTGTCATTTTCTCCACCAGACAGGCCAATTTCTCATTCTGGTCATATGTATCCTGTAACAGTTCCTACAAGTCTCACTGCTTCTGTTATTAGCCCTAACTTACTACGAACTAGTACTCCTTTTTACACTCTTAGTACTGACCAACGAGGTATGACACATTCACATCATTCTCATAATCATACAACCGGCAATCATGGAAATGCACTTGTTGTCTCACCTTTACCCCCCGCATCTCGATATTCATCTCCACCTGGACTTTCCGTTTATGCTTCTAGGAGTGGTGATTCATTGCTTAGTGTATCTGTTACAGAGTCTATGCTTGTCGATGCCCGCTCTTTTCATACACATACTGACAGTGGTCGATATTCCCTCAAGGATAGTGGAAGGCACAGTTTCACTCCTTCTCCATCACCATGTCCTTCTCATTATAGTTATTCTAATCCATCCCCAACTCAAAGTATAGATTTACATTACCACCATGGTTCTTCCTGCCAGACTCCAAAGCGAGTTGTACCTGCTCATTCACATGTCCATCCTGTTTACAGAGATGACAATTACAGTCCATCTGTGACTGATGGATTGCTGACCTATCCAAAAAGAAACCAGAGAATCCGTATCCCTTCAAATCCAAGTGTAACTTCCAAATCTTCTGCCGGAAAAGTTTCTAGTAGCTCAATAGAAAAAGCATCCTCAGTGTCTGAGCGAAGCAGTCCTCTGCCACCTTTTACTGTTGAATGGCAAAATCCTGATGGATCTCAGTCTTTGAGTGATTATAGAGGTCGAATGTAAGTATTGAATTTTTTTAAAATGATTTGATATTCAAAATAACTTGTGCAGTAATATCTCTACAAAAGTATTACTTTGAAACAATTGAAAGTCTAAAGAATCTTATGGGAGCCTTGTTCTTGAGAAAAATTTTTTTAACCTTATCAAATCATAGTTCATTTTTAAGCTGCTTGTCTTATATTTTCAGACTATAGTTAAACTTTTTGCTTTTTTATTATTTGAATGGTTTAATTGAATATTCTTATTCCCCATACATTTGTTTCTAAAGATGTGCAGTGTATGAGGTATATTAAAAAATAGACCTTTTTTTTCATAAAAAAAGTTACTTGTTTTTAGATCAGAGATCCGACACTAATCTCTTTTTGAAGTAGACCATCGAGCTACCACACACTTCTCCCAACAATTTTACCATAGTCCGAAGCAGCGCTAAAACTCTTTTAAGGTGGTGTTCAGCTTATTTGTCACATTCTGCATTGTTTTATTTGGACTGAAATCTGGTTCCTCTCGGGGGCATTTTCAGCTTGGAAAAAGGGTTGGAAGTCTCACAGATTTATGTTGGAAGAGTAGGAAACCTGATGAATCACTGATGTGTTTGAGGTTGGCCAAAAAACTCTTCGGAGACTCTCCTTTCCATACTCACTGAATTTCTATTGAAGTCAAAATGGAATGAATAAATTCAATGCTAATACTTGCCTCATCTGCAAGTTATTTGATTGTGATTTGATGATCCTACATCTTCAGGGCATTTTAATTGGTCTCTGAAAATCTCATTTCTGAATATTGAGGGCCTACCAGAGCAAATCCCCCCTCCACACTGATTTGCCACCTTTTTATGAAGCAGTGGCAGTACTCCTTTGTGTGGAGTCCTTTTTTCATCCCAAATACCTTGCAGATAATTTCCTTTGGTAATCAAGATTTACACTCCATTTATCACAGTAGCATTGTTTAAGTTTTTTTTTGTCATTTTATGAAAAAAAAAAAAAAAAAATCCAAGTGCACTCATACTTTTTCATTCATAAGTGGTCTGCAGACAACTTACAATTTCCATAAATAGGAACAAAAATTCACTCGATCTTTTAAAAATGCCTGCATTTGTGCACTAATCCATACCTCTGTAATTTCATGCAAAATTATGTTTAGATATTTTTTGAACACCTCTTATGCATGTTATCTGACTTATTATTTGCTTTCAGATTTTTAAAAAAAAATGAGCTATGTATATTCTGAATTGT
The DNA here is from genome assembly GCA_019974015.1 of Nephila pilipes. Lineage (NCBI taxonomy): Eukaryota > Metazoa > Arthropoda > Arachnida > Araneae > Nephilidae > Nephila > Nephila pilipes. The sequence continues at coordinate 1,572,835 of BMAW01126575.1, read as the reverse complement.
GTGCAATTTGAGGAAAAAGATTTATATTGAATAGAGATGAATGTCCTATAAATGAAAATCATTACAAAATTAAAAAAGAGATAATTAACAAATATTTGCTTGATTAATATTCTGATTTTTTTTTTCTCAATTTATATATTGTTGATTATCCAACTTTGAGTGGATTTTAATATGGAAGAAATTCTGAGTCTGACATAGGGCTAGATTTTTCTTTGCTCTCCTTTTACCCCATAATTAAGACATTAAATTTTTTAAAAAAAGGTATTTTTTTAGCAAAAGTCTACTTTAAAATATTCAAATAAATGTTTTTAAATCATTTTAGTTTACATTGAAAAAAAATCATTCATAAAGATCATTTAATAGTCATTATCAAGCATCATTAAAGTTGTTGAGTCACTACATTGCTATTTAAATGCTTCATCAGTATTTTAGGTTTGATCTAAAGTGTATAACATTAAATTTCAGACCCAAACCTGGTGATTTACGAAGTATCTGCATAGAAAAAAGCACCGAACCTTTAGGCATCCAAATAAGTTGCGGTGAAGGTGGAGGTATATTTGTATCTTCTGTTACTGCGAATAGTCTTGCTGCTCAAGCTGGTCTTCAAGTTGGTGATCATCTTCTTGAGGTATTTCAGTAAAAAAATTTAACTATTTATTAGTTATTAATTAAGTTTCCATGTCATTTTTTTCTATCATTTTTTTTTATTTTAGGTATGTGGAATAAATATGCGTAGTGCTACCTATGGATTAGCTGCTAATGTGTTGAGGCAATGTATGGACAGCATTACAATGCTTGTGCAGTATAATCCTGAAAGTAAGATAATATATATTTTTTGTATTTAAATCATTGATTTGTGTTTTTGTTTGATTTTTATATTGCTTTCTAATTGCAAGATAGTTTAAATTTTGAAAAGGATAACAGTTTTATTTATAGAATAATCTGTTTTTGAAATAGGAGCAATGTGTGCACGCTTAGTACACACATAGATTAATTGAATTGTTATGTATGTAATTTTCTTATTTCCTTCTGTAAGTGGAGTAATCTCAAATGAAGATATTTGGTAACAAAAACACTATGAACATATTCAAAGATATTTGTCTTTGTTGACATATGCTTATATTAAATTAAATCATATCATTATAATTATCATTCAGCTATAAGTTTTTGAATGTATTTGAACTATTTTCCCTAAATTGTACTGTGAGTAAATATTTTGCTGATGAATTTATTGAACTTTCTTCTAAATGTCTCTGATCTTGGCTGTGTTTTGATAGGTTTTAACTGCCTAATCTGAGTTGACTTACATGCACCTTAGACAACTGAGCTGGTAAGAAATTTTCCTACCAAGCCAGTTATTAGTCATTGTTACTTTTGATTGTGGAAGAGTAAATGCTTCTCATATTTCTCATAGGAGAAAATGTCTTGCTATTGAGAGACTTTCTGAATGTTATAGAAGTTTGGTTTATCTAGCCAATATTGCAACTTATATACATTCCCTGTTGTATTGAATGGTGTCTGAAACGTTTCCTTGATATCATTGGCAGTCTAGTGGAGATGGCGGAATTATTTGATGTATGCACCATACTTTTTTTTGTTATGAATATATTTTCAACTAATAGTGCTTGGTTGAGATGTGTTACTGTTTGGTGTTCAATTCTGCTTCGTCATTTCAGTGGGATCTTGATCTTGGTTATGGTTTACTTAGCCAGTTATTAAGCACATTTCACTTCTTTTATTTCTAGTTTCAAGACACAAGAAAGGAGCTGCTGCAAGCTAATAGTATATATTACTTTGTAAAATATATTTTCAATCAAATTCTATATTTATATTCCTTAAAAATTGAGTAATGATTTCTATTCTCATAACGTGACTTTTATTAAAGAATTAAAATGGCAATTTTTGTTTTAGAATTCAGGGAAGTTGTTCCAGATAATGAGGATTCCAGTGATGGGCTTCAGTCTCCTTGTGAAACTCCTGTTTTATCTCACAAATTAAGTCATTCAAAATCAGTTGATGCTTCCAATGATGATATGGGAAGTTCACCAAGTTCAGCTGCATCAACTTTAACCAAAAAGAAAGCAGCTCATAAGTAAGCCCTTCCCCCTTGTTATAGCTGTATAATAAGTGTAGGCTTATTTTACCTCATTAGAAAATAAGTATACTTTTAAATCTTAAAATTACATGAAAAATAAATTAAATGGTTAAAAGTCATTTTATTTAAAAACCTACAGAAAGAAATACAACTTCTCAATGAATTGAAAGTAACCAAGCAAAACATTCTTGATAAATTGAAGGCTATCTTCTCATGTTGAAAAAAAGATCCAAACTCAGAATACTTTTTCAAATTAGAAAAAGCTTCAACATCGTTATCACTTGGACTTGGTATTGACTTGGAGAGCATCATATTTTATTACTCTATGCATTTCTATCTGAATCAATATATTTTTTTCTAGTATGAATTATGTTCCATATTTTATTCCTTACTCTGTAATGCTTGACAGCTTTTTCAATTGCATGTTCAAGGGGAAATTTGCTTATTTTTGAAATGCTTTTCTCCATTTTGAAGGGAACAGTCATAATTGGATATGTTGCATCACATTCATACAAAAATTGAGGCATTTTTCTGCCAGAAAATGTGTTTTAAATTTGATTTGGCTCTGGACTTAAGTTGGACTGCCTTAAGTAATGTATTAAAAAGCAAAGTTCAGTCTTTAAAAGGGTGAAATACTTAAAAAAACAAAGTGGGTTTTTTTAATAAAAAAAAAAAGAAGACAGAATCTAATTCTGTTATTGAATGCAACTTGTTTAAGCTTGTTATGTTGATTTATGAGATATATAATAATGCTCAAGAGGTTATATATAGTACAAAGGAATTATATATAAAAGTAATTACAAATGAAACTATTCAAATATTAGTAAATAAAAATTTACTCAAAATTGTAATAAAAACTTATTAAAGTTGACAAAGAAAGTAAAAAATGGAAATATAGTAATTTAAAATGCTGTGTTCTGGCTTTGGATGGCTATACATTATTAAACAGGTTTTATGGATCCAAACCATCTCACTCAACAAATAACTTTATAACTAAATGGTTGACACAAACTCAATTGAACAAAAAGATATATTTAAATCTTAAAAATACATTCAAAAAGGTTCCTTTCTAAAGAAAAATATTATAATTCTAATTTAGCCTTATAAAAACATTATATATATATATATATATTTATATATATTAATTTTAATAAAAGTATTCTAACTTATTGCAATAATATAGTATAATTTAATCTTATCATAATTGGTGATCATTCAGTAGTTATTCAGTATAAAGATTATAATAATCTTACATAATTATACAAAGTCAGTGGATTTTTTTTTTTTGCAAATTGAAAATGTATTTAAGATTAAAGGATAAGTTGTTAATTGTAAACTGCTATTGACTGGAAAGTAGATTATTTTATGAAAAACTTTTTGGAAATAGGTATATATCATAATTAAAAACTGAAATATCAATAGAATGTATAATAAAATTTATACTAATGAACCAGTAATTGATCATTAATATATTTATCAAGCTATACACATAAATTAAATTTTATTTTTTAAAAAATAAAATTTTTATAAATTTTGCATTTAGGAAAAAATTCTTAAGGTTAATAATTTGATCTGAAAGAGTTAAAAATTCATTTAATTTTCAGGTTCATAACAGTAATATGCTTATTGCTGTTCCTTTACATTTTAGGTTAATAATCTCATCAAAAATAATGTTGTAAACTTTTTATCTATAATTTCCATCTAATATTCTGTTTTATTTGTATTATCATTTGTTTGATTAAATTGGTTTATCCGAATTTTATTACAATTAAAGGTGATTAGATCATTAATATCTACTACTAATAAAAATTTTATTTTTATTTGTATAGTTTTGTTCATAGTAATGTAAATATATATTGGCTAAGTTATTACTAGCTGATCTTCTTTGTTGTGTGACTTTAAGGATTTACTTTCTTCACGTGATTACAGGCATCTTTCACACAATTTTTTTTTTTTTTTTTTTTTTTTTTTTTTTTTTATTCTTTTCCCACAAGGTGTACTTCTTTGGTAAACATGGGTGGCATGCCCTGAGATACTGCACCAGTCCTCTATTTTCGACCCTCCTCTTAGTTAACCATCTTCCCCCTCCCATATTTTTAAATATCTAGACTACAGTTACACCTTGTTTGGTGCAGCATAGTGGTATCTGGCTCTTGTACCATTAAACTTCACCATTACTCACTCATTCCCATGAGATATTTCTTTAATTTTTATATTTTATTTTTATTGTTAATTTAATGTAACCTTTTTTATGAACTAGTTAACCAAAACATTTATATTTTTAAAGAGATACCATTATTTAAATATAACTGAAAAAACATTTATAAAATCATCAATATCTATGGAAATTAAAAATTGGTTTTCATAATCATAATTTTGTATTGAGTAAATTTTTTTGTTTTGAATTTGTTTATTTATATTAGTTCTATTTTTTATTATAGCAATCTTATTTAATTTATTTATAGTTGTAAAATATATTGAATCAGTTTACTCACTTTTGTAATGCAAGTATCAAATCTGTTAGTAACAGTTCTAAATTTAATTTAGGCGGTGAAAATATATGTGGATATTTAATTTTATAAATTTGAAAACCATTTTTTTTATATATAAAATGCAGTTATGCTATTATAAATTTCTCTATCATTAGTGTTATTTTCAATAAAAACATTTTCTTCTAAATATTTATTAATGAATTTATTGTAGTAATTTTTAATAGTTATATAATTACTTAGAATTTTATTCACATATTCACATTTTTTGTAGCTCTGTAATGGATTTTTTTTCTTTTCATTTAATTTAGTATTTAGAAATTAATGTTTTGAATAACTTTTAAAAAAATGTACATATATTCAGTGTATGTTTCTAAGTGTAAGAAAGTTAGAGGAAGGTATAGTTATCAATATCATAATTAGTTTCTTAATGTATAAGATTTGATTATCATTAGTCTAAAACATTTATTAAATATAGTACATGATAGCTCTTAAAACTTGACCTACTTTTAAAGTTCCATTTATTGTATGTTGGTGTTCTTCATTAATATAATTTTTTATATTATAATTAAACATAATTCTGCCCACCATTTTTTACTTAAAAGCTTTATGGTTATAAGTTTAATTGGAAAAAAAATACATATTTCTCAAAAGTGTTTATTACTTTTTAATCTTAGGGCTTTTTAGCCAACTGCTTTTCAGGTGGCGGAAACTACAAATGTTTATAATGATAGATTTTATACATATCTTTATATATCTGTGATATACAAATCTTTTGTTCTACTTATGATAGAACAAAAAAATAACATTAAAATTTTCAAAATATACTTATGAGGATGAATATAAATTATGTAATTGAATGGACTTAACCCTATTTTACTTTTAAAATTAGAGTAATGATAATGTTGCAAAGCTTTATTTCCATTTATACATTTTCACTAAACTTCCACAAATGCTTTTTCATTAGGTACACACTCCAGTTTGAATGCTTCACTATGTTTTTCACAATTTCATGTGTGTGTGTCACTTCTAAAAACAATCGAAAACTATCTAATTATAATCTATATCTAATTATATAAATTTTTGGCATTGTATTACTTCTCAGCAATGTTTAGAATTCAAGAGTAGTAGTCTGGAGCCATTCTTTTTTGGTAGAAGTGTAAAACATATCATTTAAGCGAGTTTCTATAGCTGATCAAACAAAATCTTTTTTTTTTTTAATTTTCTTCACAGTATTTAACTACCAATTCATGATATATATTTTGAATGTGTATTAAGTTGTGAATTTCTCGTGACATTTTTCCCGGGGTAGTTTGTGAGAATCCAACTTAAAATTGTGTGTCATTTATATCTTAACATTTATCCTGGTAACTTGAGTACATATTTCTAACATTCACCCTTTAATTCTTTCGAGGTGGCAAGTGTTTGTTTAGAAAATTCCGTCAGGGCCGAGGAGAAGTGAAAGGAACTGTCTCGAAACGAGGGTTTGTGTCACTAAGCCTAACTTTAGAAAAAGAATCACAAAAAAGAAATTTTTTTGTCGTAATTTTATAATTTTTGGTAACGTTTTAGATTATTACTTAAATTGTTATGTATATTGTAAACTTAGAATTTTTTATAATCTTTTTCCTATAATTTGAACAAAAATGTATATAAGAAAATGCTTACCTTGAGAAATAATTTTCAAAAGTGCTATTGAAATTATTCTGAAGTTTTATTGATAAAATACATCAATAAACTTTAAAATTAATTTTAAAAAATATATAAGAAAGACTATTTACAAGAAATTACAAAACTTAAAGGGAAGACCGAGTTTGGTAATTTTTGAAGCATGGAGAAACTCGAAGTCTTGTATTGTCAGTCTCTGACAAAAGAATCACTATCACTAGAAATATTGCTTTCAAATCTTTTAGAAAATTAATCACACTCTCGCCATTAATTGGCTCATTGACCACGTGAGTATATTCTTCTGATAAACAATTCTTTCTCACCATTATAAATAGGAATCAAAGCTTTCCAATATAAAAAGGGAAGTAAACAAAATACATCCAAAAGCAACACAAAGTAAAACTGTAGGAATGATAAAACTCTAAAAAGAAAGGAAAAAAATGCACAGCAAAAACCAATTAAAAAAGCATTCAGAGAGAAACGCGAATGTACATCATGTGGAAGTTTAAAGAGTTGAGTTCAGTTGGTTTACATTATCCTTTCCCTCCTCCCCCACAACAGCTGGTAAGCAAAATACTGAATTAAGACAGGCTGTAAACAAACTGAAGGTCAAGATCTTAAAACTATATTCAGTTCAAAAGTAATAGGGCCATCTAGAGATTTTTTTTTAAAAAAAGTTCCTCCTTAAAGTACCAATATGCATCGCCCAGTCCCTGAACCCATTATCTAGTGATGGATGGGTGGCACTCTCAGTTGTGAACGATGATCGTGATTGATGTATGTATATATGGCACGCTCATACCGGAAGGTTTAGAGATTAAAAGATTTATTTATAAAACTTAATGTCTAATATATATTACTATAATTATCTTTATTATTGTGAGTATTACCATGAAGAATATTAATTTCTTTTTTCTTAAATCTAAATATGAAGTATTTTAATATGTTTATTATTATAGCTAGTTCCAAAAGTACAATCTGATGCACATTAAATCGGTTGGGGCCCAAAGTCCTTCCGTTGGTTTGGTGTGGAAGCTAGGAGAGGGGATGCCAGCTTGGGTGTTGTCCTCGTCACTTGACCGAGGTTCAAAACTATGATATCTGTCGCCTATTGCCTTCTTGTTGCTTCCAGTGCAACATCAATAAAGAAAACTAAACTAAACTCCAAAAGTACAATTTAATTCAAAATATTAGTTTTTAGCTTCTTTACCTAGACAAATTATTTTGCAACCTCTAGACTTATTACTGTATACTCAATATATATTTATAGCTGTTGAAATGTATTGTATTAAAGTATTTTAAAATTGAACAACCTGTTGGCAGTCGTCTGCACATTTCCGGTCCATTATATTGCTAGCTGTAAGGCAAATGGAAGGGTTGGAGCTTCTTGGTGTTTCGTTCTTTTCATCAATAATTGGCAACATGTTACAGACCATTGGAGAGCTGAAAAATTGGATCTATTTGAATGGTGTATGACACATTCAATTTATCTTAATAGATCACGTTACAAGCAATTGTTTTTGGCAATTTCTCCAACTACACATCAGTAAATATGGAAAAATATACATACATACATAAGAAATACATCTCTAAAGAGAAATATATTCTTTTTCTTCTAATTTTTAAAAAACTTTTCTAAAAAATAAGTAGTAAGTATAGAGTTGACTGTGGGGGGGGGGAAATAGTACTGAGCCAAGGGATTAATGTAAAATTTTAGTAATTTTAATATATTTCAGAACAAAAAATTATGGTTAAAAACTCCAAGTTACTGTCTATATTATTAGCATAGTGCAGAAATTAAATGATAATGTATCATAAACCTTGGTTTTATTATCTGTTCTGGAAATTCTCTTTGTTATGGTTATAATGTTCCTTTTTTCCCCCCTTCTCCAGCCTAACTTCAGAAAATAGATCGAAATCTACTAAAAGTACTAATGCAGAACAACCAAGGTATGTCATTCTGAAGAAGTCAACATCAAACCTGGGTATTAGTTTGTTGGGAGGTAATGCTGTTGGGATCTTTGTTCATTCGAAACAAGAAGATTCCCCAGCACAAGGTCCAAATGGGTTACGCACTGGTGATCAAATTCTAGAGGTATGTTATTTTTTGTTTGTTAAATCATTATTGATATTAATTTATCTGATAATTTTTTTCATTGTGTATTGAACTGTTCTTGAATTTAACTTAGTACCAATGAAATTTTAATGGAACATTACTTTCATATTTGTAATAATTGCATTTTGCTTTTATTTAAGAATAGATTAAAAAAAATTTAATAAGTTTTTCAAAGCAAATAAATTGATAGAACAAATTAATAAATATTTTAAAGTTATGAGAAATTTTTGTATGATTTTAATGAATGAATTCATACAATGGTCAAAAAATGGGATATCCTTAATAGTGTGCTCAAATTTCAACACCACTAGTCAATATTGGTATCAAGCCAGGTTTCCCTTCTTTTTTTAATTATGCTTTTTTAAAATTATGATGCCTTTATGTAACAAAAACATGATTTTTAAAATTTTATTATCTGATGAATAAAGCCTAATTAACAACTTATTCGCTCATTTGGTTTTGTGAAGAAATTGCTAGGAAATTGTTCAGAAAAAAAAAAAACAATAGGTAAAATTTCAAAACATATAATAGAGAATTGAAATTTTAGTACAAAATTTTAATGAAAGATTTTTCTAAAATATTTTAATTATTAGTAATTTTTATTTAATAATGTCAAGATATAATATGAGGTCACTTTCTAGTTGATTTGGTGAGACTTTTGTGCTTGCTGCAGAGAGATTTTATGTAAAGCTCCAATGTAGTCAACTTCAGTCCCAAGTCTCTCCAATATCCAATTGATTTCTCCTCTTCAGTAACAAATCATTTACAGCGCAAATTCCACATCCATCTAAATATGAAATTGTTTAGTTCATTATTATTATTATTTTCTATTATAGTAATTTTTTTTTTTTGAAATTTGGTTGATAATGGATTTTAAATTTATATCATAATAAAGCCACTACTCTTAAATTGAATGTAGTTTTATCAGACTAATCATTTCTGTGAGTTTTTGGAACTGCAATACAACAGACAAATCCATTGATATTGATTACACTCTCCAGATTGACAAATCAATTTGTTTTAAATCAGAAAATCTACCTTTTAAATTGGGTGGCAGCGTCAGCAGAGTAGTTATAGTCACATGCTCATGGCTGGCATTGTTTCTATCGATTCAGGATTTCTAGCCCTGGTGCTACTTAAGACCAGCTGTGTAGTGGAATTGATGCCTGTTAAATTTGTTGAGAATCTAAGTTCTTTGTTTGGTGGGGTGTGGGAGCTTGGAGTGAGGGAATTGCCTTTTCAAAATTTTTGTTCCTCATATATTTTTGACATAATTCAATATATCTAATTAAATCAAATATCTTTGCTTTTGCATTGAAAAAAGTTTTACTTGTTCTTTGTTCTTGTTTACTTTGTTCTTTACTTGTTCTTTTAACTGTATTAAATAAACAGCTTTGAAGATATTGATTTAGTAACTCACAAACACTTTATCATCAATTGTTGACAGATACTTCATTGCAGGTTTGTTATTTAAAAAGTCACTAAGAATGTCAAATGGCTCCATAAATCTTGTAAAGAAGTTCCTTTTAAAGAGTCACCTTACTTCAGTGTGAAGTAAATTTTCTTATGGTCTGCATTTTGTTCTTCTCAAAATAGCTTGAAGACATAATAGCAGTAGCTGTAATAGCATTGATGCACTTTAAACTAATTTTAGTACTTCATTAAGAACAAGCGAAATATTTTTAGTGATTAAATTTTCCCAGTGAGGAACACATTGCTTAAGAAGCATTTCATGATTATTATCTTTTATCAATTTTAAGCAGCCATTTTTCTTACCCATGATGTTAAAAGCATCTTGTTTAGCACAAGTTGTTATATTTTTCATTTGTATGTTATTGACATCTAAGTAATTATTTTAGCTCATTATATATCTTTGCTGATAGAGTTGTTCTGTAATGATTTACAGTATAGCATTTCTTTAGCAAAATTACCTTTATCAATGGATCATAGGTTATCAGTATGATTTTACTGTTTCTCACTTTTTCTAGAAATGTGGATATGGGTAGTTTGATTAAAATCTCTCGTTTCTTTCCCTAGATTTATCGAAGGGTAAGGAAAGTTCATAATTAGCTCAAGAGTATGTTTAACAGTTGCAGTATAAGCAAAAACTGAGATTTAATGTTACTCTTTTTTTTCCCCTCAAAATTCTTATTTAAAGTAGGAAAGTAATTCAAATTTTAACTTATGTAGGCCCTATTTTTGCTATCAAATGCACCTCAAGATAACCCCATTACATTGATTCTTTGGTCTAGTGTTGTTTGTGTTAAAGACAAAAATCGTAGAGGAAAAAAGGCAAAATCATTTGTTTAAAAGGGGCTGTATAAAACCAAATTGTAAAGATCCCATTTCACACTGATGAATTTTTTTTTTTCATAGCACTACTCTTTTTACCATGTGTCTAAAAGAAATAAATATAAGATAAGTTAAAAAGTAAAAATATAATCAAAATTAGCAATTAATGCACTTTTTTGAATGAAAGAATATAAGACAAATTACTTAATCTAGGTTATTAAAAGTACAAGTAAGGTCCATATTTTTTTGTATTACAATTTTTCATTAATTCTTCATTGCACCTTAAGTAATTATTTATTTTCATTCGAGATCTCAAAACTTATCCAAATGTACCTGACATCTAAAGGTCTGTTAAAGATAATGAGTGTTTTTATGAAATATATAATTTCACATAATGTTTGAAGTGTATGTTAGGCAGTAGCAGTAGTAACATATGGCTGTACTTTATACAGAATTTGAACAGATATGCTATTTGGTTGGAATTTTTATTTCCATTAAATTTTGATTTCTCGATAAAACCTCAATAAATTGTAGTTGATTATTACTCCAAACTCTCATTCAAGTGTGACTCTGTAGAAAATGAATACTTATTTCTAATTGAGATATCAATAATTCTCATTTAAATAAAGTTAAATCATTGTAGGCAGTTGGTTTTTAAATTCTAGATAATCTCATTTTCAAATGACCTTCCTTAATAATCAAATTCCCCCAAACAAAGCTGGTATATCCATTGGGAAATATTACAAGGGAAATAAATTATTATTAACTGAAAGAATTTCTTCATCACAGTCCCTGATTTTTTTTGTAAAATTAGGTACAAAATGTTTCAATTGGTCTATGTTCATTTGAATCCATTTATTAGTTTCAAAGATATATTGGCGAAAATTGTTGGGAAATTATATGTATTTTTAAATAATTATTTTATGCAAACAATTCAGAATTTTTTTTTTTAACTCGGCTTGATAAAGTAGATGGGGATTCAGATTTATTAATTAGTATATAACCCTCCTTAAAACTCACTAATAATTATAATTTTAAAATTTCCTAAGCTATTGGAAGGAATTGCATAATTTTTGATTTAAGGATTTTCATTACTTGAAATATTCTAATATGTAAAAAAATTTGTATTGTTTATACAATTCATTTCTACTCAACTATTGAATAATGAATATTTTCATTATGCTATCCCTTTTTAAAATTTTGTCATGGTTTTAGTATTGGGGAGAAGAGGGAAATAATATATTTTTTGATGCAAAAAGTTAGTAGAATTTTTTTTTTCAAAAGTTTGTGGCACTCATTTGACATTAGGGGACCCATTTTTAAAACCCAATTAACTCAATATTTTGAGCAGAATTTTACGAAATTTGAAATTAAGGATGACGTAGACATGATGAAAAATTAATATGTAAAAAAAAAAAGTCAATTTCCATGAGAAATATTTTTTATAAATTTAACTAGTATGTTAATTAAGCTGAATAATTAATCTATCAACATTGTAATTCAGTTTCCTTTGAGCTGTTAAGAATAATAGTTTTGTCCAGTGACGACAAAAGTTGCACAAGTTATTTTTGGTGCCCTCCTTTTTTTTTTGATGATTATATAGTAAACCTTTAAAAATAAAAGGTTTTGGTGTTTTTAGGTTTTATTGCTATTTTCAGTAACAACTGAGATATGAATGAAGAAAACTGAGTTGTAAAGTGATTGTGGCTATAATGATTAGTAAACTGAGTTTAAAAATTTAATTGTTTAATAAACATATATTTTATTTTGAAATGTTCTAGTAACTGCTCAACAGAACAGTTAAAAAGAATCATTTAATATAATTTTACTTTGAGAGAAAAGAGGAAAGCTGCTTGTATGTCTATAAATTATTTACTGTCTTTTTCTTTATGAATCTACTGGTATCTTTTCATTATCAAAAAAAAGTGTTCATATGTAATATTTAAAAACATTAGCATTTCACTAATCTTCCCATGCTTTTATACTTTTTTTTTTTTTTTTAATTTTCCTGTTAACTTAATAGCACATTTTCATATTCTTATTTAGTACAATGGCATTGATTTAAGACATGCTACCGCTGAAGAAGCTGCTTATGAATTAGCAAAACCTGCAGATACTGTCAAAATATTAGCCCTTCATAATTATGAACGTAAGTATGCCAATTCCTATTGAGTGTGTTTATCAAAATGCTATTTATCTGTCTATCTTTAATTCTTGCAATCATTCCCCTTATTGATATTTAGAATTTATGGTTTTTAATATATTTCTAGCTGTGCAATAATTCTCTTATCTTTTTAAGTATCATATTAGCTCAAATGTTACGCAACACAAATTTTTTTTATAAAGGTAGTTGGAAAGAAATGGCTGTAATGTGATCTATTCATTTTGCTTTAACCCTTTCGCGACGAGTTTTTTTTTTTTACAAGAGAACAATTTTGGTAGCATAAACTATAAGTAGGGCACACTAGAATGCTAAAACTAAGATGTTATATTTTTAGGAAAATTTTAAACACTGGTTTAGGACCGGGACATATATGTCCCATTAGTCTTCAATGAGTAATTTTGTGAAGAAAACTAATGATTTTCTAGTCATAAAAATTTATTTTTGAATGGTATGGTTTGAAACAATCAATGCACAATGGGACATTACACATCATGCACATTATTTTAGTGCGTGATTCCTTCTTTTGTTGTGCACATTTACGGCACCGCCGATGTGATCTGTATGAAACCATAAGATTGGACTGCAGCCTGAAGCATTAGCTGAAGGTATCTCAACTGATGAAAGTGATGCTGTATCAGTATCACTCAAAGCACCGCTGTTCTTTGTATTTCGGGGGATGGTATCATGATCGATATCCATTTCACACTCGTCTGAATCGGATGAGTACTGCAAATTGTGTGCTGGATCTTGAAAATCGGGATCGTCTATTTCATCATCTAAATCAATATCTTCGTCATCTGATTCTTCTAAAAATTTTTTGATTTCTTCATTAGTAAGTCCCCGGGGTCAAGTCATTTTAGATTGAATTAATTTGTGCCTAAATTAAAAATAATAAGCAACTATTTCAAACGTAACCGAAAAATATAATATCAAGAGAACTGACCACATAAGACTGTTGGGACAATGTGTTCCCACTATCCAAGACGAAAGGGACACATATGTCCCGATAATAAAAACGGAAGTAAAATTTTGCCACTCACCAGTTTATTAGAGGTAATCCGCTTTGTGAGTTACTTATCTGGCCTTAGATTTATGGATAAATCAAAATTTAATCGAAAATAGGCGGTATTTTCCAAAACTAAACTATTTACGTTCGTACAGTATGGAATGAGCGGCAACAACACTTCAAAAACGCGGGAAATGCTTTATCTACGGAAGTACCATCTATGTTCGGTGAATGAAATTACCTTCAAAAATATTGGCAGGACTGGTGGGAAAGTCTCCCATTAGACATAGAAGCGTTTCTGTCCCAAAAGATTTTTTTGAAATTTGCTTGGGACGTATGTGTCCCGTTAGGCGCGAAAGGGTTAAAAGCATTCAAAGAAAATAAATTGATACTTAACCAACTAGTTTGTGTGGAGGTATGGCCACATGTCATTTTGAAACTCTAAGCTAATACTACTAATAAATAAGAGTCGTTACTACTAATAAATAAGAGTCGTTTCATTCCATTACCTAAACCTTGAATTTAGTGTGTTAATATTTTACTGGGAAATGATTAGTCAAAGGGTCATCTTATATTCTGATTACTATTTAATTTAATATTTGTCTATAATCCAATTGTAAATTAAATCAATTTTTAAATGTTTTGTGGTATATATAAAAATTCATAATCTCTATAAATAACCTCAATATTTTGAAAATGTAGCAATTGTTATATTTGCCTCAGTACAATTCCCAAATTTTCATGGTAAGATTTTATTTTCAAGTTGTAATATTTCAGAGTTGATATTTCTATATGATAAAAATTTAAATTAATTAAATTTTAAAATTAAATAATTGAGATTGAGATAAACTTTATTTTGGTAACTGTTTTGATTGAATATATTAAAACTACAAAAAGAACAATTCAAACATCAAATTCTCGAAAATCAGATAGTTTGATGACCAAAATTCTTCATTTCCAAAATTTAGATTTTGTTGAAAAGAAAATCGTAAAATATATCTTTTATGAATCAATCTTTCATACTTTACTTCTTTTCTATTTCTGTATCACTTCAAATTCCATTATTCAAATCTAATAAAAATATAAAATTTTGAAGTTAATATTGTCATTTATTTTGCATTGTTTTAATGGTTTAAAATTTTATATTTTCAAAGGGTATCAAGAAATTCAAGATCAACCTGGTGACTCATTTTATATCAGATCTATGTTTGACAGAATGAGCATAAATGGATCCTTAGCATTCCAAAAGGATGATATTCTGTATGTCGATAATACTATGTATAACAATGTTCCAGGTCTTTGGCAAGCTTGGCTTGTTGATGAGGAAGGAGAAAAAATAAAATGTGGTTTTATACCAAGCAAATACAAGTAAGTTGTTTATTTAAACATTAAGTATGAACTGCACTATATTAAGTTTTTTTTTTTTTTTTTTTTTTTTTTCATTATACAGGTTGTTCAAAAAGCTTTTTCAAATTTTACTGAAATTGATTAAAAAGATAAGCAAGCAAAAAAAAAAGTAAAACTATTACAAATAGAATTACTATCAATATTCTTTTACTTAAACTTAGGTGATTGAAATGATTAAAAATTCATCTAATTTTATTAAAATGGTGAAATGTTCCTATTCGGGAAAATATTTAACTTTGTTGTGCATAATGCTTTTTTATATAGAAGCACTTACTTCTTTTTCATGGAATTTGCTTTTTTGCTAATTTCAATTTTTTAGAGTGGAAGAAGAGCTTATGATGAAAAGGAGTTTAGGAGATCTGGAAGGGACTGATGGAGGACGAAGAGGTTCAACAGCTGCAAGGCGCAGTTTTTTTCGCCGCAAACGTCACCATCGTAGCAATTCAAGGGATAGTAAAGAATTAGCTTCTTTTTCGGATGTGTCCATTAACAGTTGCAGCGATTCAGGGATTTTGGGTGAAGAACTTGTGCCTCTGACTTACCAAAGAGTTGAAAAACGACATTGTAAGTGTTTCTTAGAATTATAATATGTATTGCCAATTGTTATATAGATTGGACACTATAACTAATAGCAATCCTGTACTTAAAATTTTTTCTTCAGATGAGTCGATGCGTCCAGTTATAATTGTGGGGCCTTTGTATGAAGCTGTGGTTGATCAATTGGAACAAGACTTTCCTCATAATTTCCAGAGGTGCATTCCAGAGAAGATGAAAGGATCTCTATCAATAATGGAAAGAGGTCTTCAAGAGTTGAAGTTTGTCGATTTCCGTCGTAGAGGCAATTACTTTGAATGCACTACAGTCTCTGCTATTAAACAACTCTGTGATAAAGTAAGTTTATATATAGTTGCATTAAAATATTTTCTTTGGCTATATGAAATTAATTTTACTGTAGTTCTGGAATTATATTAACTTTAAAAAAATTCATAGTTTTTATTATTTTAAAAGATTTTTATAATTTTTTGTAACTTAAAGTTTTCTTAAATGTCTTTTAAAAATTGTTTTGAAATTAACCCTTTCAGGGGTGGTAGTATATTTTTTATGCTACATTTTTTTCATGGTAGTTTATATTTTTCTTTACTAAACAGACTTATGCAGAATAAGTATAAAAATTACTGCCTTGAATCTAATGAAAGTTCCCAACAAACAGTTGTTTTATTCCTTTTGGAAATGTTTTTGTAACGAATGGAAAATTTTAAATTCCTCAGCTACCAACTGTACTTTTTTGAAATTTTATGTAAGTGCTGCTAATTACTCAAAACAAAATATATAAAGTATTGGTTTCATCCTTCAGACTAACTGGTTTAAAATGTATATCACTGCCCACATAGAGGGTCAGTGAGTAACAGATGGAGCACTGAAATTTGCTATTCAGACTGATAAGGGACAGTTCACTTTGTTACAGTGAAAGACAGTGGTCATAAATATGTTTTCGAGTATCAATGTAGCAAAAAGCAGACTTATTCTCCAAAGAAAAGAAATTTAAAACAGCAATAGAAATGTATCAGTGTGGTGCATACCCACCTGAAGACAAGAAACAAAAAAGTGTAGGGTTAAGAAAGGTTTTCTTGATTCCTAAACTATTGGAAAGAATATTGAGCTAAGAAGAGAGAGGGTCAAGTCTCAAAAAGGCTTGTTAGCAATATTGGAAATGAGGCATTAGCATTAGATAAAAATAGATAATAGGGGCTGCTGGGAATGGGAGGAAGTCCACTCGTTACCTGGAGCGGAATTCCCCAAAAGATACTAGTAAACAGAATTCAAAAGCGTTGACAAGTAGAATTAGAAGATACAACAGAGCAAAAAGACACCCACTTTGTTAGAAGATTAGAGTCAGCAGTGTTTGGGTGCCATATGTGAATCTTGAAAGAAGGGGTGGTTCTTTCTAAACTGTAAAAGAACTATGAAATTGACTTTTGCAGAGATTAAAAAGAATTGAGCATGCATTCTGCTAATAATAATTCGTATTAGGGAGGGCTGACTAATTTTTAATGGGACATGTCTTTTCATCACATAGGAGGTAGAATTTTGAATATGACAAAACTCAATTTACTTTAGAAATCTGGGTTTTGAACTCTTATGGAGATCATGCACTCAACAGCAATTTAGTTGCATACCTTTTTTCATTTCTTTTCATGATTGTTTCAGATTTTGTACTATAAGATGCAAAATTATTTGAGAAAAATTCAAATTTTTTGTAAAGTAGTTTTATGATCTAGTTATGGTTTATTTTTTGAATATATATATATATATATATATTTCTAAAATATAGCTTAAAAAAATGCCTACACAGGGAATTTCGATTGAGAAAGAACTTGGTTTGTTTGAAAAGCTCCCTTCTGATGGATCGCAGTAATCTTTAGAAATAAGTGAGGAAGAAAATATCACTCGAGTCTATGCTATTAAAAAATATGCCTTATTTTAAATAAAACTGTATTTGTATTTCAACTAAATTTTGTTTATTAAGTTTATAATATGGTTTAATCATTATGCTGAAAATTATAAATATATAAAAAATTATACTTAAATTAATTGACATATTTTTGCACAAATTATCACTCTTTGAAATAAAAATACAGCATCATAAAAGTCTATTCATTTGAAGAGTGTTTAGTAATCCTAATATTTCCCAAATTAACTAAAATAATATAATTTTTTATGAAAGTATGTATTGTTTCTTTGAAGGATTACGAAACTGTTAGCGTACAAATAAGATGTCTGGCAGGAGCAGTGGTATATAATATATATAGGGTCTTAAAAATCAGGAAAAAATTAAAAATTATTTTTACAACTTGATACTGTGTCCTTTTAACATTATTAATGCATATCAGATGAATTTTAGCAAAAATTTAATGTTTTTTATGTACCACCCTTCAAAGAGTTAAATAATTTTGGTAGCATAAAGTAAATAACGATGTTTTTTTAACATTGAGAAACTAAATGGAAAAGGAATTGTTCTGTTATTTTTGTCATAATAATTGGAATACTTATCAAACTTTCATGCTCTTTTTTTAAAATATACTTCAAAAATTAACATCTTGTTAAAAATCTGTATACAATCAATATCTGTTTTCTTTTATTTATATTAGTAAAGAAATGTAATCTAGCTTTATTGATCACAATTTGTTATATAACTGATAACCCGGGTACCCCCGGGTTACCTTAGCAATCCTTCTATATTTTCGACCCTCTTTCTTATCAACCAATTTTTGTCTTTTTTTCATGTCTAGACCACAGTTTATAATCTTATTTGGACAGCATAGCCACATCTGGCTCTTGCACCAATAACCTTCACATTCACACACCCTTTTTATCCATCGTTTAAACATGAATGTCTCTCACTAGTTCAGCATCATACTATGTAAAATATTCATGCTGCTAAATATATATAATGTGTGTGTAATAATATTTCATATAAAAACCTACAAAAGATATTTTAACTATTACTTTGTTTATATGAATGAGTATCTTTATTTTTGATGTCTTAAAGAATATATTTTCTTTGTGAAATTTTTATACTTAAACACATACTTTTTTTTTTTCCTTTAGAACTATCATGCTATTTTAGATTGTAGTCTTTCAGCAGTTGAACGTTTAAACCAGTGCATGATCTATCCTATAGTCATATTTTTAAAGTATAAATCTACAAAGCAAATAAGGTAAGTTGTGCATTTAATATTTCATCCATGAATATTATTTCTTGAATAATTTTCTGAAATTGTTTCTAATTATGTATTATGATTACAGGGAAGCTAAAGATTCAAGATATTTAACAGAGAAAGTTACTACAAAAGCTGCGAAAGAAATGTTTGAGCATGCCTTGAAGATTGAAAGTGAATACAAACAATTAATCAATTGTAAGAGGGACTTGTAATAAATTCATTAGAGAAATATATCATCCAACTTAAAAAATATTTTTTCATAATCTTATATAAAATAATTTTTAAATTACTAATTTTGAATTAATCTCATAAGTTACTTTATATTTTTTCCAGTTCATTTGAATACTAATTTATTTGAATAAAAATATTTACTAATTACTCTTTATTACTTTAGTTATTTCATATATAATTATTATATGTGCCCCATATATTTTACACCCATTGTCATTTTATAGACTGTATCAATTTCAATGGTTTTATTTAATTTTTATTTTGAAATAACTATAATAGCACTTTTGTGATTATAAAATTTTACTATAATTTTTAATATGTTAGGTCATCTGGAAAGTTCTGCAGTTTTTCAATGATAAATAACAAAAGTACAAAAACATATTAAAGTTTTATTGAATAACGTTTGCCTTCAATCTGGCTACTGGAAAATTTCTATTTTACAAAAATCAGCAGGTTTATTCCTGATGAAGTTATCAAGGTACTGTTTGACCATCTCCTAAGAAGTATTTTTTTTTTTATCCTATGCCCGTCTGTGGCATTTCTGCCATCATCCTAAGAAATACCATCATCCTGGCCATTAAGAGAATTTTGAAATGAGATGAAAAAAGAAAATCTGAAGGAGCCAGATCTGGTGAATATTGGAGATGACTCAAAACATTCCAACCATACTCAATGTTGTTGCCTGACATTCATCTGTTGTGGGACTGAGCATTGTCATGCTGGAAGACAACACCTCGATGATTGGTCTATTTTCTGCCTTGCTCCTATTTTTGCTTTCAATACTGCCATTCGGGTATAATATGTTTCTTAATTTATAGTCTGATGGCAAAAGTTCATAAAATAAATAATTCCTTTGTAATCCCACCATATATAAAGCTATTATAAAGCTGTTAAATATGGGTTAACCACACATCACAGCAGCTAACATATCTTATCTGCTAAAAGTGTTTTTGCATTTACTTTTTGGGATATTTAGCTTGTGTGATAGCACTTGGGCTGTGTAACTTGAATTTTCAGTTATAGCTTCTTCTTCTTCTTTTTTTTTAAGATGCCGTTGTTCACAGATGATAGATTTCCAGAACTGGCATAATATCCAAAGATGAAATTTCCACACATTGCTTTCTCAATCCCCCCCCCTT
>BMAW01126575.1:1525261-1552496 GCA_019974015.1 Nephila pilipes | reverse complement strand
ACTCCACTGAAACAAAAAATTATGTCACAGCACAAGTGTGAATGTGTAGAGCAAGCAGAAAAAATCAGGATATTCACATCCATGTTATTCAAGGTTACTTCATTTCAGCAGCTAGGCTAAATCACACTCTGCTTTGAAAAACTGCAGAATTTTTCCGGATTCCCCAATATATATAATATTTAAAATCTTTTTTCCCCCTTTACAATTGAATTTACTCTAAAAATAATTTTCTTTTGCAGCCTTTATTCCTGGTACCAACATAGCCTACATGTCTACTCAAGTGAAAACATGTGTAGAAGAAGAACAAAGCAAAGCTTTATGGGTGCCTAGTGGTTCACTATAACACTTTGTTATCATCTTGTAAGGAATTTGCACTTTTGTGAATTTTTAGTGATATTAAACTCTCAAATCTCTTCTAATTGCTCATATGCATGGTTTTGCCCGAAAAAATGCTGGCATGCATGAAATATAATATATGCTAATAAATGTACAGAGATAGACTGAGCTATTTTACATGCTCATCTGTTGTTGGGTACTTTATAAAAAGAGTGATTTTTAAAAGCATTATTATCAAATGTTTACTTTGTTGAATAATGTACTCAGTCGGATGCTATGCGATTTCCGTGCTCACTCAAAACATTTTAATAACAATATTCATTACTATGTGAAAGTAGGTTTTTAAGCATTTTAATTTTTAATAATTGTAGACATAAAAATATGTAAAAAGTTATTACCCATCAAATTAATTCTTGTGGTGGGTTTTTACATTATTTGGCAGCTTTTACTTGGTGCATGAAAAAGCTGAATTTTAGGCAGCTCCATTGTATGATTGTATTTTATAGAGAAGTGTTATACCATCCATATGTAAAACCTGCTACTGTTTAGTATATAATTTTCTGTTATTTTAGTAACAGTTTTTATAATCCGCCCAATCATTTTCAAGCAATATGCCACCATTTACAAATTTGTTTCATGAGTAAATGAATTTTTTATAAAAAATATTCAATGATTATATCAGGTGCTGATATACAGAGCTGAAATAATCATGATGTAAATTAAATTAATATACCTAACAGTATTGTTCTTTTATGTTAATATATTTTTCTTATATGAACATTTTAATATTTGTTTGAAACTTTATTTTGCATCTTTCAGGTTGGACATTCTTCATGTAAGGCAATTGACAAATAATTTATTTTAATTCAACTGGGTAAAGTTTTAATTTACCCATGATTAAAATTGCATAATTATGAATAAATTAAATGAATCTTTCTTAAAATTATAATGCTTCAAGAAAGGTGGGAAAGGAACATTTACTTTTAAAATTTATCTTCTTAAAAAAAGAATATAATTTGCTGACATATTTTATGCATAAAATATTTGCTTATATAACTTTATATATGATGCATTATATGAGCTAATGTTTTTTTTTCGTGTATAACAGTGTAATCAGACAATTTATAAATTTTCCTGTTATAATTTGGGAGATATATAAAGAAATGTTCAATTCATCTTTTTATAATTTGGGTAAAATGTAAAGAAATTTCATTGTTGCAATAATTTTTCCTGCAAATTGCCATTAAAGGATTGTGGTGAAATATTAAAAAAAAAACACAATCTTGAAATTCAATAATTAATTTTTAAATGTTTATTTAAGTATTTAAACTGAAATAAAGGAAAGTTGAAGCAAAAAATATTGAAAATGAATTAAAATTTTATAATTATGTTTTGAATAAGATTTTTTTTTATAGTTTTGAATTTTATTGTCAGTTGTTAACCTTTTATATGCATTTATTAAATTGATGAAAAAAATCAGTTTCTTTTACAGTAAGTGTGAAAAAATCATATTGCATAATTTGTTGCAAATTTAGTTAGCATACACTTCAAATCATTGCAACATATATATATATATATTCATGTATGTTTACATTTTAATTATATATTTATATTTTGATAAACATCTTGTAAATTTATATTCAGCTGTAAATTTCATTTGAAGAATGAATGTATGTTTTTTAATGATTGCTCACATTGACATGAAGAATAACCAACCATGTGAAATAAATTACAGTATTCTCTTGATAATCTGGCTGATAACCAACCAGAGCATGGTCAAATTACCGAAAATGCTGGATTATTGGAATAATAATGCATCACTTATAATAGAGCAAATAAACATAAAAAAAGTTATGTATGGTATAAAATTTAATACTGTTATATGCAAATTAAGTGTCAAACACACAAAATGGCTAAAACTGCAAAAAACGTTCTGAATTGTATTGGATGTCCTACAATATTCCATTGAAATAGAAGGAAATATTCTAGACAATTTTATGTGATTTGTCAGCTGGTATAAAAATGCCGGATTGCTGGCAGGGTCGAACAGATGTAGTGCCGGATTATAGAGGGAATACTGCATTGTATTAGATTTTGTCCCTTATTACTGGTTTTTCTCTTTGTTTTCAGTTAATTTCTTACATTTTGTCAAAAGAAAAAATGGTATGAATTCTACAATTTCCATTTATTGTTTTTTAAGAATAATTTGATCCTTCTTTAAAAATATTTAAATTTCATGAATCTTAGCATAATTGTAGTCTTAACACTTATTGAGCTCTTGTTAGTAAGATGCTTGTTGGTTAATATGCATGTTATAATAAATGAGTTGAGCTTTCTCTGTGTTTGCAAAATGATTTTTTTTTTTAAATACATGAAACAGTATTAGTTTTAACTGAAAGTTTGTGTAGATATGTTGTAAAAAGATGTGTTATATTTTCCACAACCTTATTATTTTTTACTTTTTTCCATGTACCGAAACTAACCTGCTGCTAGTTTTATTGATATATTGTCGTGGAAGGTTTTATTGCTGATTTGCACCATGTGATATCTATGTTTGTTGTAAATCTTCATGTATTATATTAAATTATTTATGAAAAGGAAGTTTTTAAGTATGGTTATGTTAAAAGTATAGAGAAAGCGTCGTTTTTTTAGTATTATTACAATCAATAATTTAAAAGTTTTTATGTAATATTTAATTAATTTTATGACCTGAGTGATGCTTTGGCATATTTTTATGAAATGTGTTTATCTTTAAAAATATAAGCTATGGTTAGAATTTTTTTGGCATTATTCTTTTTATAAAAAAGTATTAGTTCATCTAGCAATAATTTTAACTTGGGCAGTGAAAATTATTAGTCAGTACAACTGTCTTGTATAATAGTTAAAACAAAATAGTGCTTTTATAGTAAATCATGCTTTTAAAGCAAATGCTCTGTTGAGCTAGTGCAATTATGCATTGTCACTCTTTTTAATATAAAAGCATGAAAAAGTATTTAAAATCTATTATTTGTCTAAGAACAATGTTGATATCATTAAGAAGACTGTGTTTGAACATTATTCAGAATCTTGATCTATACTGTAAATCAGTCTGTGATTTTGAAGTGTAAAAAATGAACAAATTATGTATATGTATTATTAGAAATATGCGTAACTGTGTAATCATTGCAAATATAATATTTGATTAGTATTTTTTTTTACAGTTACTAGCATTCAATTATTTCATTTTAATAATTGGTTTTCTTTATTTAAAATTACAGATTTTTGTATTTTTAATGCAATTCTTTTGTGTTAATTACAAAAATATTTGACAGGTAAAGATAATTTTTTTTTTAATTTCTTTTTGAATTTCTAGTCCTATTCATTAAATTACAATTTAAATTATTATTATTTTTATTTTTTTTTTTTTTTTGACTTATCAGATTTTTACATGTTTTTTATGTTACAAAGTGAAATTTGTTCTAAATTCGAATTATCATGTTAAGTTATAAGAAGTTTACAGGGTATATTTAGATGATTGTTTTTCAATATTTCATGTACATATTTATTACAATCTCTTTTTTTTTTTTTTTTTATAGCTTATATTTCACTTTCTTTCTTTGAAATATATTAAGATATTTTTTCAAAATTGCTTTTTATAAAATTACTTTTGAGAAAATCTTGATATTTTCTTTCATTTTTATGAAGATTTTAACAAAATTTAAAAACTGCTTGTGATGTAATGTTACATTCGAATTGGAATTCTCTAAGCATTTTGGAAATTTAGTATTATCTGTTTGTTTTATTGACGAAAAAGTCTGAACTATTGTGAATAACATTTCATTTTTATCATTGAAGCAAATCATCTATAAATTTCCAGTTCTTTTAGAAGTGCATTCTGCTAGTCAACTTTCATTCAGTTTTTTGATATTCCCCTCCTCTCAATCCCCCCTTTTTTTAATCAAGAATACTTTCAGTATGAACAATTTTCTTTCACATATTTTAATTGTTGAAACTTTATGGAAATCCAAACTTTAGATTTTATATCACTACACTGCTGCTGTAACCTTTACTATTACTTAAACATCTTATATTTAAATGTACGAATTTTTTTTTCAAAAGTGTGAATAAATTATTGACATTTTCTCACTAATATAACCTATGTAGTAATCTGAAACTTTCATTTCATCTTCATTTCCTCTGAAATAACATTTAAAATGTGTGAATTGGAACTTACAATAGATAAGTTTAACCTTTTGTTTTTTTATTGCACCACTATATATCATTTGGTAAATATGAAGGTTGCTATAACTCTTTCCTGCCAAGTTATCTTTGCTCACTTTAAATGCATTTTTATCTGCAGGAATTGTTGTGACTATATTGAATGGCAAAATATATATCCGTCCTATTCTGAAAGAAAACAAAAACTGCAAATTGGTATGACTATTATACACTAGTGATTACTATCTTGTATTTTATAAACCTTGTGCAAATAAAATTGATGTAATTAAATAATTTTGCCATTCATAACTAGAATTAGAGCTTCCAGAGAGGAATATAACGAGCAATATTATTAAATTTGGGTATCTTCACCATTTTTTACACATACAATTAAAAATGTTGATGAATTTCTTTCAATATTTTGCTCTTTTGACATAGTTTGCTACATTTAATTTTTTCATCAGAGTTGATTATTACCTAATTTGTGTTTTATGTATGTGACATGAATTCCTGAATTATGGATACAATATGAGAATAAAGTAATTATCAAAACTAATAATTACATCAATATTTTCTCTTCTGGAAAATAATTCGTTAAAATTAAATTAAAAATAGAAGTGATCAAATAATACTTTGTGTAGAAAGAAAAATATAGAACAAAAATGAGCTTGTGGAGAAAGATAGTTTATTCGGAGTAGTTGCAATTGGAAAAAAAATTAGTTTTACTTTGATTTGTACAGATTTGTTGATGGTAGGTTTAAAATGTAATTTTTTAAAATTCTATCTGCTGTTCATATTTCATACCCTAACAACTAATTTCACCAACAGCTTTAATATGCAGTGGTTGTTTTTTAAATATACTTATTTATTGTAAAATCATTAATAGTACCTCATTGAATTTGAAAAATAAACATTGGTGTTGGTTTTCGTAGTAGATATTTAGTAAGAATTTTTATTCTTTGTGATAGTTTATGGATAAGTACAATAAATTTATATAAGAGTTATGTTCTTTAGAGTCTCTCTTTTAACTTAAACCTCGGTATTTTAGATGTTTTTTTTATTGATTTCCATGATAATATAACAGATTTTTCCATCCTATCCTTCAATGTGTGTAGTTAGAAAATTTATGATGTTTTCTTGTAAGTTTTTTTGTTGGATTATATGAAATGTTATTTATATCTTGCTATATAGCAGCTGTTTATGCAAGTTTAGAAAGCATGCATTTTTGTGATAATTTTTACTTTGCAATGCAAGAGCGTGCTGTTAGATTTTTTTCATAATTAAATCATGTGACATTTATATTTCAGTATTGAATTTTTTTATTATATTTAAAAAAGTTGGTTATGGGAAAATGGTTTGCATAACTTGAAGATATCAGTCATGTGAAAACACAGCTTTATATTGTTTTGAAAAAAGTGTGGATATTAGTTTATGATGTAAAGTTATGTGAAATAGAGAATAAAATGATTACATTGTTTATATGTCTTACTTTTTTCTATAATTTATTTCTAGTCTATATTAATTTTATGTACATTTAAAATAATGATAAATCAAAATTATTTTTGTTACATGCTTGAATCTGTATGTTTCAGCCATAAATAACAATTCCAAATACATATACAATATTATTCGTAATCTAAAAATTGTTTTCTTATGTCTAATTATGTTTTGCAAAATAACCATTATTTGTTTACAAATAATAATTACTGTAATCATTTCTTGACATTCGGATCCATTTTGAAATTAATGCATGACTGCAACAAAACATTTAAAAGAAAAATCAATAATAATAAAAATATAGTGATATATGAATCACTGAGAAGCCAATGGGATTAAGTCCATTATTTAATATTTTAATTTTTGTTAGTTTTAATGGAATAAATATTCTTAGTTATTATTTTACTCATTAATTTGTGTTTTTCTAGGTCAGATAGGCTAGACTAGTTTTTCTTAAGCTTCTGTATACGTTGCATAATAATTTCAGGTGTCATTGCAAAACAGTCCATTTTATACCAATATTTTTTTACATAAACTGAAATTAAAACTAAATTCAATTTTTGTAACTCTAAAAAAACATAACTGCAATTGTTACTTTTGTTATTTAGAGATTATTGTGAGATACAGATTTGAAAAGGGTGCCAATTTTTTATGTACATGCTTACTTTCCATTTAAAATATCTTAACTTCAGTTAAAACACAAAAATATTACATCGAAGTGTTAGTGAAAATTATCGTTATCCAACACATTAAATACTTTTTCTTTAATAACCATAAAAACTGACTTTTAAAAATAATAATAGATTTATTTTAAGGGTATGTGTATATATAAACTTATGGCAAGGGAAATAGAACTCATGAAAGTGATGAGCTATTTTATTCTAATTCATAGAGAGTTAATTGTATTGATACTGATGTGTCGTCATAAATGAAAATGTAAAAGCAATGCAAATGATCAAGAACTTGGTGAGAATTATAACAGGAATCATGGTAAATAGTCTTTAAATACTGAAAAACTTTAAAAGGATATAAAGTATAAACAATATCAAAATAGGAATAAGAGAATAATATACTTGTGTAGAAATTTAATAACAAACCTTGTAATTGTTGAATAAATATAAAACTTATGACTACAAATTTTTTATTTTCACGTCAATTCCTTTTCTTTTTCAACTGCATTAAAGGTATAGTTATTTAAGGTGCAGCCACATTGTCCCAATAAATACGTTTTTATTTTCTGATCCTGTGCATAGCTTATCTTGATGCCCTCAGAAAAAAAGGCTTAAAATACTTTTCTGTTCAAATTAAGGAATCGGAAATTTTAAAAATTAATGCATCAAAAACAATTTTCTCAATTTTTGTTTTCTGAACTGAACCACATTCGCTTTTGAACGACTTGTTTAAATGTGGGTCAAAAAGTACCCATCTTAGGAATAGGAAACTGACTGTATCTTGTCCATTGATCATTTAACAGCAAATGTCTGCTAAATCAAAACTAACCAAAAAATTAATGTCAAATTTGTTTTGAAACTGCATAACAGATGGCAGCACCAACTTGCCTTAACAATGTAATCTGTCAAAAAACATACTTTTTCAACACCCTTGTAAATAAAATAGCAAAATCGCACAAACTTAAGTTGACAGGATTGAATCGAATATATTACTGCTATTGTGTATCATAATCCAAATAATCAACTACAATTTACAAATATGGTCGACTTGGGGAATTTTGTGATACACAGTTTTTGTTTTCATCAATGATCTAATGAAATTTTAAAAAGTACAGTCAAAACATAACTAAATGCTCAAATAAGACTTCCAAATCACCTAATATTCAAATTGCAATTCTTCCTAATTTAATATTTATTATATGTATGTGTTATTGTTGGGAATAAATATGTAGAATATTCTGAATATTGGAGATGGTGAAACACATTAGATGAGAATTTTTGTTTTAATGGATCTTCTTGGTAGTGTGTTGTGTACTATACTTAAAACTGCTAATTATTTTTTTTTGTCGTAAATTTGTGGGATTAGTTCATATTTTTGTTGCTTCATTTAGAATAATTTTGTGTTCCAGTAATTCTACTTCTAGTGAACCCACATTCATTTCCTGTAATTGTTTCTCTAAATTTACCAGGAATTAAACTAATTTTATACTCAATGACATTACATGCAATGGAAAGGAGATATATGAGAAAATAGAGTTGAGCATTTATTCTGTGAGCAGGATGTCACTTTGGGTTACATCGGATATAGATTTTCAATTAATTAAATTAGTTGCAATTTGCATTTACTTTCCTCTTCTTTAGAATGATTACACTTTTTGTTATATGGAATCTATATAGCAGCATCCCCACCCTCACTATGTTGAGAAAAAGTACATTTTTTTTATTCCAGTTTTATCCGCCTAAAACTTAGTGTTAATTAAACATTTGTGTTACCCTTGTTGTCTTATTGCCTAATTATATCTCAGCTTTTTTATAAAACTTATTTAGCGGCATTATTCTCAAAACGCAATGCCATACTTTGCGTTGCATTTTGAGAAAAATTCATAAGACTTGTGCGTCGCCATCAACCATTTCGTAAAGAACTACAGCAAATAGTGAAGACTCGCTCAGCAGGTACTACGAGAAAGGATTAATGTATGACTGTCTACGTTAGACGAAAATATATATTTTGCGTTGTTTTAAAATAAATACTAAGCGAATGGGATTTTGAGAAATTTATTTTACATTGTACATCTTTCTTTCTGCATTGTAATGTATTGATTTGAATCCTAATTGTTTGATTTTTCGAAATATAGAACAACAAAAGCTACTATCCCTTGAACCCTTAATCATAAGTGTTTTTTAACACAAGCAATCAATAATAGCATTTTTTCAAAAGAAAATTCTTGCATATTTCAGTGTAAAGGTGTATAAAACAAGGTCTTGAATATACTCACTGGTTGGATTTTGGCAAATTATCGTTTTTTGGTGTCTATTTTAAATGAGCTATAATTTTTTTGATGGAATCACAGTAAAGTAGATAAACTGTCAACTTCTACTTCTCTATCCAAATTCATTCAGAAAACGTCAAAAAATCGCCATTTTATAGCTAAATTTTGTGTGAGTGTCCGTCTCCTTATTTTCCCCGAACAACCGGTATTTTTTGTTGCCTGTAAATTTTTTGCCCCCCCCCCCCCATTCTAATTTTCAATCATCTCCACCATCTGGAGTCATACGTTGCTTTTGTTGTACATCTTAAACGGCGAGCTTTGCCCATTAATCAATCGAATAAGAACAAAATAAATCCTTAGTTCCTTTATGCTTTTGAACCACAGATTTACTTACTTTAATTAATCGAAGTTTAGCCTCCAAAATTATTTCAACTTTGAAAG
The DNA here is from genome assembly GCA_019974015.1 of Nephila pilipes. NCBI lineage: Eukaryota > Metazoa > Arthropoda > Arachnida > Araneae > Nephilidae > Nephila > Nephila pilipes. The sequence goes on along the minus strand of BMAW01126575.1, from coordinate 1,543,084 downwards.
AAATTTACGTAAGAAGGAAGTGATGGGGCCAAGCACTACTCTTGAAATTTTATATTGAAAAGAAGATCCAAGACATGTGTATATGCCCTGTTGCAAGGACTGCGCTTCCGTAATTTGTACATTATCCCATTGGGGATTTGTGGCCGCGGTAGCCTAATGGTCATGGTTTCGTATTCATGGCTGACGGTTTTCGTTCAGTCGCGGGTTCGAGCCTTGGCCGCTAAAGACCCGCCGTTTAGCCAGGGCTGATGCACGTTAAATCTGTCGGGGCCCAAAGTCCTCCCGTTGCATAGTGTGGAAGTTAGAGATGGGAGCCAGTTCAGACGTGGTCCTCGTCATTTGACCGAGATTCAAAATTACGAGGTCCGTCGCCAATGGCCCTCGTGCTGCTTCTAGAACGACGTTAATAAAAATTAAACTAAAAAAACTAAACCTATTGAGGATCTTAAGATTGGCGAGCCTGGAAAATAGACATAAAAAGTTGTCAGAAAGGTGTATATACATCCCAGTCAAAAATCATCTGTGCCACAAACTTTCACTAATATGCCATTGTTAAGTCTATTTGGACATTAAATCGTTTTAAACTAAATTTTAAGGTGTATTAATTTGATATACATGAAAATTTGGTTTGGTAGTTTAATACTATCAAATATAATCATCTGTCAAATGTTTTTTTTTTAGATTCAGCCATGACAACATTTGATTCGGAATGAATTTAAAAACATTAAGAGAAAAATAAACTGACAGCTCACAACACGATTAATTTTAACATTAGAGGAAAAATTAAAAGTGAAGTAATTTACATTTAAACAATATTACGGAGATAGGGAAAAGTGAATACTTTTAATTCAGTTAGTTTATATACCGTATTAGCCCTAATAAAAAGCGACACCAAAATTTCTTATGAAGATAGTTAGGGGTTGGGGATGATGCGATCCATTCATTTTACATAAAAGAATTCAAAGCAAATATAATTTAGTCAAATAAGTATTTATTTAAAATAATTAATAATACAGGATACATTCATGACAAAATTAAGTAATGTTGTAATTAAGAGATATTATATTCCATTACCTAGACCTCAAACTTATCTTTAGCTTTCTAAGATTCTGGTAACTTGCATCCAGGCTCTTTCCTGGAGGGTATGATGCGAATACCCTGAAAGCAGGTGACAAAATTTAGGTGTGCAAAACTCGGTATCCTCCCTTCAGGTGCTTGCCTTCTTTAGGCAAGTACTGGCATCACTTACCCGAGACACCAACGTGATCTTTTTCTTTCTCATGGGGTTTTCTGTATTTGGTAAACGCAGGATATCATAGCGGTTCTTCTCTTATTTCCACCCATCTTGTCAACAAAAAAAAATTGTTTTATCTACTTTCTATTTTTTTAAACGTCTAGACCACAGCTACACATTTTTTGGTACAGCATCTCATCCTCATCTGGTTCTTTTCCCCAATGAATTCTATATTCACTCACTCGCCCTTGGTCAATATCCCTTAAAGTGGCAGTTACCTGGGGGAGGGAGCAATTATCCAATGATTTTTTGTCTAAAATAGCAGACTCAATGGATTAACATATTATTACGTTAATATTAATGTAATAACATATTACATTAGAGGTATTAAATAGATACTTCCTGCATAATTTTGCTAAACCTTGAAAATAATACTTATTTTTTTAGAACGCTTAGTGTTTTTGCTTTTTTTTGTAATGTTAATGTATGCCCGAGTTCTTTAATTCACCTGTAAAGGATTTTGATGACGTATGCGTCCGTCAGAAACTATGTAATCTGGTCCATTAAAACTTCTCATTGGCGAGTTAAAAAATTCGGCATATCTTGTTCATTAAAAATAACATTTATTTTTTCAGAACGTTAGTGTTTTTGATTTTATTTATTTATTATGTATCGCAAATATCCCTTGTTTATTTTGGGTAACTTTACGAATAATATTTATTTTTTTAAAACAAGTATTTTTGTTTTTATTGTTTGTTTTGTTATATTGCCTATATCCCTCGTTTATTTTGCCTGATACCAATAAATAAAAAATTTTGTACACAAAATATCTTCCAAGTGTTTTAAATTATATAAGGGCGCACGAAAAAGCTTGCACGCAAGCGCTCGATCTCTCTGGTACAGACTTGCCTTCATCGTCTCATATAAAGTTGAAGTACCAGTACATTAAAAGATTAAAATTTGAAAAGAATTTGGAGAACTCGAATGACTCGAGTTAAAATGAGGTTATCAAAAGTAAATGAAATTTTCTATGTAAAGTTTTCCCACACAATTATAACAGCTGAAATGAAATATTGGGTACAGGTTGGCGATTTTGGCAATTTTTAAAATAGGTCACCAAATAATCTTAAGAACTGTTTTATAAAAAATTAATATTGTAATGATTCGCAAAAAAAGGTTTGCCAGTATAAAACCATTATTGCATTTAAAAATTGCAAAATTGAGTGTTTACCTAATATTTTATTTGAGCTCATTATATCATACTTTAATAGATATCCACCACACTTGCAAAAGGTTCATTAGAAGTCCATCGTACTTTTCACTGGTGCAATGGAAATGATTCCAGAAAATACGTGATTGTATAGATTTTTATGTATTTTATTTAAGAAATAGTTTATGATTTGTGTACATACAAAAAAAATTACATGAGATTTAAAAAAAAAAATTAATCGCTCTCACTTTTGTAATGAGCCTTGAAAAGTCAGTCACCACCCATTTGGAAGCGGAAAGTCAGCGGCCCACTGCCCAGCACAATGGGTGTCATCCACACGCATAAAGTTGAATCAATGGCAGTATGAAAAGCTGGAGGATTTCTAATTAGTGACGCAGCGGCACGATGTTTCCACCCGATAGGAGGCCCATTGCCTGGGAGACATTCGAAGTTCAAGGTTGACGACTTCTACCGCAAGAGGTCTTTGGCCTTGCTCGTCGTATGAAGAGAATTTAGAATTGTCATCTCACACAGATTGAAATCTCTGAGGCCCCCTTGCGTAATCCCGTGCAACGATAGAAATAAAAAGAATACGGATACTTAATTATTTTACGATTTTTTTTTTACGAATGTAAAAAAAAAAATTATTTTTCTCTTGAAAACAATTCAAGATTTGTTGTGCCATTGCCCATCACACCATACTGGTCTTTTTAGAAAATTCATCTAAGTAATGTAATTTGTGCACGAATGTTTTATTTTTTAAATGGTGAATTTCTTACAGAAAATAATGCAGCAATGAAATAAATTATCATTAAAAATATTTTTTTAGAAATATTAATCTTTTTTTGTAAGACTTTATTGCAAGTAAGGTTTCTGGCACTCATTAATAGAACAGTATAGTTGGAATGCGGTTTAGTTCCACAACTTGGCAACAGCAGATTTTGTTAGAGATAGTTTGCCAAATGTGGAACTCTCGTTTTCTCGTTGAACATGGCCTTTATATATAGGATCCCAAAAATTATCCCGTAAAACGCGCCACTTAAACTATTTTTAAAATCATGCCAAGAGGGGTCGGGTTAACTGCATTTTCACCAATAATTTTCTTTGTCCTTTTGTCTTTGAACGTTTTCGGTTGTCTTTTTTCACCTCATTCAATGGTCCACTTAACACATCTATTAGGACTCATAATTTTGAGCCAGAATCAGATGACGAGGACGACACCTGAGCTAAAATATAACTCAAAATGAAGAAAAAAAATATTAATAATGTCTTAAAATAAAAATATTATAAATTTTAAGCAATGTTACCTATCGATTTATGTATTACCTTCTCTCACAAGAATTTGAAAACACGTCATTTTTCAATCAAGACCCTCAAACTATAGCATTCTCTTTGTAATCCGGCACTTCACTTTCCAACACTGCCAGTAATTCGGCATTTTTACTGACAAAGATTTTTTATGCCTTCAACACAGAAGCATTTTTTATGCCTGCTTCTTTAGTGGAATATTATAAACTATCAATACAAACCAGAACCTTTTTGTAGTTTTTCAGCAGCTTTTTTATAATTCTAAGTATTTGACATTTTATGTGCTTGCACTCCATTAGCTAAGAAAATTTGAACATCTTTTGTTATTTAAATGCGAAATTATTAGGAATTTTTAGTAATCCAGCTTTTTCGGTAACCTCGCGGTGTTCTGGTCCGATATCTGCCAGATTTCAAGAGAGAGTAATATTTCTTTTTAATTTAGCTTTCTTCTTTTTATGTTCTTTAAATTCTTCTTTCCACTACTCGCAAAATATTCGCGTAACATTAAACTTTGGAGATGTTTAAAACTTGAATAGTGCATCTTATGTAGGAATATAGAAGATGCGACTGTTTGTTCTTGTTATTGTTATCAATGTTTAGTTTGTTCTTGTTTTTGTTATCGATGTTTAGTTTGATTGTGAAGTAATTAAATTAAAAATTATTTTTAATAAAAATTGGTGAAGGATGAACAGTGGCGCAGCTAGTGGGGGAAAAGGAAGTACATCTGCCCTCCGGAACAACATCCGAGAGGTGCCAAATTGACGTAATGAATTTTTTCCCCTTTCCCTGTTGCATTTTAGCAAAAGAGTGCGAAATCCTTAGCTGTCCCCGGGCGCTCAAAACCCTTGTTACGTCTTTGGGGAATGGAAAGGGGGGTCGTATGTGGAACTTGAGCCATCTTTTGTTAATGAGACTTGACGAGTAACTGTAATATAACTCAAAATAGATACAGTTTTTTTTAATGAGGAAGCATTTGATGCGAAATTTCGCGCATGCCGACAGTCATGCAGCACATATTAAGTTGGCGAAAAAAAAACCGTGTTGTCATCCGGGCGTATATACTGCATCTATCCTCTGACCTCTAATTATAAAGAAAATCCAACCGACTGCTATTTCCCCCCTTTATTTATTATTATTGAATATTAGTTTACTCATCTTCTAAGGTTGGATGTAAAATCAAAATAGGTGCCTCATACACCCTGATTAGAACCATTTTTTTAAGCGATGAAGCGTTTTACCAACTTTCGTACAAGTTAAAAATTCCTGTAAAAGTAAAACAGATGCATAAAACGCCAAGGTGTGGTGCCATATTGATTTTCTTTTTGGTGATGAGAGTTTTTATGTCAAATTTCGTGCATGCCATTAATAGTATGCCAAGTCCCCACAAAACTGCAAAATTCAGCAAACTTGGGGGGGGGGGACTGAACTGTGCCTCTGGGTGTAAAGAGTGTATCCAAACCCTCTCCCTTCGAGAGTATTTGAATTTAAATATGCATTGTTCGAAATATTTTCTTTGAATAGTGGTCAGAAGTAATTATACAGCCACCACGAAAGAGCAAAAGTTGCCAGATTTGGCAAAAGAAAACGAACTTTGTATTCTAGCGTATAAGGCACCAGTTCCACCTTAACCAAAGACAGATTAATGTACTTGCAAGTACCCCAACTTATTCCAAAAGAACTAACATCTTTAAGAATTCTAAATGTGTTTTTAATTAATTAATTTTTTTAAATAAAGGCTGGTGTTTCTCAAATCACTTCAGTTTATCTCATAATATGTTAAAAGTAATTATATATGTTAAAAGGATTCAAAATATCATTTTGAATAAGTTTATATTGAAAGGGTAAAAAAAAAAAAAATTTTTTTTCCTTGTAATTCTAATCGAATACAAAAATACTGACACCAATTTCCGATTAATTTTTCCTTTTGATTCATGTTGTAACAAAAGCAATAAAAAAATGTTTCCTTTCATTTAAATACAGTTTTTAAAATTTTATTTCTTTTACAGTAAGCAGAAATAAGTCAAATTGTAGGAATTGGAATCCCTTGAAAAATAATGCACATTTTCGTGAAAAGTAATAATTTATTATAGGGTTAAAATTAGACTCTATGCAGAATTGTCTTTTTGAAATTTCAACTTTATTATTATTTTTTTTTATCTTTTCCAGGATATACATAAAACATGAACCATATTCTACTATTTTTTTTTTTAATGAAATTGTTTCGTTGTTTTAAAATGGGAAAAATAACATTTTTTCAACATTTTGTTTTCATATTACCTAGTTTTCTCTTATTTTAGTTTCATTCTAATTAACTTCTGAAATAAACTAGCAAAATGGGTTGGATCCTATTTCAGCGCACACCTTAGCGGCAAAAAACAAATTGGCGCCAAAAAGCGCGATAAATGCACCGATTTGATAACCATACTGTTAGTTTAATTTGATGCTATTTTATTTACTGTCACCTAGGTGTAAGGTACAATAGGATTTATCTCATTACATTCTTTTTGCATTAAAAGTTATTCAAAGAATCTCCCCCCCTCCCAATTTTTATTTATAATATATTCATTTTTGTAATTAATGACCATTTGTATTTGTAATTAATAACTTGTTAGCATTGTTATTATTATAATTATGCAATGGATATTTGATTTATTTAGTTTTACACTCATTACTTTTTTGTCATAATGAAAGAAATTTTGCTGTCATGAGAAACTAACTAATGTCAAAATCTTTTTTTCACTACAAACAGTGCTTCAAATTTTAACATGCTTGAAAAGAATTAAAAAAAACAAGAAACTAAACTAAAAATAAAAATTTTATATCCCATGAAAGTAAAGGAGGAAAAATTCCTTTCTTGTGATTGTGTCACGGGAAATCGAAAAGTGCTGACAGACATTACATAGCCGTTTTATGATTCTAAATTTTATTCATAAGCAATTTTTTTTTTTTATATCTCACTCTCGTAAACTGCTGCTTTGAAAAATAGCAGATAGCGAGAAATATTCCGATTTGAATAAGAATAGTTTGAATATTTTCTCACGTTCTATTTATATTTTTTAGAATAAATTTAGCCTTATTCTTCAAACTGATGTGTGCACACTTATGTGTTGCACATATTTTGGAGGTATCTTGACTTAATAATTTTACTAATTCAAACAAAACGAGTTCATTTAAATCTATCTTCGTATCGAACAGATTAGAACCATAAACAGGAATGCTTTTTCAGACGGAAAAATCCTCCTCCATTAATATTATACAGTAGAACACTGTTGAAGAGGGATATAGTTAAAAGTCACCGTTAAAGTCAGTATTCTGGGATACTAGAACGCGAGTTACAGTATTAATATGAATTAAGAAATAATATAAATTCCAACATCGGTATGAAATTTTTACGTTACGTTTACACTATTTAGACATTATTTTTAATAATGACAAAAACGATTCATACAAGAAAAATATATTTATAACTCTTAAAATTTAACCAATAAAAAATGGTTAAACGTACAGATAATCTCACTGAATGCGATATCTTGAAAATATTCACTTGCGAAAAAAATCCAAACTGGAACATTTCACTTTCCGAGAAATGGTGATTCATATCCAATTCAAATATTCAAATAAAAAAAAGATAAATAAAAAGTATTAAAATGGTCCACCTTTTCTTCACCTCACACTTTTAAAGAATTCGTCTCAAAGACAACCTTTTGTTTCATCTCCGCCAGTCAGATTTTTATTTCCTCTCTTTTATGAAGATCACCGTCAGCACATTACGATCAGGGAGCCAGCTGCCTTTCGTCACCTCCCCCTCTTGCCTCAGATATTCAGACAGTGGACTTTCCGCGGCTCTTTTTGTTTTCTTTGCATCTTATTTTCGCTATTTTCTTGCCTCTTTACTTGGATAGCGACCAAGTCTTTCAACTGTCGTCTCGTTTTAAAACTCTGCCTTAAGAGTTTCGAACTATGCTTAAACTTCCCCTTGCTTGCTCGAATTTTAGTTATCTTCTTTTCAGTTTTTGATTCGTTGCCGCGTTAACGACGGATTTCGTTCTTTCTGCTCATCTATTTTTGGATGCTTTTTAATGTTTTCTCTTTTGTTGGTTTATTTCTTTTAATTCTGATTTCGTTAAAGATTCTTATTCTGCCCGAGCACTTTTTTTGCTCTTTTTTAGGTGCACATATATATTAGAAAATGATGAAAAATAATTAAAATTTGAATTTCCAAAATGTGATTGCGGAAATAATTAGTTAATTTTATTTACGATATCAACTGCAAAAAATTCTTTCAACAAAATCGGTGATATTTTTAAAAGATACTCAAATTTCTTATGTCTTACATGAAAATTATTAATCTCATTCTTGTCTTGCATGTGATTCGAGTTTCATACATATTTTATGAAAACAAAATAAATTTTTTTCTTAAACATTTAAATTAAAAGCAAAGGATTTTCTTAACACAATTTCCAATACTGATTCAATCAACAAAATGAAAACTTATGTCAAAGTGTTATTCGCCTAGAACTACAAATAAAAAAAGTCTTTCGGAATTTCCTCAAAATTTGATGTCAAGGCAATATTTACTTAGAACTACAAACAAGAAAAGGTATTTCAGAATTTCCTCAAATTATGAGATTTTACACTCTTTCAACTTATTGTAAGATTCATTGAATTCCTATCTGAAAGGCCACCATTTGTAAAACAATAAAATTGAAAACATATTTAGAATTTTTAATGCCATTCGTTATTTAAGGATCGTTGTTGTGATTTATGTTACACAATCTAGTCGAAACTCGAACACGTAATTAAAATTCTCCAAGAAATCATGTACGAGATGAGGTGAAATAATTATATCTTTTCTTTTAAGCTCCAATTTGTTTAAAAGATATTTGGGAGAGGCTTGGGTAAAAATTATAAGTGGTGCAGGACAGAAAAGCTTTCTACTCCTGGTCAGAAGTAAGACTCCAAATGTAGTGAAGTTGGGTTATTTACGATTTTCTCTTCACTAACCTCGAGGACTTTTTGGTAACTTGAATTGCATAAAATTACAATTTATTCCCAATCGAAATTAAACTTGATTTGGTAAATTAGAAAAAAGACAAGAAGTGTAGTGAATTGAATTAGACTTTTAACGGCATATGAATGAAATAGAATTGAAAGAAAAAGGGAGATAGAGGTTAACGATAAGTTGATATAGAATTGCAGATTGGATTGAATCATCGCAATTAATCGTTTGGATTGAAGCGACTCCTTGTTAAATAACTAAGATTCGAACCTGCTGTTATTAAAAAGTCTTTGAATCGGAACGAGTAGTTTGGTAAGCTAAGACTTTATTATTAGAATATAAGCTAAGGTTGACTGAGTTAAGAAGGATTCGAGAGAGAGAGACTTTATCTATTCTAGGGTAGTCAATAAAATGTTTTGTCTTGCTCTTATGTATCTTCTATTGGAGTTTTGAGCTTATTGATCGTATAATGGCCGAGGAGTTAAATAAGGAAGGCAATATGCCCACTACCAAGTTTACAAATGGTGGTTTAGATGCATCATTCTCCCTTAGTAATAAAGGCCCCACCAGGAGTTTGTCTGTTGTACCAGGAGTGAGTCGAAGGGAGCCTTTCATAATTTCTGATTTGAAATTTTTATATTTAAATTGATTTCGAGAGAAAGGGTAGAGAAGTATTTGGAAGCTGAGAGAATAGAAACTCATCCCTTGGTCAAATTATTAGCAATTTTTTTATACCAAAGAGTCCTATATGAGATGGAACTTATTGGAAGAAAATTTCGCGGGGCTGCAAAAGATGTTCGAGGATTTGATGAATAGATACAGAAGCTTTGTCGCAGACCTCCGTCCAGCCCTTAAGGCGCTGGAGGACATTGAGGCTCACTGACAAAATGTCGACGAATCATGTTTCGGTTTTAATTGCATTAAGTGCATCTTCATTATTAATAAGCTCTGATCTGAAAACTGAGCAAGAATTTGAATTCCTAATCTTGTGTTTATTAGAGAAATTGGGAGCCTTAATGAAGACATCACTGCCGTAGGCAATGCTTTCAATTTTGCTCTGCCATCGGGATAAATTTGATTTGCAGGATTAGTTAGGTTAGTTAAGCTGAGGTACAGTTTCTCTTATATATATATATATATATATATATATATATATATATATATATATATATAGCAGAATTAGTAGAATTTATTTTATATTGAGTATAATTGTTTCTTATATTGCAATTACAATGAGTTTTAAAGAAATTTTCACTGTTCAGATCTCGAACTACCATAGCTTCCTAAGTAAGGGTTATGTTATAAAATAATATAATTCCTATAATATTCCTATAATATTGTTATGTTCTGTATTATTCAATTTACAAAATGTCAATATGGCTATTTTCTTTTGATTTACTGTGTTTTGTGGTAAGTCTTAATTTTTGATTATATTTGTATGAAATGCCTTTTGACAGTAAATATATATCCTAACAAAACTTTTCTTGGGAGTTTTTTTTTTTAATTTTGAAGCTCCATAAGATCATAAAATACGTTCTTCTTGGTAAAGTTTAGGTTAATTCAAAAGTTTTTTTCGAAGGTATATTGTTATCTTAAAATTGGTGTAAAGAAAGAAATGGATCAAATAAAACAATAATTGAACGAGGAAAATTGTTCAGCTTATTTACATTATTTTATTTTTATATTATATTTTCTTTTTGATAATGTTCTGAATAATTACGAGGTTCTTTTAAGGAGACTAGACACTCGGGAATGTCTTACGACAAGAAAGCACCAAAATTCAAGCCACTGTACTCTGCATTCACATAGCATGATTATCTGTTGTTCCAATTGCACGATTTTTTTTTCTTAGGGGATTTCCAGATATACAAAGGCATAGCTTAAATTAAATGACTTAAATTCTTAAATTTCCATAGTAATCACTTAATCTGGTAAAATAAAATTTATTTTTTGTAGTTCGAAAACTAATTTATTGCAAGGAAACTCAAGGCAAAACTCATCGTTAAAAAAAATGAAAACTTATTGAGTTGTTTCAGAAAAACATACGAGCTTTCATTATCAAAGCATATTTTTCAGAGAACTCTCGTTACAAAATGAAAAAAAAAAAAAAAAAGTATGAGTAATATAAAATTTCATATTTATTTTTCCAAAACAATTTTCACTCATTTCTCTTTTCTCGTTAACGTATGATTTGGTTGAACAAGTTCAGGTGCTCTCGTGCTAAACAATTATACCGAGTCAGAACCGGAAATATCTCCACCCCAGAATAATGTAAACAAAGTGGTGGTGTATTTAAACTCTTACCATGGCCTCGAGTCACCAATCACATTTACGGTAAAAATGATCTTGCTTCACTTATTCTAAATATGTAGCTGCCAGGGCATTTAAAAAATAGCCAGAAGGTGAAGAGAGGGTTAAAAAAAAAGGAAATCTGACAAATTCTCGATGAAAATCATCTCTCTCTCCTTCCAAGCTTTCGTAGTCATTTATTGCTTTAGGGTAAAACTTAATTTCTGACTCGCTCAAGGTGAAGGTTGAATGGCCGTGATCGTCCCGTCACATCGGAATACGTCATGGCTGATCACTTTTCAATTGGATGAGAAATCCCGTTACGCATCGCAGTAAACGGTTACGAATTCGAAACGAGAAACTTTTTTTTTAAAAAAAAAAGGGGAAAAAAAAATTCTTCGATGCTTAAGTTATCTTATTTGATAAACAGGGAAAAAAGAACGCTTGCACAAAATTCTTGTTCACTTTATTTCGTTTCGATTTGTTTATTTTATCGTTGTTTTGACTTGGTGAACAGTCGTCTGTTATTTTTCCACGACTTTGAATTTTATTGCTAAAATATGCATTGGAATACTTATTTCCATTATGAATGTCAAAATTTTTAAAGACTGAAATTCTATCATAGGAAATGTTTGTGTTATTTTCCCGCGTTTTTTTAGAAGAAAATAAATTTGACTTCAATCGCATTACTTTTTGACGTTTACTTTTCTACCCCAATTACGAGTATTTCATAATAAAGTTTCACTTGTAAATATTTATCATTTCTTTTCTTTTTCATTCATTCTTTCGTTCTTTTTTTTGTGTGTGTGATGCATTAGCAATGAAAATAACAGCAACAAAAACAAAAGTATGTAATTTTCCTTATCTTAGTAAAAAAAAAAAAAGACAGCATTTTTTTTCCCGACAATTCGAATTATTTTCGAATGAATGTTTTCAAAGTGAAATATGAATATACATATAAAAGGAGTTAATTTTAATGTACAATAAGCGCAAAATCATACTTCATGATTATTTCAAATATGTAATAAATTATTGTCCATATTACATGATCATATTTAGTAATTTTTTATAAATTAATGACCGTATTACATGCAATTAAATTAACCAAAAATTTAGTTTTCGTTCTCGGATGCAACTTTCATGGTAGCCTGTAACAAATCAGACTGCTGTAGAGATAAAAAAAAAATAAAATAATAACCAGATTTTTATTGAATTTTAATACTTGTAAAGCAACAAATTAAAAAATGTTATTAATCTCAAACAATTTCCCATGAACTTTTATAAAAGCTATTTATCCAATTTTTTTTATATCGCTGTACCTCCTTTTTATTCCAAATTAAAGTCCATACAATTTTAAAAGCGAGATATATTTAAATTATAGAATTTGAAAAGAATACAAGCTAAAAAAAGCTACAACATTCTTACTAATTTGCTTGGATTTATATTGATAGGGGCAAATAATACGACAGTTACACTTATTTGAAAGCGATAAATTCTAATAATTTATTTTAGTAATAATTTTTTAAAAAATTAACTTTTATTAAGAATAATTAAGGTAAAATATTTTTTTTCTTTAATTTTATAGGTAAATCATCTAATATTTTTTTTCTTGAATTTTATAGGTAAATCATCTCTAAATTTATGATTAAAAATTAAAATCCTATTTACTTTTAAATTATTGTTCGTTTTTATATATATAATTAACGGAAATGCATAACTGTTAGCATGTAACGGAAATTGCATAACTTTTTCTCTTTCTGGTTTTTTTAACACGGGGTTTCAAGCAGTTTTATTATTTAGTTTTACGTAAACTATAGTTGAATTAGTGCTTGCTGACCTTACATAAGAATACCACTCAAGTAAATAATGAAAATTTTATATTTTCCGCCAAACATATTTTTGAAATATTGAAATTGATTTTGCTAATTTCATTTTAACTCATGCTAACATTTTCCTTTCCTTTTTTTCCCTGTAAAGTTCTTAAAAAGCAGAATCTTTAAAAACGAATATTAATTAGCGTAAAGTAAGTGTACTTTCCAGCCCCAGGCTCCTCAGAAACAATTACTATTAAGAAAATAAAATACCTTCCTCAAATTCCTAATGTATTTTTACTTTCACAAACAAAACTTTTGAAAGCACAAAAACGTTGACCATGTTTACGATAAAAAGAACAAAAACAGATGATTCTGCCTTAAAAATCAATTATTAAATTAAATATTAAAATAAGAGAAAACGCTAAATTATTAAAGAGAGTAGACAATACTATTCTCTTCGGATTTTAAAATAAAAATAGACAATAAAATATGAAATTTAAATATATCTTTTCAATGTAAATATACCTTAAGCAAACTAAATGTAATTATTATAGGGATAATAGCCTTTGTTGCTCGAATCCCATAAAACAAAACAAAAAAAATGCAAAATATTATTCATAATAAATGCAAAATATTATAATTGTCAATCTTTTAAACCTTACATCATATATTCTTTATTTTATGCCCATACATTTTTGTTGACGCCATTTTCTCAAAACAACAACATGTTAAAAAAACACGTAGATTTAAAATCGGGAATACTTTTCTGCCGCAGACTGTTTGATGATAAAACGTTATTCGAAAATAAATCTAATTCATTTTCTCTTATTCCAGTTTTTTTAAATCAGAATATTTGGGAAAACAAAATAGAAATGTTGAGGTCAATGTGAATTTAAATAGTGATAAAATGATTCATAGAAAGGTTTTCAGTCAAAACCAAAAAAAAAAAAAAAAAGAGTTTTACTTGCGGAAATATGTGAGACTACGAGTTCACTTCATTTGTTGTTGTCTCTAATTCTATCTGGTCTAGTCAATCGGCCAAATCAGAACCATTAGCCCCAAAACTCTCAAACAGTCGAAGTCGAGAAAAGGCTGCTTGATCATGTCCTCTCTCTGGACATCCCCATAAAGGAAAGATGTTTTGGAGAGGACTGATTAGAGTTACAATTTTCACAAGTGGTGTTCTTATTCCCTTGGTCAAATTTGAGGCACTTCAAGTGACCGCTCAGAAATCCTGACATTGAAGTCTTCGCGGCACGATGGCTCTACCAAACCGCTTGCAGTAATATCTCTCAGATGTCGGAGACGAAAGCCAAGAAAGGTCAATAATAGATTTAATTATTGAGCAAGTCTCTAGAAAGGTTAAGGTGGAAGAAGTCGGAGAGCCATTTAAGTATACTCTCCTTAGCTACAGTATCAGCTACTTCTTTACATTCATTCATTACTTTTTCCGTGAGCCAGTCTTAATTTCTTCTAAATTGAGACAAGTACACTTCCTACTAATGAATTAGTAATCCGAATCTTATTAACAAACAGATTATATATAGTAGTAGCATTCCAGCTTAATTTTTCAAGAGTTTTCTCTATCAATCAAATGCGTAAAAATATACTTCAAATTAAGCAATTGAAATTTTAAATATTATTTTATCTTGCTGATTAATGATTTTTATTAATTCTTAAGCCTTTCTACGTCTATTTGTTGCAATTTTTTGGATGTTCTATTAATTTGTTAACTAAATTTTAATTTCTAATACAATTTTATTTTTCCAAGGTAATTAATCATTAGAATTGAAAACATTAATTATTTTTATTTACATCTATAATATTTACAGCTTTACTTCGTGTAAAGTTCCTTAATATTTGATACCATAAAATTATTTTTATATTTTCTTAATTATCTTTGACAAATGTGTGACATTAAAAACTATTCACACGAAATAAATGAACAATATTCTGATCATGATTATAAAATTCTAAAAGACCGTAAATATCTAGGAACACCTCGGCTCCTGATGTTTTTTTTTTTTTAATATTTTTAAAGTATTTATAATAAATTAAGTGAAATTATTTTTTTTTCTTTTTAGTCTACTTGTTTTCATCTGTGTGCTTTTTTTTTTAGAAATAACGTGACTGAGTAGGGGTCAGAACAAACATTAATTCTACAATTTTATTTTATAAAAAAGAAAAATTAATCTTATAAAACTCTTCCCACTCTTACGATAACCGTGGGCGAATGTCCAGACATAAAAGCTTGTAACTATAACTTCCATATCCGGCTATTACTTTCATTAGTTAATCATTCACACACATAAATACGCCCATCAGCTTTAACTCTTACTTTTCTTCTGAATAATGCCAAATATTTGTCACAGAAACTATATATTTTTTTTAATTTTAAAGCGAGAGTGGCCATTGGATGGATAAAGATTAACTTAATTTAATATAGGTCTTCTTTATCTAAAGTTTCCCTGAATTGAGGGAATATAGTTCTTGTATAGAAAATAGTTTCGGTCTCTGAAGTGATGACATTTTAATCAGAATTAATGACAACTTTACACTGACTATTTGTTATTTAACCGTAGTCCGAACGAGTTTATTAGCAATGGAGGAACATAAAGGCAAAATGACAGGAAGAGAATGATTAAAAAAAAATATATATATATATACAAAATCAAGACCATTAGAAGCATCAGTCAGTTGGGAATATTTAAAAACATTTTTGATAAAAATCTTTAAAAATTTTCCAATTAAACACTATTTAGGAATTGCATTCTTCGATGTTATAAGAGAATAAAATTAATAATTACTTAATAGCAAATAATATCAAATGCTTGTTACTTCAGTTAATTAGTTGTACAGTACTCAGTAATCTCTCAATTTGAAATTTTTTGAAAGTACATTTTTTTCTCCTTTTCATTCGATTCACTTGTACGTTTTTAACGTAATTGTTACACTTTCAGAATAAAAAAAAAAATTTAAAAAATACTTTCTCGTTCCTTTTTAGCATTTCCAGAATACATTTAATACATGCATATTTCCTACACTGGTCGCTGTATCAGACTTCAGCAATGTTTTAATAAAAATATATAGATACGCGAAGAAAGGCTAGTGAAATTATTTTTGTGTTAAATTACCCATTATACAATAAATAAACGAATCAAGAGTCATAGGTAGCCTCTTTAAATTCCATGCAAGACAAAAAAAACCAGGCATTTGGAAATAGATAAATGAATTGTTTAAAAAGCAGTATTTGCCAACAGAATTTCGAAGTCGATTTTTTGTGAATCCTGTAATAATAAAATGGCGCGAAAATGTGCTCATTAGGTACTCTAATGACTTTGTAAGGAAAAAATAATTATAGAATTGTGTCTTAAAATAAATTGGAGAAATAGTAACAAGTATAGGAATAAATAGAAACACTGTCCGATTTGGGCTTTTAAATTCTTATTCTGATGATAGTAGAGTCTTGAAATTACTTCATTTCAATTTGGCATCACAAAAAAATCTCCGGAATAAAAGTGAGAAGATGAATGGAACTAATTGATAATAGCAAAATAATTAACAAATCTAAGGAAGTTATGTATGATTTGGGCAATTCGAGAAACTTCTCTTAACTAACATTTGGGAATTCTTTCTGACTTTATATTTGAGTTTCCATCTTTATTCCAATAAAATGAAACGTGATGAGACAAATTAATTAAACTTCAGTAGTGTAGTGAATAGATATAATCAAGTCGAAAAAAGTGACGATGAGGTTGCAGTAACAGGAAGGGAGATAGGTGATATGCTCGAAAGTCTTCTTGTGTGTCTATGAGATTTGTTAAGATTAAGACCAAACGTTGTCTGATTTATTGAATATTTAAAGGATGTACTTGCATCGTTTTTCGGTAAGCGTATTCTTTAATATATTGCAGAAGCAGTTAGTATCTTTGGAAAAAAAGACTTGATACTGGTTGAGAGAATCCCCCTCATTAAAGGATTAATCAACTCTATTTTGAAATGTAATTGACTATCTTAATTACCTTGTCTGTGCTTGAACTTAAGTTCAAGCACAATTGAGATTTTTCTGATTGGAGTAACATTTAAGTTGACGGAAGGGGCGGTTAAAAGGATAACGTCACAAAGTTAACTGAGCATCACCTACTGTGAGATGAAGTGCAATATATATCTTGCTCAATACACACACATACACACAATTAGCATCTATTCTCTCTTCGGGTGTATTGAATAAATCTGCCCAATTGTATTTGAAAAAAAATATTAAATACAAAGCTATAAGATATTCGCTTCTGATATTTGCGTTAGCAATCTTCGGGAGATGTATAAGTTTCTCCTTTTAATTAAAATGTACTTCACAAAGTTCATACAACCTGTATGCAGTATGAACTATTCATATATTTACCACAATTTATGATAGAGGAAACAACAAGTTGTCAAGTAGAAAAAAATATCTTAAAAATTTATTGCTGAGTTAGTTTTTAACATATTCACAATCCTTAAGTAGCCAAAACTTGATAAAAATTATCATAAACGAATTCTATATCCAAGCACCATTTTAATGCGGAATTCCAGCTTGGCGCAAAATGCGGAATTCCAATTCAATGGTAAAAGTAGAATTCCACTTTGATGTGACGTAATGGCAGATTTGATTTCGGTCAACAGCAGAATGCAGCTTATTTTCTCTTCTAATAAAATTATTATTCAAACGTAGCTTTGCTCAGACATTTTTCATTTAAAATTTTAAGACGGGGCAAAAAAATTGATAACAGAAAGAACTGTTAATTTACCGCCAAAATTCTATAGACTCATCCATTTATTATTATTTTTAATGGATTAAATATATCACTGCATGAAAAGAACTCCGGAAATCACTACAAGTTCTTGAAACTAAACATGGCCCTGTATTAAAACACTATTCTTCGTTATCCGTTTATTTGCATTTAAAATTTTCTTTGTCAAACATTTTTTT